>VZTE01003917.1:152052-207745 GCA_013397775.1 Eulacestoma nigropectus | reverse complement strand
CACACACTCACACACACACGCACTCACACACACACACATACATACACACACACACACTCACACTCACACACACACGCACTCACACACACACTCACCCACACTCACACACACACACACACAGAAACTCACACACTCACACACACTCATACACACAGTGAACGCGTGTCCTACTGTAACTTTCTGCCTGTGCTTTTCCCCACGTGGGTGCTGCCGCAGAGCTGAGATGCTTGTTCCAAAAGCTGTCTGCGTGAATGCGTGAGAAATTAAAAGCAGCGACCCACACAGTTACAGTGAGTTTTAGGAGATCCTTCATATTTCATATGAAATGCCAAGAGGCAACAGGCAGAAAGTGATGCACAGGAATTTCCACCTGAATATGAGAAAGAACTTAACTATGCAAGTGACCATGCACTAGAACACACTGCCCAGAGAGGTTGTGGAGTCTCCCTCGCTGGAGACATGTAAGAACCACCCAGGTGCAATCCTGTCCCATGTGTTCTAGTACATCCCTGATAAAGCTGTGAAATTGGAGATCACCTGCTGTATCCAACCTGACCATTTCTGTGATTCTGTGATTCATCTTGAAAGAGGTGGGTTTATAGTACCCAGATGTTCTCATATTTTGTGTGAAATACTTACCCTGTAGAGGAGGATTCCTGCCTTCCCTAAGCCAAGAAGTGCCTTCGTGTTGTGCAGTTTCCCCAAAAGGTCTGTTGCAGGCGAATTGCTATTTCGATTTCATCAAAAGAGAATAAAAACAGGAGAGCTGTGAAACTTGATCAGCTTCACATAATGGACAGCATAGTTTGGACTTGCCTTGAGGTTTGCCAAATCCTAGGCTAACATCCCTGAATACTAAAGCGTTCCTCCCACAGATACCTTCATTCATTGAAAACACAGAGGTAGTAGTACAATTAAAGTGTTGTAACTGAGGGAAAGAGACTTTAGCTCATTCAGTTTTTTCTGATGGTTTTAGGGAGAGACACTCTGCTTAAGTCAGTTTCCAGAAGTTCTTTTTAAAGGCAGTAGCAGTAAACCAATTTTGACAAAACAAGCCATGAAGTATGACTGAAAACAGCTGGGCATCAGAGAGTCCCATAATTTCCAAGTATCTTGGACAAGATTCATGATTCTCATATGTAGATGCATAAAGCACAGCTCTTGAACACATTAGATTGCCTGGTGTTTCCTGTAATGCTGGACCTACGTTAGTCTCATGGGTGTTCACCAAGGTTATCATCAACATTAATCATCTGTATAGAAATCTGCATTTTTTTAAGAAATGAAAGCATCGATGGCCGTTATATTGTGAATACTGAGATGTATATAAAATACCATTTTTCATTACCAAATATTTCACTGAAGAAATACCAACTACTTGAATTTGTTCCTTTCCCTGTCAAGCCAGGTGATACCTGGAACCACAAAAAGAATTTACAGACCACAGCCTGATCTGGTATTTAGTTGAAAGATTTTCATCTTAAGGAAGTTATTTTCTTAAAGAAATTGTAAACAGAGACAGTGGTGTTAGAGCAAAGATAACTTTCATTTCAATAATAGCTATAGCTTAAGAAAAATCTACCAAACTTGCTTTCAGACACCAGAAACCTCCTCAGTTCTTAAGAGATAATAGCAAACTTCACAGACATCACAGGCTGGATACATTATCTTCAAAACACCAAGGTGTTTTTTAAAGTATATCTCACGCCACAACACCCAGAACAACTACATTACTCCTGATTATTAGAATTAGTTACAATTAAATAGAAACCTCTTCTGAAATGATTAGTAACAACATAGATGTGACTAAAATGTAATTATTTTTATGAGTGTCTCAAATAGAAATAAGATCAAAAGATAGAGGTTTCTCATATAGGCTGTTTCCAGTATTAAATCCAAACCACCTATATAGGCCCAGAGAGGCAACTTCAAACTCCAGTCTGCTAGGTAAATGGTATCCAAGGTAGTAAGGGGTAGCAGAAGCAATCAGACATAGTGTGGGTTGGGGGTTCAGGTCAGGAAGCCTGGCCACTACTACAGAAAGTGCTTCAAAATCCGAGCAGGATCAGTCTTGAATCCTCATTGGGTGGCACAAACCACAAGGGAAATTAAAACTTTGGATTTAAAACTGTAATTCAAATGCTGGCACAAAGAGCTAGAACACAGAAACTAGACAAGCTAGTGCAGCAACCAGCTCAGAGCACTGGGTGTAAACACCAGGTATTGGAGCTTTCAGTTCACAGAAATCCCATCCTGACCAGAAGGGTCAAAAATACCAACTTGCATGAGATTAAAGGACAACTGTGCCGGAAGCCTTCGCACCCAGAAGCTTTAGAAAATCCTCTTCATACTGTGCACTGATGGGAAGTATATAAAATTGGTAAGAATGTATAAACCTGAAATTTTTGCTGTGGACAAGGGATTATTATGCTTTTGCAGATGGAAAGAATAAGGAGAAATGGTATAGGTCACATTACAGTTTTGTTTCTACGGGATTGAGATTTCTCCTATTTTAGTATTTTGCTAGCAGCAATTATGATTTAACGTTTTACAACAAAACCCATGAGTTCCATCACAGAATCATACCAATATTCATAGCCACCCAACATAAGCTTTCAAAACCATGATTTCCAGGAATGCTTTGACTTCTACCATTTGATAGAGAATTTGACCCTTCAAGTGCCACAAATCAACCCCTGCAGATGAACATGGATTTTCATAATTAACACAAAAGCAGGGAGAGCTGTATTTACTATGATGCATAAATAGAAAAACAAGACAGATTAAAAAAAAATCAGAAAAAGTGTAAATAAAGTTTCAGAGTTTTCCGTGAACTTTTGTTAGGTTCATCGTGACTTCATGTTATGGTGGACAGCAAAACCTTGATCAACTACTGCTGGGAAAGAATCAGCTCACTCAAGGAGAGCAAGTGGACACGACTTCTCTGTCTGGTACCACGGCTGACTAACTGACGTCATTATTAAAAGACAAATAATGCTGACTACATAGCAACCTGGCAAGCGTTTCAGGAGGCAGCTGGGATGTCGGGTCCAGCAAATTAGTGAGATGAGCACATTTTGGTGAAACCTTACACACTGGTGGTTCAAACAAGGGTTTGGGGTTATTTTATTTTTCAGAGATCAAAGTTCTGAACTGTGAAGAATAGCTCTTGGGAAGACTAAGTGAAAACAGAAAAAATTATTGAGTTTTATCAGTAAATAGTAACATGTTCTCTAGCAAATACCTGGCCTATTGATTTCAGGTTTTTATGTCAAACAAGAACAAAGACAATTATGTAAAACATTAACTAATAGCAAGAGAATGAAACAGTTTATAGTCAGACTCCGGGTAGAAAATGGTTTCATAATAACTTAAAATAAAAATATTTTTACTTTTCATTAGAATACTTTATTGTTAAATATATATAGAAAAATGTATGTTTAAATATGTAAAATATTTTTTGTAAATAAGTTTTTAAACCCTTAGAAAAAACCTTGAAACTTCTGATATATTCACAATAGCCTTTAAAAGAATACTTCTCTCCTAGTAGCTTCAATCCATTGTCTCTGCCAATTTCAGATCCAACTATATACAAAAGTATGCACTACAGGTTCTTACAGTCAGAGCGCAATACCACAGCACCAGTGACATGAAGAATCCTTCATGTTTCTGATTTAACAGGGAAAAAAAGGCTAAGTATTAATCTACGGAAAAAAGCATGCCCATCTAAATCGCAAATCGCCTGATCAGTTTTGCTTTAAAGGATGATTTTTGACATAATTCATACTCTAAATGCAAATATTGAGAAGCAAGTATTTAACATGTAAGGCATTTAATATCACCTGCTTATGGGCATGTAATAAATAAATTGTTCTAAGTTCTTCATGGTATTTTTAGGGACAAGTAACAGATTCCTAACTCCTATCCTCACAATTAAAACACTTTCGAATTTCTAATTTTATCCAGCATTTCTCAGTGATTAGCTTTAGAATTTTAGATTTTATAAAGTGAACAGGAAGCCTTTTAATGCTGAATATACAGATCGCACTTAACTGTTTGGTCAAACTAAAATCACAAGCAAAGAATGACTGAAGAATTAGACAAACAGTTGGGAAAATATGTAAAAACTAACAGAGATTAATATATTACCTTCTAATATTCTGAAGTAACAAAGTCTGTACAAAGAACATACTTTCATTGTGCAATTACTTGTGCAATATTGCAATAGCTAAGGTAATCTTGTGCTATTTGCTCTGTAGAAAAATTCCATTTGAGGATTCAGGATTTTTTTCGTATTTGTCAAGCAACTAGAGTCAGGAATTTCTACAGATCTTATGTGGTCCAGAAATCACATAACAGATGACTAAGTAAAAAATAGTTACAGGCTGTTTTTTCCCCCAGTTCAGCCTAGATCATCCTGCCTAGTTCCTGAATGTGATAAGTGTTTTCTAGTTCAGAAGCTGAAAATCAGCTGCCTGTGCACAAGGAAAGGAATGAGATGCCGGGGGTAAATCCCAGGAGTTTTAAAACAACGGTAATTCTCTTAGTGTTACATTCTCACATTTCTCTAGGTCCCGAGAGCAATCTGAGTTAGACTATACATGCTCCAGAGCTCCCTTCCAACATGTGCTATTCTGTGATCTGCAGTCATAGCACTAATGATGGTTGTATTTAAATATTTCTTATAGGGATGTTTCTGGGCTCATTTTTGACTCTAAAACTTCCACTAATTTTGGGAATGTCATACCAACACACTGTCATGCAGGAATTCATGTTTGCCCCAAAACCATTTTTGCACTCCTACTGGAATACACCGAAAATAAACACTGGAAAAAAACTGTACTCAAATTAATTTTATTAGCTCAAAGATCTGTGACAATGAAATACATATGCCAAGTGTCCCTTATACGTAGTACAAACTGGTAGTACAAATGGTACTGATGGGTACCAGTTCAGGTGTGTCACTTTTTCAAAACTAAAAATCTAGTGACAAGGAATGCAAACATGAAACAGGAATACTGAGCAACATGCAATGCTTTAAAAAGTCATAAAGTCTATAAAACTTTACAAAAAATTCACTAATTATACTGAGACATCCAAAACCTATTATTAATCTTGCAAGCGTAAAGAACAGTTCAAACATTTTAGAACCATTTCAAATGCTGGTAACACTTTGCATACTTCCCTGTATTTCAGAGCCAGATCCTACAGTATCAGTTCCAGAGCTAACATTTACTGCCTGCAGTCTACTTTTGTCTCCTATCACTACGTTACTTGGAGTTGCTGTTTCATTTGCGACAGGGATGTATTTCTTAGAGGAAGAACTTTTGCTTTTTTCACTAGAAACACCACTGGATATTCTGCTATCATCACTTTTGATTTGTACACTGGAATCAGAAAATGTATGCAGACTGGTAGCCAATTGCCTTGCTGAGCGACGTCCTTTTGCTTGTTCATTTTGTTTGACTCTCCTCTCAGATAATACTGGAGTACTACTTCGAGGCTTATCCTCTTTATTTTGGTTAATTGTTTGAGCTTCATTTTCCTTCCATGAACCTGGCTGGTACTGCTGTCCAGTAGCTTGAAGTTCTTGTATTTCTCTAAGTGATGAAAAGGCATTATTCACAATCATCTGGGATTGAAACGTGCCAGGAAGAGAAAGTTGGATGTCCCCAGCCCTGTTCTGAAACAAAAGATTCCAATGAAGAAACTGAGGCAACTAGAGAAAAAAAAGCCAGTTTTTCAACTGCCACATATAATGGAGTCTGCAGAGCAAAATACAGTCTTTACCTAATATAGTTAAGATGCAAAGGTAATAGCAATTGCACAATCTTTATCACCTTTCAAAACAAGTTTCTGAAGATTGCTAGGGTGATAATGACACAGAGTAGGCATATTACAGTTTCACATCTAGCTTGAAATTAATACTACAGACATGTGTCAGTTACACAAAAGCAGCCAAAACTTATTCACGTCTGTCATTCTGAAATACCTGCAATTCCTTATGTTTACTAGCAGTTCACAGGAATGTAGTCCCAACACTCTATGCCATAACACCTAGCTGCTACACAAATCCAAACTAATCACCCATACTAGGAGATAAGAACAAGAGTCTTCAAACTGCAAAACTGGAAATTCTCTCCACACTGTTAAAACACCCCCCAAATTTTTAACATCATAGTTAAGGAGCTCATGTGTTCTTGAGGAAATTAGAACAGTTAGAGGGGAAGACATTGGATAGAAGAAACACACTGGAATGCAGAGTGATTCTTGGCATGACAGTTTTATTCAACTTCGACATAGCTATAGGCTGCCAGTATCTAAATTTTTAACAGCCTTTAAAAAAACTTGGGTTTTTCTTTTCTTTGTTACAGGAACTTTAGTATCTCCTTTGAAAAATCCAGAATTTATTATTAACTGACAGAGTAGAACCTAAAACCTTATGCAATATTTACAAAGACTACAAATATGTAGTATGTCATGGCCACACAGAAATGTATCAGGATTGGACATACACCCTGCAATTACTTACAAGATAATTTGTGATTTTCAGAAGTACATTGTACAGCCTTTCCTATAAGACTAGGTTTCTTAGAAACACCATACTTCATTATTAAATGTGTCCAAGAAACTTGGTCATGGTATTTTCCAATTTTAATGGATGCATACCACTATTGGAACTTCTATTTCAGATTAGGAAACAACATAATTACCACCAAAGTTAAATACATTACAAAATACTACAGTTTGTGCTCCGAGTGGTAAACACTTCAAAAGCTTACATTAATCATTGAATTATTATGATCTATATAAATGCAGCTACAGCAAAAGGTTGCAGTAATAACTTCATGAATCAGAGCAGGATTAACAGCTGAAAAGTACATTAAAGAGTATCAAGTAGAATTGCCTCTAGCATTCCTTCTAGAGACTTACTTTGCTATTCTGGGTATGTTCCTGTCTTTCTTCTTCAAAAGACTTCTCCTTTAGCAGGTTCACAGGCTTACTGAGAGTAGAATTCATTTCTGGATAACCCAAAATACCAAAATCTGATTGGTCTATGCCAGCTAATAGAGCAAGTTGTCCAAGCCTGTAGAATAAAGGTTAAACAGAAAATGACACAAGCAATTCTTACTCTTTGAAAGACTAAACATGCAAAATCAGAAGTAGTAGAACCTGTTTGAAGCTTTGAACATAGTTTTCTATTATTTTATGAGAAGCTCAAAGTATCTTAACCAAGATGAAAACAAGTAGCTGAAGGTATTTTCTTGTCTTTGCACAAACTAGCCTGCAGATTCAAAACAAGTGTTACACGGCTGAGAACGAAGCTCTTCTACTTAGCACTGAACTCACCTGCAGCTTCAAGTTGGCCAAACTAACCTCATGTGGGTTTTAAGCCGCAGTAAGAGGTGAGAAGTTGCAGTCATTGACTGAGCAAATAGCATACGATATATAGAAGCTTACTGAGAACAGCACTCTTCATGACTGGGATTCTGTAACTTCAGAGCAGCTCCTTCTTACCATGAATAGACATAGAGCCCATATGAAGAAATTTTTTTTCATGTAGTGAAAATGCATTTTTCCCTTCCTGAGAAGTTTCAAACTCCTGTAGTAATGCCAACTCTACAAACTGATTGTTGCAAAATTAGAACACAGCCTCAGCATGAACTTTATACTAAGTCAGAATCATGGAATCATAGAATCATTAAGGGTGAAAAAGACCTCTTAAGATCATCAAGTTCCGCCGTTAATCTAACACTGCTAGGTTCACCACTAAACCATGTCCCTAAGCACCACATCCAGATGTTTTCTGGACACTTCCAGGGATGGCCATTTCACCACATCCCTGGGCAGCCTATTCCAATGTCTGACCACACTTTCAGTGAAGAAATTTTTTCTAATATCCAGTCTAAACCTCACCTGGCAGAACTTGAGGCCATTGTCACTTAGGTCCTGAGTTATATCATTACAATTTGGAAGTGGGAAATAGTGGTAAATAAAATCTTCTGTGATCTTCTCTGAATACATGTAGTAGACTACAATATATATTCATATCATTCCCTCCTTGGGGATGAGACTGCCATGCTTGGTCATACAAGCTTTACAAATTACGTTTAAGCTGAAATTCTTGGAGAAATGGGAAGGATGAACCATCCTCTGACAAACTGCATGTACAGTGGTAAGACAAACTTTAATCAATACTCTGAAATTACTCTAGGAGTAGTACTACTACTACTACTAACAATAAATCCAGACTTTAAATACAAAGGCTGGAGATTCATGCATCTAAATTTCCATACTTCAATTAGTGCATGGAGAGCACAAGGTAACAGGACGCTTTCTGAAGGCAATTCAATGGCATTTTGAGCCTTTCATATTGTGGGAATGCTAAGAGCCAAAGCTGATTCACTAAAGACTTGGAAATGTGCTTTAATAGAAACTTTCTACTCTTTTGGAATAGGCTTCTTGAAAGCCTTTCCCAAAGACAGATACATGAACTCAGCTGAACAGTGCTTAGATCATGTTTCTGCCACTAGAAAAAGACTAAACAACAGGTACATGGCTCATTTATTTTCCTCTGCTCTCTGAGAGTACAGACCTAGAAATCTGGTGGGGTAGAAGGCAGCATACTGCATTGTGAGGATAATTTTGGAAAGATCTCAGGAAAAACAGCAAGACTTAAGTAAAGTGACAACCTACCCAGCATCTTTAAGGAGGTCTAAAAAAGCATGAAACTTTTGAAAAGAGTTCTCAATGCTGCCTAGAACACCTTCATCTTCCAAAATCAAGCTGGTTACTGATTGTGCATGAAGAACCTCGGACAGGGAGATATTTAGATTCCTTAATCTTGCATTTTCAATTTCCGTCTATGCAGGGGGGAAAAAAAAAAAGAAATTTCTTTCATTTTCAGTTTAAAGACCCCAAAATATCAAACCTCACCTTTGTGTGTCTAAACAGCAGCATCATGAAGAGGAGTATCGGTAACTGATGTAACAAGATGCAGAGTGCACCACGCATTTTCAGGGCACTGTTACATGAGCTCTGTGCAGGTCTGCTTATCCACAGCTGCAGTTCTGTGCTACCACAGATATTCCTGCAGGCACTCAAAACCACTGGCTCAGCACTGTTTTCAGTACGTACAGAATGTTACAGAGCAAGTACAAGCAGAAAAATTTAGCTTTCACATTATCTTACTTTGCATGTATTGTATGACATGTTAACACCAAAGAATTTATGTTACTAGTAAAAAAACCTTTATGGAGGCCAATGTCCTCCTTATAGTCACCGCTCTGTATCACGGGGAATGTATACTACTGTTATCTCTCTCCTGCACTGTGCATCCCAAAATAGAAAGTTTAAGATGATTCCATTTTTCTCCACATCGATCATTAATCAAATCGATGATGAAACCGAAAACTGCATGATAACTGCAGGATATACAAGGTTTTGTGTTTGAGGGAAGCATTAACGCACTCATTTAAGATTACAGCTATGCAATCAAGTACTACCACAGGCTTTCCGTCTTACATTTTTTATGAGAGGACAAAAAAATTACAGATTGTGTAGTGCACTGTAGGTGATAAATAAGCATCAAAATAAACAATTTTAGAGATTACTGCTACTTGGTTTATCCCATTCTCCTGAGACAAGGTCTTTAATTCAACCAGCCTAGCCTTAATAGAGAAAGATTTCTTGTAGGGGGTGTTTCGCCTAAAAAGCATTTAAGTATCTAAACAACAGATACCCAGCAGAGCCCATCACATTACAGGAAGATGGGGATAGTCACACAAGAGGACTACAACGAACCTTGAGAAGTGCAGACTCCTTTGTGGGTATCTGCTCCCTGTACTGTGGAGTACCACTTGTTGCTCATATTTCAAAAGGTATCACCACTTTCACTCCCCTCTAAATCACATGTAAGGATCAAATCCATTCGTTTACACTACCTTATACTCGACTACGTTACAAGAAATTCTGCTTATTTATGCAGAAGAATATTTTTAAGTCAGCAACAGCAAACAGAGGGGAAACAGGCCTCACAATTTAACTGTGATAAGCTGTTCAGTTTTGTCAAAGCTAAACTGCACTTCACAACAACTGACATGCAGAAAACCATCCAATATGGTTATTGCCTGCAGAAACAAAGCTTAAAAATCAAAGGTACAGAATAAACCAAATTGAACAACAGTTGCAACAAACAGCTTTTCAGCACAACAGTCACTTTCTTGAGAAAAACAAGTATCAAGATGCCCCAGATCATAAGTATTTCAGAAAATGAATAAAATACGCTGAAAGAGTAGCTTGAGCTGGAGTTCAAGGCTCTGGAAAAGAATCAGTAGAACAAACAAACATTACTAAAGACAGATTTCATCACTGTCCTTAGACTAGTAAACAATCCACGTGACTTTGAACTGAAACTCTGAAAGTTACCACATTAGTGGTCATTGATAATTACTCCTAATTAAGCAAGTGGATTCTCTGAGCAGTGCCTCCTTTAAAAGTAAAGGTGATTAATTGTTAAGTATCTTTACCTCTAGTAATCGTTCCTCAGCCTTCACTCTAGCTTTTTGTTCTTCCTTTAGTCTTCCCAGGCATTCTTCTAGCTCCATCTATCAAAACACAGATAAACTATCACAAAATTTACCTCAACATGTCAGACTAACATGCAATAAAAAAAAACCTCAACATGTCCAACTAACAACTAGCACATGGCATTCCAAACATATCTTCTTCAAAAATACAAGATAGAGGTCTACCAGCACATAACTCTAGGATGTAAAATATTAAGACAGAAAAGTAGAAATAAGCATGATTCATTTAACAGATTTGTAAGACTGCAACAGATAACATGAAATTAGAGCCCAAGTCTCTTTGGCCTATGACATAACCATCAGGAATGAATGTTCTTCTCTACTTCTCCTTCACTTTTTCAAGCTTCATTTTTGACTAAATATGTCTACATCATCAAAAGCTCAAATTGGGCTCTAGTAAGAAATCCTTAGCAGCCATATCTAGATTTTCCAACTATAGCCTTTATCCAGTATTTTATTCCTTCTTACAGCAGTAAGTAAGACAAAATTCTGAAGAACTGTACTCTCAGGAGTAAGAATACAAAATTCTGGAGTGTAAGAACTGGACTTGAATTGGTTGCATTTAGTTCTTCAGTAAAAAGTTTTTCACAATTCCAAGTTTAGTGTTGAATTAACAAGACTAAAAACAAACCCGAAACACTTGATAAATATATTCTACTCTTAAACATGAGATGCCTAAACTTGTATTTTAACTATTAGTTCTAAGTAGTAAATCTCAGTTTCAGTAAGAGTAGACAGAATTTGCAATACCATATTTTCTTGCATCCCAGCATCATCATTTTTAATTACACCATCTGAACTAGAAAAACAAGCAAGAATTTTTCTTCTTGCACACTAACAATCTTCTGGTTCAAAAGGTAATAGCTGTTTAAATTATCAAGTTATTCTATTTTTCAGAGGATAGACTATATGAATTAACAGTACACAAAACTTCTTCCTTTCTCTATACACTTTGTATACAGGCACATTTATGTAAAAGGACGCTGTATTTGTACACACCCTATCAACCAGTTCTAAAGAGAATCAAAGATTCAAATAGGACTGAAATAGTTTGTTTACTATCAAAAAGGTTATTCAAGTGCATACTACTGCACTTCATATAAGCAATCAACTGAGAAGACTGGTATGCAACAGAATGTATAGTAAAAATAATCCTTCTACAAATGCAAAGAGATGTTTTAAGTTGCAAGGTACTTTTGCAACTGATTCAAGGATGCAGGTTCTAGAATACTCTATATATAGCCCTCCCAGTGACAATCACTCAAAGTGATGATTATGGGTCTGTCACTACTCCAGTGAAGCCCACTCCTAAAATCCCTAGACTAGCATCAACCAAGCAGACGCTGCAAGTAGAAAACTAGTCATATCTTCAACAGACTCATACTTGACCATCACCCGCAGAAGGCAGAAGGTATAGGAAAAACACAGTATGTGGGAAGAGATTTAGCACTATCTAACGTGCAGGCATCAGGCTGGGGGCAAATATCTAAGGAGAACCATCCACAAATACCACAATCTTACTGCCATCTACCTTAGATGTGGAAGTAATGGGAGCTGTAAAACCTCCAAGAGACACAGAAGCACAGCACAGGAAGCAGCAACCATAACGTTCCGCACTGACAACTTGACATGTAACCTGAAATCCCACAACCTAGCTCTGAAGATCACTCACAGCTATCAGACTGAGGAATTCTTACTTTTCCATTTATAGTGCAGGTTCATATGTGTAATTATTTGTATTTTAAAGTCTCTAGGATGTAGGCTAGGAATCCTACTTTAGAAACCATAGTTCTATAGTATTTTTGTTGTGGACAGATTTTAGATAATTTTAAAGATGAAAGCACTGACCTTTTTCTTCAAATTGCTGGTTTGTCAATGGTCAATCAAACGATCATGATTTTTTAAACAGAAATGTAGATGTTTTGTAGTGATGTTTAAACCTGATTTATCACACTCTAGATTACATAGTATTTCATGGTTATGGGCTGACTTCATAACAAAATTGAACACTGCAGCCTGCACCTCCTTATAAGCAGTATTAAAGACAGAATTTAAAGGAACTAATTTGTCACCATTATATCACAAGTGTATGTACATTTTAACCTTTGATTTGCTTTTAAGAAATTCACTAGTTGACACAATGCCCTAGTCTTTGTGCAGAAAAAAATTACTAAAATATATCAGAAAGCTAAATGTACATCCAAGCTACAAGCCTAAGCCTTCAAGTACTACAGCTCAGATAGATTTTAAGATGAAACTGAATACCAAAAATATAGGTAGCCCTCAGAATTACCATAAGCAGTATGTCTGTTCAACACTACACAGGGGTATAAAACTGAAGTTTAAAAAATTAAATTATATTTTGAAAAATTTAGTAACTAATTAGCCATGTTCTTCTACTTGAATGCATCATACTTTTTAAAAAAAAATAGTTACAGTGCAATCTCTACTTCTTTGTAATTCACGTAGTAAGATGTAGAAAGAGTTGCCCGGTTAACTAGATTAAGGGTGAAGTTCACCATTAAAATTCCTAGTTAAAATTTGAAAGTATGGGAGTTACCTCAACTACACAGTTCATCAAAACCAACTCTGACATTTGATTCCTTCTAGTGGAAGGAATGAATATCAGTTCTTATTTTTCATTTAAGCAGAAATTAGGCTTTTGTTAGCCAAAGCTTTTTTTTTTAATGAAAACACAACTAAGTACTACTTGCTTCATTAAGCAGCATGCCAGAAGGATGTAGAGAAGTTCTCCAAGACTTGCACACTTAAGTGAAAGTCTGGTCATTCAGCCTCATCAAGAGATGTTTGGAGAGCTTTTCTGGCAAAGCAGCAGTTTAAGGAATTCTCACCTCTTACTGTTTATTCCCACTCTGCATTCCCATCATTGTTCTAAGAGAACTGGTTGTCTCACTTTACTGAAAGGCATGCTACCACCAAATACACTGAACTACTTTTCAGTTGGATCAGTTCTTCAAAACAGCTCCCCTCACAAGCTGCTATGCAGTGAGAGCTCTTTAATGACAGTACCAAAGACAAATAAACAGAGAGAAAGGTGTACTCCAGTTCTGAAATACACCCAAGCATATCAACCAATGTGAGTTGTTAAGCTAGCTGAACACTGTCTTGGAAAAGTATCACAGACTGGTTGAAGCTGGAAGGGAACTCAAGCAGGGCTACCTACAATAAGCTTCCCAGGACCATGTCAGGATGGTGTTTTTAGTATCTCTTAAGGAGGGAGACGCCATAACTGCCCTAGGGAACCAGTGCGAGTGCTCAGTCACCCTCACACTGAAAAAGTGTTTCCTGATATTCAGAACCTCCTGTGTTTCAGCTTCTGCCCATTGTGTCTCTCCCTTCCCCAGGCACCAGAGAAAAGAGATGGGCTCCATCCTGTTTGCACCCTCCCTTTGGGTATTTATCCCTCCTTGAGCCTTCCCTCCTCCAGACTGAACAGTCTCAGTTCTCTCATCCTTTCCTAGGAGAGGTGCTTCAGTCCCTTAATCATCCTTGGGGCTCTTTGTTAGACCTTCTCCAGCCTGCCCATGTTTACCTAGTACTGGGGAGCCTAGAGTTGGACACAGTAGCAGGTGTGGCCTCACCGGCAGAGAGGAAGGATCACCTCCTTCAGCCTGCTGGTAATATTCCTCCTAATGGGGTCCAGCATACCATTAACCTTCCTTGCTGCAAGGGTACACTGCTGGCTCATGTTCAACTTGGGTGTCCACCAGGACCCCCAGGGCCTTTTCTGTCACACTGCTTTCCAGATGGTCTCCCTCAGCAGATATTGCCACTTGGTGTTGTTCTTCCACCCATGTCCTGGTGCAGGACTTCACATTTCTTCTTGTTTAACCACATGAGTTTTCGCCATATCAGCAAGTTGAACCAACTTGTCTTACAATCAGAGAAACAAAAAAAAAAGGCACAAGAGAAAAAGACTGAAGCAAGAAATGAAAAGGCACTAAGTAACAGAGGGGAAATAGGCAATTCAGTGGTGACAATTTGATAGTTTGATTCTGCCACAATGTGAAGCCTGCTTTGTGTCGAAGTAACAGAAACAATGGGTGAGACAGAGAATCAGGTGCAGATTGCTTAAACAGCGCTATCTGATAAGCAACCATGCCCTACTTTCAAGAAAGTATTTTGGTTTTTAAATTCGGAAAATCAGGAAAATGTGGACCTTCACAAGCACAGAAAAATCAAAACCAATTCTGGGGTAGGTTGCCAAAATTTGTGGGTTTTCGTCCAAGGAAGTTCAAATTAATCACAAATGGTCTGTTCCTTACAGCTGCCCTACATGTAGTACTACAGCTAACACTGACATAACAGGTTAGTATGACAACCCTTCCCCAAAGCACAAAACACTGCCTGCCTCTGCTGTGAATCCTGAATATAAAATTCTTCCTGCTCCAAACACCAATAATAAATACATCAAAAGCTTCCTGACAGCACAGTAGTTCCTGCATAGAAGTTTTTGGAGCAATTTGGACATGACATGGAATTCTATGATTTCAGAAACAGGGCTCTTGGTAAGAGTGTTGAAGCCACCATACAACACAATGTCAATATATTGCACACTAGCAATAAAAGCTGCTATACTAAGTTCCAGCAACATGAGAAAACCTTGAAATCTTCCCAAACAAAAGTTCTAGCAAGAAAAAGGTCTAAAGAAAAATTATACATCAGCTGATAGTTATTTATGCAGTATTTGTACAGCCAGTTTGCTTTCTACAACTCTATCATACCCTAAACATTCCCACTACCGATAGACCTGCAGCAAGTTAAAACTTAACTTCACTTCTTACACAAAGACAGGTATACAGTCCAGTATTTACACATATGAACAGTACATTCACCCAGTGTGGTGCCCTGACAACAACCACCAAAACCAGACTGAATGTAGACCTGATTTACAGAAGTAATCATTGGTTTCTCCGAACAGAATTCAAATCTTAACACTTCAGAAACAACTCAGTTTTTCTGCCTGAGGGTGTTACTTTAAAATAGTGCTAGATTACCTCAGCAGCATTACTGAGCCACTGATATATACCTTTTTGCCACCACTTTCTTTTATAAGAACATTCCTAGTGAAGACATTTGCAGAAATAGACCGTTTTACTACTGCTAGGTTTTGTAAGTATTGAAGAAGTAAAAGGAATAATAAAAAGGAAATGAAAAACGTTTACTAGGCTCAATTATAAAATGTAACTCAAATGTTTTCAGCTATTTTTGTAATTATTTTTACACAACAGTCATTACTATATTTCAGCTCTTAGAAATAACATTAAATTACTTTTATAAAGGAAATACTTGGAAGAAAATACTGCAGGCAATAACACTGATCAAAAGATCTGTGCACTGTGATTCAAGATTGGAACAGAGAAATTACGCATCCTGCAGCTGTAGTACGTTATTCTGAAATCCTGCTCCAAAACCGGTTATTTATTTAATTACAATTTTCTGAATAAAACATGGTTTAATTGATATAATTTGCCTTTATGGAGTCTAAGGCACTGAACATGCTTCTTACCTGTAACTGTTGATATTGTGCTACATCAATCTTATCCAATGATTTTGCCAAATCAGGCTGGTGGATAACATCCTCTAAATCTTCAGTGTCTTCAGTTTCAGATGCAGAAGCACTTTCTACTGTCACTTTCACAGGACCACCTGTCTAATTACACCAGAAAAGAAAAACATGCCCACTTATAGCATTACAATGTATAGCAAAAATCGAAGATTAAATCCTATCAAAAGCTTAATTTAAATATAGTCATTGCCCAGCCATACAACTTTGAAGTAAATTTGCATAAAGCAATATTAAAAAAATCAATCATATATGTGCCTATGTTGAGTATTTGTGGTGAGGATTTAGCAGCAGAGTCGGCCTCTGCAAGGTACAGCCAGGGCTACCCCATGCAGGACATAGCCAGTCCCAGCTGACCCATTGCAAGGCAAAAAATGCCAGACAGGCATAAAAGGTGGGAACAAAAACAGAAGAAGCAGAAGGAACATCAGGCTGGAAGCAGGAAAAGGTGTTCCACAGTGGAGCCAATATCCTCACTCCAGCCAGGGAAGACCCATGCCAGTGCAGAGGGATGGGTCAAAGGAGCTGTTGCCCTTGGGCATCCTGTGACAGCCCATGTTTTCCCAAAGGACTGCAGTCCATGGGAAGCCTACACTAGAGTAGAGGATAACTGCTGGTTTCCTCCACAACCATCAGATCCTTCTGTGATGGAAACAAGATGCAAAGGAGAAGGAAGAAAGACTGAGATTCTTCTTCTCCTGCTCGTAGGTTTAATAGAGGAGCTCACAGACAGGTGCAAAAACAAGTATATAATCCAAATCCAAGACAGAAAAGATGGTGCAGAGAAAAATGCTGTCAGTTGTTCTTATTGCCTATGGATGGACTGTGCCAGTAGACCAACCTGCTTGCTCGTAAGACCAGGAAACCAAAAGATACAGAGATAGAAATCGAAGTAAACTAAGTATCAAAGAAACTTCAACAAAATCTTGATGTAAACTATTTTTTTGCACTTTTATGAGTGAGAATCTTTAAAAGTATGTTCCAGTCTTAACTTTCAAACAATGAGATTCTGTTGAGAACATCTTCCCTTTTTTTCAGCATCTACCCACCAAAACCACTATATGAGAGAAACAGTACCTGAATCTTCACTGGCAATTTTCCAGCACAATCCATTGCCCCGCTTCTAAAGTTAGGGAAAAAAAAACCAAAACCACACTTTTGACGAAAATAAGTTTATAATGTTCCAAACACAGGATTATAAGGACACATGAGCCAGTAACAGCATCAGACACTGCACTATATCCCTTTAAGCCTCATCACAGTCTCATCTTGTTCTGTTAATACCCCCTACTTAATCATGATTTAGAGCGACATTACTGGATGCCAACATTAATATCTTCAATAGGCATCTTACTTAGTTAATTATTTTGAACTAAAGTCAACAGGAGAATCTGGTGTTCAGCATTTTGAAAAACAAGCTTAATAACTACAGTTACAGTAGAACATTAAGTAATTTTTTTGTTTAAATAGTTGTATAATCTCCATTTTGAAAGGCCAAGGTGTAGGGAATAGATTTAAAAAAAAAAAAAAGGCAAAACCAAACAAAAACTGTTTCAAAAGACAGCTTCCATGTGTAAGTTTTGTTCAGTTTTATTTTAATTTACAGGACTTAGATGATCACAATAATTATGCTGGTATTGGGTGAGGTGAAGCACAAAGAAGAGGCAGGAAAACAGATGAACATCTTGAACTGGATCTCAAATCAACTATACTACAAGTTTAGAACACTAACTTGCCTCATCAGCTATGATACATCTGAAAAATCATTATTAACAAAAGAACAAACAGACAAGGTAGGTTGAGTTGCGTTGGTGCTTTTTGCTGCATATGAATATTCCTACGGCTATCACATATTTTAGTGTATTTTAAATACTTACTAGAGTAGAATTTATGTAAAATCCTCAAAATTTATATAAACAGAAGAAATTATTATAACATTCTGCGTAACTTTCAAATTGTATTTTAAAAAGCTAACATTGTTCTCTACTATATTTATCATGCCAAGTTTTATGCTTTAGTATTTTCCCTTGTACTATGAAAACTTCACCTGTATCTCTTTGCACGTTCTGCAGTCCGCCAAGGAAGGAAGCCTTTTGTGCCTGGTGCTAGTGGTTTTGGTGAGTAACTCTCTCTCACAGAGGAATTTTTTTTCCCAGGACTTACAGATTTTTTAGATGATAATCCTGGATTGAAGAGGAAGATCAGAAGGAAAGAGAACTCATTACACCTAATTATTCAAATACAAATTCACAGCTTACTGTTCATCAAATTTCCTATGTAATAGTAAGGACGGTAGGAAATCTGCCATTCAGTTTAATTTTGCTAAAGTGTCCAAAAACTTGCCATTAGAAGCTGGTATACTTAACTGCTATTAGGTTGATCCAAGTAAGACAAGCTGGTTTTCAAAAAAGGAGGTGAAGTTTTGTAGTGGAAGAGGTTTATTCACTTTACCATGGAAGAAATTTACCAATTTCAGATACCTAATTCCATTGTCTCACATCAGTTTAGACAGTCCATGTGGACAATAAAGGAATCTATGTGCTTCAAATTGCCCTCTAGTGGCTGTAGAGTGAAGAACGTTGTTTTATCTACAGGCAAAATAAAACTAAAGCTGGTACTCCTGCAGATCACTTTTACAGGACACCGGCAAACTCTTCCCTTAAGAGGACTAGTAAGAAAAAGTACGGTTCACTGGTTTGGTCTTTTGTTGTTGTTGTTTAAATCATACAGCATCACAATAGACTCGGCAAAGAAGCTTAATGTGGATGATCACTCTACCTCATGTTCTCTCTAAGTCAGAAACTGAGAAGTCTAGAAAACTAATCACCTACTATTTTCTACAGTTAAACTAGTGGAGAACTCAGGTTACTGTTTCTCTGAGATCAAGATTTTGTAGTGGTACAGAAATGCATAACTTAGGTAATGGGATTCAAAATTTCAATTCATTCTAAACATAATAAACAGGATAGTTTTCACCTCCTGACTACCTTCTTCTCTTAAAAAAACCCCCAAAACACATAAAAAACCCACGCAAAAGGAACAACCCCAAAAGAAACAAAACCACACATTTTACAAAATGTTTTTACAAACAAAAAACCACAAAACCCTCCACAACCACATCTGCCAGGCACTTTTTCCTCCCACCACCCCAACCCTGATCACCACAGTTAATTTGTACAAAGACTTCTATCTGATTTATACTTACCTCTCTGCTTCCAGATAACTAGAGCAAAGATGAGAGACAGTGAAATGTATTACAGTGAAATTTTTAGTAGCTTACTGAAAAATGTTTAGTGTACTGCAGCTATCAGTACTTAATTATAAATATTCAAGACACTTATGTTATTTTAAACATACTATTTATAATAGGTTTACATGAAGTTTAAAAAAAAAAACCTAGAACATTTTGTACATGTTTAAAAAATGCATGTTTGTTTGTTCTGGCAGAGGACAGCCTGCTACAGAAAGGTTACAGCAGCAGGAGAACTAGACAATTTACTACTGCCAGGCTTTGCAGAAGGGAAAGCTTGTGGAGACACAGAATAAACACATGCAATGCTTCCACACATTTCAAAGTCAGCACATCCTACCATTTTTCCAGCCACATACCTAGCAGCACTAAAAACAAAAGCAAGTTTCGTACAGATACCAATGATGATAGAAGACACATTATAAAATTAGTAAGAAACAGATTTTTTTTATTTTGGAGAAAAGTGTTCTGTTTAACGCTAACATTTATACACATCATACATTTTTTTAATTTAAGCTCTTAAGCAGTAAGATAAAATTTTCTAGACGAAATTTTCGACAGCCAGAAAAAATAATTACCAATACGAATAGTAGCTTTTCCTTTCCGACCACTTCCTAGGACAATAGTTCTTTTCTTTGGCTTGGTTTTCAAAGCATCTTTGGAAGATGGAGATAACAGCCACTTATACTGGAATTTGAGGGTTTTTTTAAAGAAAAATAAATCAGTTTAGTAACTGACAGTTGAAGAGGTGCTTATTTAAAATTAGAGGAGGTTTGTCAGATACAGAGAACACTGCTACCTGCATAAAACTAAATAAACTGTAAAATCAAGAAAAAATAGTCTCACAAAGTCTCTCTCCAAATTCAAACACAGATGATAGTCTACATTACCAGAAAGTGGTCCCAAAACACCACTATAATATCCCATCCGATATTATCCTTTCTCCTGTGCAAAACACTTCTCCTTTTATAGCAAAAACCCCTAGCATCAACCCTATAAAAAGGCAACCCTGGCTTCTGCATTTCATTCTCAGAAAACTGGCTTGATAGGAATGACTGGCTCAGGCCAAAGCTCTCCAGAGTAATAAATGCTTCCCTAACATGATTTTGTATTACTGATAAAGTCAATATTTTAAAAAACATGAAGTTTATTTTTACTGCCTGTAATGAAAATTCATCCTTACAAAGTAAAAGCCCCAAAATAAAATTAGGAGACGATGATCAAAGGCCACAGCTGTACTTCAAAATTCATTTCCTTACAGCAACAGCTCTGTTCCTAAAGGCTCCCCTTGCCCTGTTAAAAAGTTTAATTACTCCTGGTAGATACTCTTAAATTACCCTGCACTTACTTTTCAGTGTGCATCACCAGTACAGGGTCTAGTGCTGAAGCAGCCATTGAAGGAAATACAGATGACATTAACAGAAAGCTTGTCTCAGATAGCCCTAAATCCCACATCAGGGCACTAGGAACAGTATGCCAGAGTTATTCCTATCTAAAGCATCAGAATGATTGAATTGCCATTATTGTGCTCTAACTAACCAAGTTTAATCGAAATTTATAATTGTCAAGAATTTTTTTTTTTTACTTTGGACTCAATTAATTGTTGTACAAATTTTGCTGTGTCTAAAGCTGGACCTAGCCCCTGTGCAAGTGAATTGATCATTTTAAACTAAAACACACCCAGAAAGAGTAAAATTAAATTGCAGGAGTTTAAGAGCAAAAGCTGTTTTAATTTTGTTTTACTAGACACCTAAAAGGGCAGTTTTACTACGTTAAACCTAAAGTTCATCTAGCCCATAGCCCGTCCCATCTGGGTGCCTACTGCTGATGTTGTACAACAGCATCTAAATATACAGACAGCAAGATATAAAAACAGTGTTTTGAAAGCACCCTATTTTGTAGACACATTCAATGGACTTTCCTTTAAGCTATTCAGTCTTTCAAAAACTACACAAACTTTCACCACCTATTACACTCAGTCATATCTATGATTACAGTTCACTATACTGCTACACAGTGCTGATAAAATAATACAGCTTTTGTTTTAGGTGCCCATCAAATTTGAAGGCCTCAATTAGCAGTAGAGAACTCTTCTTGCAAACCTAAACACCCAGCCCAGAAGGCAATCAACTATATGCTACTGAAAAACAAACAACCAGTTTTTACACAAAGCAGGATGGAAGGAAAGACAGCTGTGCCTTAAGAAGCAAAGCTCCTTAACAAGCTGGTGGTATTCTTTCATTCATGTTGTTAATGAAGTATGAAAAATTCTTAGCACTGCCAATAAAACTTAAGATATCACACTAATTGGCTGAATGTAAAACTAAAGTCTTGAGTCAAGTGATCTTTCAGCGTATGGGAGATTCCCCAGAGATGCTTCTTTCCGTGGTTTGACTTTCCAATTATCTCTAGCATTTCCAGGCAGATGTTACTTTCATGTGATCCCTCTGACATTTTGCAAGTGTTGATTCCATCTGCCAAGCAGAAAGTATTTCTTCACAACCAACCTCAACTTCTTAAAAAAAGGTCTTCTAGAGATTGAAGTGGGGAACTGTATTAATCCTTCAGAAATTCTATACACAAATTCTCAGTTTATTAGACAGTCCCTACCTATCCACAGCTCTGACTTTATTTAGTCTTTTCAAAAACCAAAAGAGCATTAAATTCCAGCACAAGAACTGAGATTGCTGGGACCTCTTTGAGAACTTAATCAGGTTTCTGTCTATTTGAACAGTGTATCTAATCATAAATGGTCTAGATATTCAGTTTATGCACATTACTGTGAACTCTGTGTGGACTATTAGACAAAGATGAAAGAGGGTACTGTACTTTAACTCTGTTTTCATACATGGTTTGCATTGGAAAGGACAATCTTAATTAATTAACTTCAAAAAATTTTACTTACAGAAGTTAATGACAAGAGTAAGTTTCAAAATAAATTAAATGATAAATTTTAAATTGTGATTTCCTTTACTTTTTAATTAGAAGTTATTATTACCCTGCTGACAAGGACACATGTAGTAGAAAGCCCTCTAGCAGTCCAGGAGCAATATTCAGTTAACATTCTATGGTAATGTCCAAATACACACACATTTCCATTTTTCTTTCCATTAAACAAATATCCAGATTTTATTACATGTGACAGCTTTAATTCCGTAAGAAATCATACAAAAAGCCCAATACAGTAACATGTTCCCCACAGTGGTTTTAGGTTTCCTCCTAGACAGTGTTTTTTTATTTGTACTGAGTCAAACTTCCGTTTGTAACCAGAATAGTTGTTTTAAATTAATTTTGAAAAAAGTCACCCTTTAAAAAAAATAAATGCAATGGAAGCTACAAGGAAAACCCTAAACTCATTCTAAAATGTGTAACACATACCTCTGAATCAGCACTATTTCCATTCTTAAGGACTCTTTCAATAATGTTTTTCACCAGAACATGACCTAGAATGAATTAAAATACCTTATTAAGAATTTTCTGTAAGAGACAACTCTTCATGTGAACAAAGAGATCATTGAATAAACAGTACACATTACCTATCCTGCTTGTTTTCCCATTTTAAAAATGTTTAGCAAATTATTGTGGCATGTTCCTTTTTTCTTAAAAGCAGTTTATCTCTCCCCATATAGCCACTGAAGAAGAAAAAAAACTCCAACAAGCATATAAAGAGGATAAATGCAGACACAGATACATACCAATTAATGGATTTTTTCTTATGTCAAGTACCACTAATGTCGTATTAGTTTGAAGAGCATCTAACAATGACCTTGCTCCCTCATTGGATATTCCACACTGCTGCAAATCAAGTGCTAAAAGGTTTAAGCAGGAAAAAAAAAATCAATGGAGGTACTACTGCATTTAGTTAGTAATTTACTTTAATAGTTGATATCTAAAAAAATTAATCCTGCTGAAAACGTCCATTTCATAGAACATGAAGCATGAGGAATGAGAACATGATGGTACGTCATGTGTAATAACAGGAGTGTTACTTTCAAAGAAGACAACTAGAACTTTTCAACATTAAGGAATAACTGCTAACATCTGCAGAGGAGGTAATATGCACCACTCTACAACCACTGTGAGCAACCTGTGACAGTGTTCAGTCACTCTCACAGTAAGAAGGTTTCATTATGTTGAGGAAAAACCTCCAGTGTTTTAAACTCTACCCACTCAGTCTTGCCTTGTCCCCAGGCACCATTGGAAAGAGTCTGTCTCTATCTCCCTTACATCCTCCCTTTGGATATTTGTACACCTTGATAAGATCCCACTCTGAGCCTTCTCTTCTCCAATCCAAACAGTCCCAGCTTCTTCAGCCTTTTCTGAAATCACAGCTGCTTTAGTCCCTTCATCATCTTAGTGGCCCTTCACTGGACTCTCTCCAGTAGCTCCAGTTCTCTCCTGTACCACAGATTTCATGGCCTCACTTGTGAATCACCTCCCTCAAACTGCTCACAAGTCTCTGCCTGATGCACTCCGGAACACCACTGGCCCTCTCTGCCACAAAGGCACTTCACTGTTGTCCACCAGGATCTGCAGCACCCTTTCTGCAAAGCTGCTTTCCAGCCACATAGCCCCCCCAGCATGTTCTACTGCACAGGATTATTCCTGTCCAAGTGCAGGACTTCGCACTTCCTTTTCTTAAACTCCATGAGGTTCCCATCAGCTCATTTCTCCAGCCTGCTGAGTTCCCTCTGGATGGCAGTACATCCTTGCCTTTTCAGGGATACGAATAAGACTGACTGGTCTGTAGTTTCCTAGGTCCTTCTTCCCAGACTTCTTGAAAGCAGGCATGACATTAGTTATCCTCCAGTCCTCATGCACCCTCTCCCAGTCACCATGATCTTTCGAACACTACTGAGAGTGGCCTCAAAATTACATCAGCCAGCTTCCTCAGCACTTGTGAATGCATCCCATTAAGGCCTATGGACTGCTGTTCATCCAGTTTGTTTAAGTATTCTCTAACTTGATCCTCGTCCATCAGTATGGATATTATCTGTAGACCTGACTCAAACTATGAAACAAAACAATAAAACAGGTATTTCATCCCACATACAGAAAGTAGCTGGTGCTACACCAGCACCATTTGTAATTTCATACAGATATACTGTAGAACAAATTAATTATCAAAAATACTACAGAACAATACCAGGTAACACAACAGTATTCAGATACTTCAAAAGAGTAAGAGAGATTTCTTTGGAAAAAAGAGGACTCTTTCCCACCTACACAGTGAGTTACTCCACTGGCTGCAACTGCTATAATTGACAATTTTAAGTTTTCTGCCTGCCACTACTATATTTTAAGAGATGTAGAAGTGAGATATAGAGATAGTAGAAAAGATGGAGATATGGAAATCTCCTTGCAGAAATCCTTACAGCAACTATTAATAACCAGGTATGAAGTATACAAAGAATTTGCTGGTGTAGGCAAAGTTCTGTGTTATGTGGAGTATCTCAATATCTACATATCAATATATCTATGGTTACCATATAGGGAAAATCCTGAATTACTCTGGAGTTCATCAGTAAAAGACTTTGCAATACCTTTTAGCCAAAGGTCCTCTCCTAGACAGTCTGCAAAGGCACATGCTCCTCTATCTCCAACAAGCATGTTGCAGTTCAAAGTAATCCGCCTCAAACCTGTCATATATTCAAGGTCAGGTCTCCTGTAACGTAGGCTTTCAGCCCAAGCTTCACCATGTCTTCTTATTGCCTGGTGCTTTGCAAACAAAGAAGCTGTTACCAAATGCAAAGGCAAAGCCATTACTGATAACGAGATCACAAGCTACCTTTTTTTTGTAAATCACACTCAGTGGCTTGAATGCTGGTATAAGAAATATATGCTGGTATAAGTACACCATTTCTGAATTAAGAAACAGAACTGATTTTTAAATCTTACCCGTAACTCATATTTGTTCTGACTACACAGTTTCCAATGCAAATTATTAAACTTGGCTACAAAGTATCTTATTACCTTCTTTTGACAGACACTTTCAAGGCACATTGAATAGGAAATACACACATACTACAAAATTTTGTGCTTCCATGGAAATCACAGTTAACATTAATTAAAATATAGTATTAGGCACAAGCTTACCGATCAGTTAAACAGTAGTTTCTAAACTGTAAACTTGATTATTCTTACCCAGTGCTTAAGAATACTCGAGACACTTTTCAAAATTACTGACAATAAAAGAAGCAGTCCCTAAAACAGGTGTCAGATGTTTACAGCCCTAGGCCTCATTTAAAGAAAGTACTTTACTCTATTATTTAATTATTGGTTTCTTTCTAAGAAACACCAGATTTAAATCCCACACCAGTAAACTAAGCTACTCTTGTCATACAAAGTCATAGCTTTCATAAGAATGCACACTTAACTTCAGTATTCACACAAGCTCCTCATGAAGTGCCTTAATGAATTATGAGCTTTAAAGTAAAAAAATAAATGTATTAAGTTCTTACAAACATGCCATTCTAAGAAAGTCTATTAAATTACCTTTAATACATTTGCTATATGTTCTGCCCCTCGCCATGTGAGGCTACATGCCGTGAAGTTTACAAATCTGATAGTAGCTGTATTTTTTATACTCTGACAGATTACTGAAAAAAACAAAAGCATGCATGTTATTTACACATAGCATTTCCATATTATCAGAACACACTTTTTCAGTGGCCTATTAAGAGGCAGCTTTAACAGCCAAAAGCTTTGACAAAGAACTAGTGCTGAAATACAGACTGTATTTTAAATACACTTAATGTGTTCTGTTTATACATTCCTAGTACAAATGTTCAGCAAAGAGTATCTGAACAAGCTACAACATACTTTATTTCAGTTTACTTATAGAAACATAAACAAATCAGGAAAGAGTTGAGAAATATGAATGCTATTTTAAATAAAAGTATAAACATCACTATAAAGTAGTATAGTTATTTACTAGCATGAAGTGAAGAAATTCAAGTCTTTAAATAATACTGAGTTACTCAGAATAAAGTGAAGATTGTTATTCTAATCTCCACAGACAAATTTAAAACAGGAATGGAAATACTGAAAAATTTGCTTACCTACTTGGAAACTTAAAAAGAGAAAAGTATATTTACAGGGTTTGCTTCTGAACTTACTTTCCAACCCTCCATCTCCAATTGGACAGTGGGCTAAGGAGACACTCTCCAGAGAAGAAGCTGAGGCCAAACCCTTAAAAATAAAACACAGTAGTTATCTAGCTTGAAAAGCAAATAAAGACAAAAAAACAAGTCACTCAAATTGCTCAAACTCTGTTTCTTACAAGAAACTCTAGAGGATTCAGATGAAGGTCAAAACAAGCAACCTTCAAGTTCAATTTAAGAGGGTTCATTTCTTTAGCACAGAGGAACCCTGCTTGTGGGCAACCAGCAGCAACCTCCCTTCCTAGAAGCCACTCACGAGCAAACTGGAGTTTTTCAATAACACATCTGAAGACCAGTTTTTATCTCCTTGGTGTCCCACAACTTCCCTCCTATCACATACGTGCACAGTAATTTCAGTCACAAGTGTATGTCATATGACTCAAGCATATGGCAGAGATGTGGCTAATCTTTCTTTCTTCACATCTTTCTAATACACCATGATGTGATCCTGAGACTAGGTTCAGTTACGACTAGGTTATACTAAATGTCTCAGCAGAATCGTTCTATATGTATACATAAGGACTACACAAAGATATCTTAGAAGAGAAATATCCTTGTCTGCAACAAATACTTATAAAATTTAGTTGCTACTATTCTTTGTTCTGGGTATATTTTCCATTTATTTGTATACTGTTATATTCTCACCTTTGTTAAAAGTGCTAGGTCTCTTTCCCTCAGAAGTAAACCCTGCAATTCTAAATTTTTTAGTACATCTGATATACTGAGACAGCCTCTCACAGCTTTGCATAGTTGGCCAGTCAAGTCTTTTGACAGAATTGCTGGAATTCTCCTTCTAAAGTAAGTTTTGTATCTTTCAACACCTGGTAAAAAAAAAAAAAATTATACATCAGTAAAATCCAGTCCCTATTGGCTTAAAAGCAGTTATAATCATACCTTCCCTTTTTCCATGTACTTTAAGTAAAAGTAATTCCTTAGGCATAACAATTCCTCCCCACATGTATTCAATCACACAAAAGATTCATGAATTCTAACATGCATACATGTTATCAAAATACTTATCTTTTATACAGACCTGATTCTTCAAGACCATGTTGATGTACACTTCTTATTCCAATAGAAGTCAGAGTCTTATTATGCCTGAGAGCATTCAGAAGTGGTGCCCAATCAGTAGCTTTGATGTGATCTACAACTAGATCAATAGCATCGTGAGTCACGTTAGCCTTCACAGCTTTCAGTGGGAGAGAGCCTTGAAGTTCACAAAGGTGTTCATAATGTGAGTAGAAATCCAGCATGCACTGTCTTCTTAATTTGACTGACTCAATCATTTCTTTTATTTCTTATACACGTGATAAATTTCTCTCTAAAATAAGAAAGGCAAAAAAAACCCCCAACTTTTTTCAATATGTAACTGTCTTGCAACACAGTGCCAACTCAACATGCCTAGCCAAAACATGGAAATGTTCCTGGATATTGCATAGCATTTACACATCTTTAATGTGTAGCTAAAAACCTAATGTCTCGTGGTGCTCAGTACCTGTGCAATTAAAGCTGGATGAGTAAAGGGCTTGGGGGGGGGGGGGGGGCAGGGGGGACAAAGCAAAACANNNGGGGGGAGCAGGGGAACAAACCAAAAAATCTGCATTTTTATTCTCCCCACACTAACACGTCTATCAAGAACACAAAAGCTCTGATCTTTAAGCCCTTACTGTTATAGAGATCTTGTTTTCATCTTAAGATTGAACTTTGTAGTGTCAAGGTCTGCCCAAAAGCCTTGGACACTCCCTGACCCACCATCAAGAGAAACACACAGAACTAGTTGTGAGCTTCTCTGCTACTTCAGTTAAAAGTCTAAATTCTCATCATACATAATGAAACTTGTCCTCCTAAATATTTTTGCTATTGCATACCAGACATACATACCTCAGTAAAATTCAGTAAGCACTTTCCAGGTGTAAGTTTTTGTCATGCTTTAGAACTCACACAGAAAAACACTACTGACTTCCAAGAAGAATCTCTAAATACTGCTATGACACATCTATTAAGGGTTAAGTAATTCTACAGTCTCAATAGGGACATTGGCCAGCATATTTAGAAGATAATTTATTTATCTATTTATACTCAAGATGGCATTAAATATTCCACACAGGTTATCAAACATTGTTCACATTGCAAACATCTTTTCTTATTTGTCATAAACTAGAAAGCTTCAACCAATCTTCTCAAATATTCTGTATGTCACATTAGGACAAGTTACTGGACAGACACAAGCATGTGAGGACAGCCATTTGTAAAAACGTAATTTAGCAAAAAATTATCATACTGTTAGCATCTAAATTACTGAAAATGTAGTAAGATATAAACCCTAATAATACAGTTCCTCCGGACCCGTTAACCTTTTTTTAGCTCTTATTTACTAGCATTTAATGACCACACTGTGGCCACAGGAACAGAAATGATTAAATTATAATCTAACACTTTGGGTTCAGAAACTGGCCATAGGTTTTAAGGCACCAATGCCTTCTGCTGATGTATAAATGTGCAAAATATTAGCCTTTTACCTCCAGAACTTAAGCAATATTCTTTTCATGGGGGCTTTCATTGCAACACCTTAACACCCCACGTCTAACTGAAGAAATGCGCTCCTGGCCCTAGCACTGCCGTTTAACTCACGTGTAAGTAGAGAGAAAGAGGACAAACTGATCAGACCCACGATGCTTTCCAAATGGAAAACAACTAAGTAAACTTGAACTCTTCTGCACTGAAGTTAGTGCATCTGATACCACTTTACACTACCATGACTGGCTCTGAGAATGTATGCAGACGACAATTATGTACTCCATACGGATCCCACAAGATATCACACTCACTAGCTGGCGACAAATTACAATATATAGCACACAGTAAAGCCGAAAAATCCAGCTCCACGCTAGGAGTTTTCGGGAAGCTATGAGTTTGTAGCGATCAAAATAATCAGCAGGCTAAATGTATAGGGTGGGCAAGCAGATGGCACCCAAGAGCACTGCCCGCAGCAGTCACGGCCACATGCCGACCTGCGGGGCACACGGGGAGGCCGAGCCGCACTCAGGCGGGGGGGCGCGTCTTGCGAAGTGCGGCCTGGGGGTCTGCCGGGGCCGGGCACCCTTTACTCGACCTGCTGCACCACTGTGTTTTAAGGATGTAACACAGCACCCAGCTATAGGCAACTCCGCTTAGCACCGGGGTAAAAATACCGGGGTTTTTATGCTGCATCCACTCCCTACCGACACCGACTCCGGGAACCACTTCAGACTGCACACTACTGAGCGGGCAGCAACAGGGGGCTGCGCTGCCCGCCACCACCTACGCGGGCTCGCGACAGGCGGCCGGGAGCAGCCACCAGCCAGTCGCTCCGGCACCCACAACGCCCCCGCCGCAGCCCCCCGGCCCCGACGGCCCCACCTTCCCGGAACCGACTAAGGCTAGCTTCGCGGTCTCCCCGCTCCCGCTCCGCGGGCCCGCCGTTACCGCTGCTAGCCGCCGCTACCCGGCACTACCCGGTGTCAACCGGCATTACCCGCCGCCACCCGGTGCTGCCCGCTGTTCCCCGCCGCCACCCGGCACTACCGTTGTTCCCCGCCGTTCCCGCCCCCCCGCGCCTGGGCCCGACGCCGCTGCCGCGGCCGCCGCGTGGCGCGCGAGGCTGGCTCCCGATTGGCCGCCGCCCGCGTTCAAAATGGCCGCGACCGGCCGTCGCGACACCGCGGGTGTTGCATAGCAACGTTACAGCTCAAGGAAAGTACCGCTTCCCTTTCCTAAAGGAAAACTAACAAACAAACAAACACACAAACCAAAGGAAAAAACCCACCCCCCAAACACACATACCAAAAAATAAAATCAAATCACAAAAAAGTTGCCATAAAACAAACCAGTAGCCAACAGTGCAGTGCTAGAAGAAAGCAGGCAGTGCTGCAGCTTTCTGTCAGCAAAGCACGCGTGTGAGGAGCTCTATAGGCAGGGAAACGTTTTGACATACAGCAGTAGCCACAGCCAGGCGGCCTGAGCCGTCCAACAGGGTAACAAACTCACAGCTATGTTTCCCATTAGTTTGCTAGGTTAGTTTACATACACGGGATCACAGAGTTTTCATTTACATTCAGTACAGTGCATTACACGGTGTGACCTTTAAGGCATAATAACTTAAAATGGACTCCAGGTGCTGCTCCTAGAACTTTCAGTTCATTCATGGATAGGGACACCAGCTAATTAAGAAAAATTATTATTGTAGATTGATGACTAAGAGCAATTTGGTTGTTTAAAAAGTTATGTTTCTAGTCTGCTGGTAGGCAGCAGGATTTAAACTGTAAAGGTGAGAGAACTCCAGAGAGCCTTCCAGAGAAATTAGATAGACCCCTAGAACATTCTGAGGACACTGTGTTTACGCAGATGCAATGTTACACGCTGTCTTTGACTGACATCAGAAGCAACTGAAGCACCTTAAGTGCTATCAAGTGTACTAGAACAAGACTTATTTCAGTAAGTCTGACATGACCATCTGAACAAATTGTTTCACTGTGACATTTGGGGAATTCAATGTAAAAGACGAGACACAGGGCCATTATCAGTGAAATGGCAAAAACAGTGTTTCTGTGACTATATGACAAAACATTTCCTGTGCTTGCCATACCTCTCAGTGTCACAGACTAAACTCAAACAAAATAAAATTCACATATTCTCAAGAATCTTTACTTTTAAAGAGTTGCTGTTCATGCTACTTAGTTACACAAATATCTCCAAAACTGAAATTCAAAATCTTGCAGACAAACTGCTTCAAGTTGCACCTTGGGTTTTCTTCAAAAAATGATCCTGAGTGTCCCTTTCCTCAGCATTTGATTCAGTGCTTTTGATTTGCATTCTATTTACAACTCTAAATTATTGGTTTGGTTTGGTTTGATTTTGGTTTGGGTTGGGTCTTTTGGGGGGTTAGGGTTTTTTGTTGGTTGGTTGGTTTTGGTTTTGTTGGGGTGGGGGGGTGGTTTTGTTTGGGGTTATTTTGGTTGGGTTGGGGGTTTTTTGCTGCATTGAATTTTGGTACACATGACACAGAGCTTTTGGTACACATTCCAAAAGGGCTGATTACTGAGGAAGTGTCAAAGGTGTTCTGTGTATATCAGTCATTGTGTAGGCTCTAAACACAGACTTTATGTGGTAGTCGTGATGATATCTTGTTCTGCATTCTGGTTTCTCACGTGCAGGCCTTTCGCAGCCCACAGACTTGCTGCAGAACACACCTGGTGCCGGTAGCCTGGAGTGCAAGCTGCAGGTTGTGCCCTGGCTGGCAGGAAATGGCTGCAGCCCCAGACAATGAGCTGTGAAGGGGCACTGACCTTCTGCCTAACAAAGGGCACAGTCCTGCAATGCCAGCCATCACCCAGAGCCTCTACAAGACCCAGGGAACAGCAAGAAGACCCCAGATATTGCATAATTTTTACTGTTATTTTATGTTTTCTCTTTGGCTGGACATCTCAATTTTTTTGTAATGTATCCTATATATTGCATTTGTGACTATAATCACTACTTTCTTTTGCAGTCAAAGGCAGTTCCCTTTACTGTTTTAGATCTTCAAAAGCATAAAGTAATTTGATGAGATACCAGATGTCTCTGTAGAGAACAGTCCTAAACAGACCCAATTCTGTCACTTTGGCAAATGATGTCTTCTTCACCAGTCATCATTTTGCTGAATTTGTTGAACCACTTTTTGTTCTCAGTATTTTATTCTTGTATCTTTCTAGGCCATATACTCTTTGGAGGTTTTTTTTTAATGTATACTAATTTAATTTTTTAAATCCGATTCAACAGTACAAGCATTTCTCAGTCTCACACCATAACCAATGTTAGCTTTCTTAGAGGCATCAGGAGATGAAAAAGGGGCTGTGCATTCTACACTGTTAGTGGGTGGGCAGCAGATGTTTTCTCTTGACTTTATGAGGATGTCTGGAAGGTATCCTACTTGATTTGTGTTCTTCCACATTATCGCTTACTGCCTAGTAAGGATGTGTTAAAGGAACAACTTCACATTTTGTCCTTTTCTTTTTTTTTAACTTCCCTATCTAGCCTTTTAAAGCCTGCTTTCAAGACTAAATAGCTGTCTGATTCCAAAACTAAACAGCTAAAAATTATTTTTCTCTGTTCTGCAGAATGCCAGTGGGGTTGAATGCTAGGTGCAAAAAAGGATAAAACCAAAATTTCCAGAACTATTTGACAGGTTTTAAGAGCTGCTGACAGGGCAGCTCTGTAAAGCTTTTGTCCAGAAGCCTGATAGGGTCCTTTGTTGCTAGGTGGCAAGGTCCATCAAGCAAAGCTGTATTGGAAGAGCCTGTAAATCTGCTTAAAGCATGAAGGAAATAGTTGTTTCATTCTGTCATTGTTAGATAGCTTTATCATATTTTTATTGGAATCTCATAATTGCATAATGACAAGTGCCCAGTGCTGCTCATTATTTGCATTATACTGCAACAGGACCCTTCAACGCACAATGAATGTGACAAATTACAGTATCTCAATGTCTACCTGAGGGCAACCTAAAGGCACATCAAGTTAAAAAGAAAAGAGTCATTTTTTTCACACCAAGAGATCCAAAAAGGTATGAAACTTGGTCTGAAGACACAAGTTTTTCTGGTAATTATCAATTGTACAAAACCTCTTGCCAACGTGGAGTGGTAAGGAAACATGCTTCAAAAACCTGAAAGGAAAGAGGAAACTTGGCCAAGATGGAAGAAGAAAATATTTCATGGACTACGAAAGGGAAAAAGTGCTGAATATTCCTTGTTTTAGAAATCTTGGGTTGGACATAGGGTAATAGATTCAGTTCTTTTCTCTCTGCAATATCTAGCCATGCCTTCTATTCCATGGATTAGCACACCTTTTAGTAGACTTGGGAGCTCCATGTCCATGTAACAAAGACTAAATGCAAAGCAGGACTTGTTCAATGGAAATAGAATTTTTTTTCATTTATCTACCACTGGATTGTTTTTTCTTCTCAAAAGTTTGTTGTTTCTTTCTGTCTCACTGTCAGATATGGACAGAAAACCTTTGCTCTCCTTTTGTCTCTCCTTGTTATTCACTGTCTCCCTTTTTCCTATTTTAAATTTATTTTCTGTTTTTCAAAATTGCTGTTTAACCATATCAACCATCTAGGTACAAAAGCTTTGAAAATAAATTACTATTCCTCCAAAAATTGCACTGAAAATTATCTAGATGAATTCTGAAAGTCATAACTGTAACAAGAAGCAACATCGAAAAACTCACACAGAAAATTAAATGCCTCGAAGTTACGAAATGAGTAAATACTGAGTGTGGAGGATATAGAAAGGCAGCATGAACAAAAATAGAAACATTATGTACTGTTGCTATAACATATAGCATTAAATAAGATATCATATATACAATATATATCACTGTATAGAGAAGAAAATATGTAGTGTATAATTATATATAATTGTGTACATAAGAATATAAATTAAATATGTAAAATAACATATGTGAAATAACATCTTTTTTTCCTTCTGAAATAAGGTTGGAAGGTTTTATGTACAGGAAAATAACACATGTTTAGCTAACTGTTCTTGTTCCTAACTTTTCTCCTAGATTGGGAACCATTTCATAGGTTTCATTGCACAGAGTTCATCATTTGCTTCTGATTCACTACACAAATCTGCACAGCCCCAACGGCCAGAGTAAGTTATAGTAACAGTAGCAATTACTATACACTAATTTTGAAATATATACTAACTTTCAGAAACAATGCTGAGAAAGGATAGAAAACACAGTTTTTCATTAAGGTAGCTTTCAGATATTATAAAATCATAGAATGGCCTGGGTTGTAAGGGACCTTAAAGATCACCTAGTTCCAACCTCCCTGCCATGGACAGGGACATCTTTCACTGGACTGGCTTGCTCAGAGCCCCATCCAGCCTGGCCTTGAAAACTTCCATGGATGGGGCATCCCCATCTTCTCTGGGCAACCTGTTCCAGTGCCTCACCACCCTCACAGGAAAATATTTTTTACTAATATCCTATCTGAACTTGCTCTCTTTCAATTTGAATCCATTCCCCCTTGTCCTGTCACTACATGATCTTGTAAAAAGTCTCTCTCCATCTTTCTTGTAGGTTCCATTCAGATACTGGAAGGCTGCAATTAGGTCACCCCAAAGCCTTCTCTTCTCCAGGCTGAACAATCCCAATTCTCTCAGCCTTTCCTCACAGCAGAGGTGCTCCATCCCTCTGATTAACTTGGTGGCCTCCTCTGGACTCACTCCAACAGGTCCGTGTCCTTCCTGTGCTGGGGACCCCAGAGCTTGATGCAGCACTGCAGGTGGGGTCTCACCAGAGCAGAGCAGAGGGGCAGAATCCCCTCCCTTGCCCTGTTGCCCACGCTGCTTTGGATGCAGCCCAGGATAATTGGCTTTCTAGCTGTGAGTGCACATTGCTGGGTCATGTGCAGCCTCTCATCCACCAGCACCCCCAAGTCCTTCTTGGCAGGGCTGTTCTCAATCTGTTCATCCCCCAGCCTGTGTTGGAACTGGGGATTGCCCCAACCCAGGTGCAGCACCTTGCAATTGGTCTTGTTAATCCTCATGAGATTGCAAGGGGTCCACTCCTTGAGCTTGTCCAGGTCATTCTGGATGGCATCTTGGCTTTCAGGTGTGTCAATAGCACCACTCAGCTTGGTGTCATCAGCAAATTTGGTGAGGTCACACTCAATCCCTTAGTCTGTGTCATTAATGAAGCTATTAAATATTGCCATCCCAATATGGACCCGTGAGGGACACCCCTTGTCACTGGTGTCCAGCAGGACTCTGAGCCATTGACCAATACCCTTTGGATGCAACCATCCAACCCTAAAAGGCTGCCCTCAGGGACAAGGAAGTGGAACAGAGCTGGCAGATCATTAAGGAATTCATCCATAGAGGACAAAAACTAGCAATCTCCAGGAGTAAAAAATCATGCAAGGAAGGCAGGAGACTGGCGTGGTTGAGTAGGAAACTGCTGGTAAAAGTAAAGGGAATGCACACAGTGGAAACAAGAATAGGTGACCTGGGAAGCATATAGAGGTGAAGTTCAGTTGTGTAGAGATGGGATGAGGAAGGCCAGCGCAAAGCTGGAACTGAACCTATCAAGGATGCAAAGAATAACGAGGTCTTCTACAGATACATTAGGCAAAACACAAAGGTCAGAGAAGGAGTACCCCCCTGATAAACAGTGCTGGAAAACTGGTAACAATGGATGAGGAGAAGACTGAAGTGATCAACAATATTTTTGCCTCAGTCCTCAATGGCAACCTCTCTTCTCATGTCTCTCAAGTGGATGGACAGCAGGATGAGGACTGAGGCAGCAAAGTCCCTCCCACTGTAAGTAAAGATCAGGTTCGTGACCATCTGAGGAACCCGAATGTATGTAAGTCCATGGAACCTGATGAAATACATTCCAGAGTCCTGAGCAATATCGCTGATGTAGTTGCCAAGCCACTCTCCATGATATTTGAAAAAGTCATGGCAGTGAGGTGAAGTCCCAGGGGATCAGAGAAAGGGAAACATTGTACCCATCTGTACACAGGGGAGAAAGGAGGACTCTGGGAACTACCTGCAGTGTCAGCCTCCCCTCTGTGCCTGGGAAGATCCTGGAACAGATCCTCCTAGAAGCTGTGCTAAGGCACATGGAGAGCAAGGAGGTGACTTGAGACACCCAGCATGACTTCATCAGAGACAAGTCTTCCTGACCAAGCCAGTGGTCTATGATGGAGTGACTACATCAGTGGACAAGGGAAGGGCTACAGATGCCATTTATCCGGACTTCTGTAAAACCTTTGTCACAGTCCTGACAACATCCTTCTCTCTAAATGGGAGAGAGATGGATTTGGTGACTGGACTGTTAGATGGATAAGAAAGTGGGTGGATGGTCACATCCAGAGGGTAGTGCTCAGCTCTATCAAGAGATAAACATATCAATGGCTTATATCAAGAAAAATGCTTTTTATCTGCTTGTTAAATGTATGTAACAACAGACTCAATCACACAGAATAAAATATGTATATATAAAAATATAGCTTTCAAATAGAATTTGAAAGGAGGAATATCATCTGTCCTCATTCCAGATTTGTAATACTAACACATAAGATGGTATTGCAAGGGGATCCTAATGGCTGAAGAACACAAAATTTTCCAGATAAAACATCTCCCAGGCACCGTAAGGAAGCAAGACACTCAGGGAGCTACTGTAATTGGCACTGCTGCTGAACAGACAGGTATCCCCTCTGAATGGCTGTGCGCTTTGACCTGAAGAAGACCAAGCAGAGGCAACTAGCAGTACAGGCAGAAAGTGTTCTCATATGACTTTCATTGCCAGACCTATATCAGAGATATACAGGGTATGACTGGATCAAGTCAAGAAATTGAATTAATTAACAATTTAGTGCATAAGTACAGTAATACTTCTTTTTCTCCTGTTCAGCATTCTGTCATTTCTAGTTTAATCACTTTTGACATATTACTCAATATACATTTGTCATGGTTTAGGAATGGTATTGCCCTATTTAGTGTTCCCACTGAAGCACTCCAAACCATGCACTGCTCAGTCACTTCCCTTCTCCTCCACCTCCCTGTGTGGGTGGCTGGAGAGGAGTATTGGAGGCACAAACGGTAAAGATCACAGGCTGAGATAAGCACCATTTACTGGAAACTGTAAATGAAGTAAGAAAATGAACAGTAACAGCAATATTAATAACAGTGCATGAGAGACAAACTATTCAAACATGACTGCTCACCATACAGAGACCACCCGACAATGCCCCACTACCACCAAGCCACCCAAACCAGAAAGGCACCTTCCCTCTCATCCCAGAAAATGATGTGAGGTGGTATAGAGTAACTTTCATGTCCTAGCCATGCCTCCTCCTGGCTATTTCAAAAATTAACCCTGTCCTGGCCAGAACCAGGACAATATCTAATTCTTATTTTCTGCTAATAGCAAGTACCCGTGTGACATTAAACGCCCTTGCTCTGACTCAGAAATTTTTTTGTACTTTCTGAGATTTCCTGTCAGGGTAATCCATTGACCATTTCAGACTTCTAGACACAACTTCCTTTCAAAAAGAGAGAACTAAAAGATCAATAAATTGAGCTGGTCCTTCTGAATTTTTCTTGCAGAGCAGCTGCTCCACCAAGTGACTTTGTTACCCCGTCTCTGAGTTTTCCATAACTCCACTACATATTTCTTGCAATGGAGAAAACTACACCGGAAATTGTACCGACAAGCCACAGGCTCTTTAGATTTAGACCCAACCAGAGGCGTCTGACCTGTGTTCAGCAGCCTTTTGGTGATTGTCAACATCCAATTGTATTTTCAGCTGCCAATGCACATTTGGCTGATAGAGTTATCAGTGACAACTCCTAGAACTCCCTTTTGAGCTGTAAGTTTGAGTAAAGCATTATAAAAACATCTAATTGTATCTTAGTGTATTTCACATTCTGAGTAGAATAATTTTTTTGGTGCCGAATTTTCCTATGCTTCCGCAGTCAAAAAGAATAAACTCCTATGAACACCTGTTTTATTGAAAGAAATATCTCTTCTGTGGTAGTTTTCATCTTTGGCCTACATTTCATGAAAAGGCATTTGTTTGAGTTCAGTGGTAGTGGTTTTCCAGAAGGAAAAAGTGACAAAGTAACAACAAAAAAGCTGTTTAATATAGAATCAGTTTTCTTCCTATAATACATGTAATAACAATTTTTCTAGTTATTAGCTCTCTTCCAGGGAAGATTTAACTCCTTTTTATTTATAGTCCGTCTTTGATACTGGGCTGGATGCTGTTCTAGAGGTCATACAACATTCATCTAATATGTGTTAACTATTTAAAAGAGCCTGAAATAACACTGTTTTGGATTCACTTGGCAAGATGAGGCAGTTGAGACAAAGTAAAAAAACTATAGCAAAATTTTAATATTAATGTTTAAAAGCCTTGGAGGAGTGAAGTTTTTCAGAAGTAAGAGCTGGCACTATTCTATAAAATCCAAATCAAAAACTGAACAAAATCTAGATAAGGAGACTTCATCTGTTACAGTAAGAGAATTCACTTGACTCACTAAAGATTCTGCAATACTGCTGGAACTTTCTCAAGATGACAGTCATAAAGGAAATTGGAAGATTGGGAATTTAGCGATTAACTGAAATGTATACATGGTTGATAGCATTTAGAAAACACCAAGAAAAACATCTCATTTTCCAAAAAAAGTATTTTTCAGAATTGTAGGCAAAGACAAACCCATTTTCACAGCATTGACATACTAAATCACAGAAACATTTGCCCAAGTCAAAAAAAGCAGCATTCTGGCACCCAGCCAATCTTAGGCTCATTGATTGAAAATTGTAACAGACAAAATTCAGCACCACATTCAGTGCATGTGGAGGTAGGAGGGGACATGGAGTGAAGGAGTGGGAGTATAGAAATAGGAGACTAGGAGTAGAGGAGTGGGAGTAAATACAATTGTCGTGGCTTTACACTGGCCCAGTGTCAGGTACTCATGAGAGCTGCTCGCTCACCCTCCCCTGCCACAGCTAGGCAGAGGAAGGAAAAGGAAAAAAAATTAATGAAGGCTTCATGAGTGAGATAAGGACCGGGAGAAACACTTAAAGAGCGAAACAGGCTGGACTTAAGTTGCAAAGTGAATTTATTACTAACAGAATCAGAGGAGGATAATGAGAAGTAAAATAAGCCCTTAGAAAACCTTCCCTCACCCCAGCCCCTCCCTCCTTCCGACAGCACAGGGAGACAGGGCATGGGGTTTTGGTCAGTCCATCACCGAGATTCTTTTCCGCTGCTCCAGGAGAGGAGTCTTCCCCTGTGAGGCCGTGGGGTCCCTCCCATGGGAGACAGTTCTCCGTCAACTTCCCCGGCGTGGGTCCACTCTCACAAGCAGCAGCCACACCGCACCTGCTGCAGCGTGAGCCCCTCCCGCGGGCACACAGCCCTCCCAAAACTGCTGCAATGTGGGTCTCTTTCCACGGGGTGCAGCCCTCCAAGGACAGGCTGCTCCAGCCTGGGAGCAGGGCCCTCTCTCTCCACCCGGTCTCCCACTGGACCACAGCCTCCTCCAGGCATCCACCCGCTCTGACACGGGCACGTCCCCCACGGGCTGCGGGAGGATCTCTGCATCCCCCCTGGACCCATAGGCTGCAGAGGCATCTCAGCTCTGGTGCCTGGAGCACCTCCTTGCCCTCCTTCTTCCCTGCCCGTGGTGTTGCCATGTTGTTTCCCTCACGTGTTCTCACCTACTCCTCTTCTCTGACTAGAATCGCAAAACCTTGTGACTTTGATTTTCTTCTTAAATATGTAATCACAGAGGCGTTACCAACCTCTCTCATTGGCCCAGCCGTGGCCAGCAGTGTGTCCATCTTCAGAGCCATCAGCCATTGGCTCTGCTAGACATGGTGGGAAGCGTCCAGCAGCTTCCTTACAGGAGCCATCTTTGTGGCCCCCCTGATACCTAAAACCAGGCCATGCCAAACCAATACAGGAATAAAGTGTCCTTGTTCTAAGCTGGTATTTATTTGATGGTACCTAAGAATTGCCTAAACAGATTGTTTTGATCAACAAGTAATGTATTTTTCGTCTGGATTTCACTGCTACTAATGTCTCAATCTGGAAGTAGATTATTCTTTCCTCACTCATTTTTCCACTGTTCTCCTCAACATCATTTCATGGCCTTTTTCTCCTGCTTTCAGCTTAAACACCCAGTTTCAGTTTTCTCTAGAGAAGTCATAAATAAATCTTTGTACTGGCAGAAAAAAATATCAAAGAGGAATCCAATTCAGTGCAATTCCCAGTACAGACACAGGCTGGGCTGGGATCAAGACTAGCCCTGCCAAGAAGGACTTGAGGGTGCTGGTGGATGAGAAGCTGGACATGACCCAGCAATGTGCACTTGCAGCCCAGAGCAAGCAACATGTCCATCCAAAGGATTTTATGAGTCTGTGATTCCAGGAATGGCATTTCTGTGGGTTCTCCAACATGTGTTAACTGCTGAATATAAATTCACTGTATGAAAAACAATTTAGTGTATTTTATGTAATGTTATTAGTAGATCACTTTCTTTACATTATTGAGCACCAACTGATAGCCTGAAAATTCAGATCTCCAACCTGCAAGGAACACTACAGGTACAAACCATACTGACATTGTTTCCGATGCAGTTTAAAGGTATAATGACATGTTGATGCTGGAAATTTTAGCCACTATTTAGATTATTTAGTTGTTGCATATAGTGCCTGCTCATTTTACACTAACACATGAAAAGTCTAACAAAGGCTTAAGTTTTACTGTGGCACATGGACTAATGCAACCATGCTGTATGTGGTGTGTTGACCTTGGCTGGCTGCCAGACACCCACCCAACCCAAGTGGTCTTTCACTACTCTTCCACACAACAAGGGAAAACAAAGTAAGATGGCAAAGCTCATAGGTTGAGATAAAGACAGAGTGACAGTTATCATATTATTATCATTTATTATCATAGCAAAACAGACTCATCTTGGGGAAGATTAATTTTCTTGGTGGTAAGAATCACACACACTTACCTACTCGTTTTCTTCCCAGCCTCAACTTCACTCCTTCATTCCCAACTCCTCTGCTTCCTCCCGCTTCAAGATGCGTGAGGCACTAGCAGTGCCTGTATGATTATTGAGAAAATGTAAGTCATACAGGATTCTCAATCTTGAAAGATTTTCAAGTTTCTGAAAACTAAGAACAAATTCAAAAATATAGTTTCTAATTGGCCATTGTCCTGGTTCTGGCCAGGACAGGGTTAAATTTTGCAGTAGCCAGGAGGAGCATGGCTAGGACACAGAGGTTATTCTCTATCACCTCATGTCATTGATGAGGCAGGGTGAAGAGACTCTCTTCTGGCAAGAAGGGGTTTCTTCCAGTTGAGAAAATGTAGCAGAAGCCACCCTGTGTTGTTTATTGACGCGAGGCCTGCAGTGAGCATTTTTGCATGTGAATCACTCTCTCTTTTGTACACTTCTGTTATTTATATTGTTGCTGTTACTGTTTGTTTTCTTATCTCATTGCTGTAAATTGTTCTTAACCCATGAATTTTGCCTTTTGTGCCTCCAGTTGGATGGAAGGGAAGGGGAGAAGCACGTTTTTCTTTTTTTTAGTGGGAGTACTAAATTGGGGAATACCACCTCTAAGCCAGGACTGCCATATATCTTTAAAGGTAACTTATTATCTGTATAGCAGAGGCAAATGGATATCTGCTGGAACAGCATTCCCAGAGGCAGTATAGTGCAATTGGTAATGAAAGTCAATACTGCCCACTGTATTTCTAGCCAGGTCAGAGGAGCAATGCAAACTTAGGAATACAGTGAATGAAACATATACAAAGTAAACAGCAGTAACAGACTGATTTTTTATATAAAATCTTTTCAGACAATGAGATACATACAATTGCTCTCACAGTTGTAAGAGATGGTGCTGCTAATGGCTCAGTGCTTACCCCAAAGAGTACAAGATGAGAATACACTGCATTGAGTAGTAAATAGACTCCAGATATTTCTCACGTGATGGTTTCATTCAAAAAAACAAACAACAACAACAACAAAACCAAAAACAACAACAACAGCAACAGAAAAAAAAAAGAAAGGGAAAAAAGAGAGTGAGAGAAAGCAAAGCTAGAGCTGGGAAGATGAATGTAGAGATGTGCAAGTATGCAATTCTGAGAAGAGTGGGAAAGAGCAGTGAGGCAGGAATGAATCAAAGCACCTGAAAAGTGGTTTGAATTAAATGGCTCTTGTCATGAGTAAGTAAATAACAAGGCCTCTGCCACTGTCACAACATGACATCATTGTGAAGACCACAGTGATATTGTCTGACCTAAGATCAAATGGTCTCCTCTGACCTGCTTTTAAAAACTACAAGAAAAGGCATGCCTATTTGGAACCATATTTGCTCAACAATCTTCCATCATATTTCAGTCTTTCTTTACAAGTAGGTTTTCTTTCTAACTTTAGGTTTCGCCAGTCAAACTAATTGACAGACTAGCATTCAATTTTGTTAAAATCAACAGCTTTAATATGGAGGATGATGCATTTTTGTCAGGTAGGTAATAACTGTCCAACTTCTATTTTTTTCTCATGTCTGGTAATGAGAGATACTCCTTTCTTGACTCAAATTAATCAAAGTTATTATTCATTTGATGCTGCTACTGTAATTTACTATACAGAGAAAAATGCCTTTCTGTACTACCAAAATAGGAATGCCAGCATTTAACGAAGTCACTGTGCTCCACTGTGTTCACACATTTTCTTGAACAGCAGAAAGATGCTGAACTGGGGGTTTAGACAATATTTGGCTAATATTAGGTAGCTAATTCTATTGTTTCAAGTAACTATCTAGGTTCCAAGAAAACAAATACAAATTAAAAGCTATGATAAAATAACGTAGAAATAGATTCTAAAGAAGACAGGGACCTGGGGCAGAGAGTCCTGATGAGTTCCTGTGTCCCCTACACGGTGAATAAACAGCCTGTGAGCAAACATATTAGGCTGGAACATCAAAAAAAGCCCCCGACCATTCAAGCAGCCAGATACTAGATTCTGCTTCCAGCAGTGGAAGCAAAAATGGTTTCCTATGAATTCAAGCTCCATGTATTTATGAAGGCGGTTACACTGAATCCCCAAGAGCAATAGGAGACTACACTGTAATCCAATGAGTCATGATCCTGTGAAATAACCCAAGTCTATGTTGTGTGACAAATGCACTCCTCCTGTTTGGGCTAACTGAACTTTCCTCCAGGCAGATTCTCAGCCAGTAGATCTAAGCAAAGTTAATCCTATTGTGTAAGGCTATCTGTGAAAACTTGGCACCAACCCCGTCCTGTGCAGAAAATGGTTTGGCTGTAGACTGGGCTAATAAGCAGCTGAAACTCCATGAACACAGCAGAAAATCTGACTGTGAATCGACAACTCTACACTACAAATTTGTGCAACCACTAGAGCCTGTTGAGCTCTCTCCCTCCACTGCAGCTGGCTGTGCAGTGGCCATCTCCTCTTGAGCAGGGATGTCTCTCAAAGTTACCCTTCAAGGCTGGGAGGCCCCTTACCTGACACCAGAGACAGGTTGACAAGTGACCTTTTTTGCAGGCACGTAACATTTAAGATACGTGCAGTAGGCTTACGCAATAATCTTTTTATCTTTCTACATAATAAATAGTATTGACTGCAAATCCATCTGTACTTATTCAGTATTTTATATACCTAAATCTACTGACCAGAATTCTTGTATTTAGAATTATCCTAGGGAAAGAAAGAGATTTTCAGACGGAGCCTGATGGTCTGCTTTTTCAGCTATCTCAGGTTTTTTAGCATTTTAAATATGTAGACTCGGGGATTTTTTTCCATGGTACAGCTAGCTTTAACACCAGGACTCAGGTATTTCAATTCTCTAATACTTAAACATAAGATAAACTGTTAGGAAGACAAGACAAGACAAGGCCTTTTCCATGGGCTTTTTGCTTTGCTGCCTGTATTTATGTAGCAAAACATTTAAAAAGATGGTTTCACTTCTATTCATGCATGCAAATCTTATTTGAGTAAAGTGGAATCTACAACCAAGTGTTTTGAAATGATCATATCATAGCTGATATTTTTTATTTTTATGAAGCTGCACAAAAAATTGAGTGAGATAAAGGATAAGTCTGTTGATGTATCATGCAATAAAATACAATTTAAAAAATATTTAATTCATCAAATACATTTACATTTAAAATTTAAAACCAATTTTGTACTGCTATTCATTACTTATTGCTACTTAAGGAGCAGATAGCAGGATTTCTCTTAGTGGAAGAAAAAACGCCTTCTCTTTATGGCCTGCATTAATGTAGTTTACCATTAAAGGCTGCTTTTTTTTGATAGAGAATTCATTATGGATGTTTCTTAAAGTCTGAAATATTAAACTGTTCATGCTAATACTGATAAAAGGTTATAAATAAAACAGTGTTTTTACTGCAAAGGCAAACCTTGTTTCCAAATGTTTTTTCATGAAATAAAACCTGTATCAATGTCTGTGAGGCTTCAATCAGAAAGTAATTCAGAACACTTTAATGCCTTTGTAATTTTGCTAAATTTCTAGTATCATAATGGCTAATCAAGTTCATAAAAATTCATCTGGTGGCATGTGGCCACAAAAGTCTATCTATAAAGTAAACTAATCTCTGTGATCTTTATTTTAATTCCTAAATAACAGACTCAGATTAAGTCTCTAACACAGTCATCATAGAACGTGTCTACTGGGAAACTCCTTCAAACGAGTGAACTTCTTGGAGATTGTAAGGGTGGTAGTGATGCTGTCTTGATTTTTGCCTTTATTTCTTTTATATATTCTCTGTATTTCTTATACATATATTTGTAGCTTTGTAGTCTACTGTTGTAACTTAGCTTCAGTATTTTCCTAGGCGGAAAGACAAAACACTTTCCACGACCCCTATGCTATCTTGGTTCTCCTTAGAAACCAAGATTGAGACAGCTCTTTGAGACGTGTTTTTTATAAACAGAGTTTAGTCCTCATCTGAGGGGGGAGGATTTCGAAGGTACTAGAGCTGAGGGGCATGACTTCACTGGATGTGCATCTAATTGGGGACTCTTGCCAGAGATGCTAATTTGCAAAATCTATAAAAATTGTACACGTTATAGGGAGTGTGCATCTTTGGTGTTTTCCACCTGACAAACAGTGCACCTAAGGATCCTTAAAAAATAGGTAACCCCTTTTTATCACCCTGTGTCTGGCTAGTATTCCTAGGACTAGAGAAAAATGCATCAGTAGGTGCTAAAAGGATACCAAAAAAATGGAGAGCCAGAAGCAAAACAGATCTCAAATATTCACTGAGGAAACAATGTCCTGAATCAAACAAGTCATATTTGCTTAGTAACAAGGGAGCTCATAACTGATGGTGACCTTTTACTAATAATGATGCATGTAAATGTGAAATGAGTTACTCTTTTATGGGTAGTGTGGCTGATGTTTTCTCCAAACTGAGTTCTACTCCTTTCTAGGTGTTCTACACAAACAGAAGGAAGGCTTTGCTATGGCAGAGGGAAGGAAACATACCTGTAGAGAGAACTTCTATGGTTGAAATATCTGTATTAGCACACAGGGCTTTGCATCTGTATTTCTCTTACAACTGCTGTCCATTAGGACTGGAATCCCAATGGTCTAGACACTAAATGGAATTACAGAAAAAAGGAAATATACTTCTAAACTGTTTATGGTTATGGTCTATCCACATGCATGACAAAACAAATCTGGTACTAAGGCATAAAAATATGCAACACGAACAAAACAGTCAAATAGGGCAATAGAGACAAAATGGGAATGTAACAGATTAAACAAACAGTAGGATCTACATTTTATAACATAGAATTCTTGCAACAAATAATACTCCCAGCTCACTGCTAGAACTGGCTGTTCTCAGCATGGTCAGCTCTTCGAAGTATTATACCCAATGTAAGCCTCAATGTAGGACTTGATAAATCTTTTGTGAAGACCATGGAGCTGGTTTTTTTCAATTTGTAAAGGAAAAGACAGAGCAATAGTAATCATTAAGGTAAAAGAAGACTAACTGAGCACATGAACAGCAGGAAAATAGATTTAAAACTGCAGGTAAATTGAATTCTATATGATCACAGAATCAATTAGTTGGAAAAGACCTCTGAGATTATCAAATCCAACCTTTGACCAGACACCATCCTGTCAAGTAGATCATGGCTCAAAATGCCCCATCCAGTCTTCTCTTAAACACCTCCAAGGATGGATGACTCCCCAGCCTCTCCAGGCAGCTTGTTCCAGTGCTTAACAACTCTTTCTGTGAAGAAATACATCCTAATGTCCAGCCTGAATCTCCCCTGGTTCATGATTGTCCTCTCATCCTTGTTGCCTGGAAGAAGAGGTCTACCTCACTTGGCTACAGCCTCCTTTCAGGTAGTTTTAGGGAGTGTAAGGTCACCCCTGAGTCTCCTTTTCTCCAGGCTAAGCAACCCCAGATCCCTCAGCTGCTCCTCAAGTGACTTACCCCCAGACCTTTCAACAGCTTCATTGACCTTCTCTGGACAATGTAGGGGACAGAAAAATTATGAGTGAACTGAGGATAAAAACAAATGTCTTAGTGAATCTTGGAGTGCTGTCTCTCTAATGAGACCACAAAGTGGCATCAAAAATCAATCACTTTGGTTTACTGGTTTATATTCTCATGAACTACCACAAAGGAGCAATGCAATCCTTGAAAAGAGTGCAGGTAGATACTGTATTGGGGTCCTTGCAGAAGACATTAAACCTGAGGAGCTGGTGATCTTGAAAAGGCCGCATTTCTCCTATTGGAACTTGCACTTGAGAATCCCATATGTTATTAATATGATTTGTAAATTACAACGTATATTTGGGAAAGGTAAGCTGTATGGGGATCAAAGGATGGAATGTATTGATCCTAAACTGTACACTGCAACTAACATGGGATGGTGTGGGCAGCTGCATGCGGGCAGCTCCTGCTGAGCACTGGCATGATACCTCCTGCATGGACTTGCCCTTAAACAGAACTGTTTTCTTGTAAGAAAGTTAAAGATTTCAGTTTCAAATGACTGAAAGGGTGAGTTTCTCCCCCCAGACAGGATCTGCTCTGTGCAGTATGCCTTGGGAAAATTCACTGAGGCACTGTTCAATGCTCCATGGAGTGCCCAGCACCAGAGGAGATGTAAGATGTTACTATCTATACTCCTCTTAACCTGTCTTTCTGAAGTAATCTTATTAAGCCACTTGTTGTGGGGCCTTTCTTATTGAAATCTAGAAAGACCCCTGCACCAGCTCACTCTCACCTCACCCCACACCTCTGTGCAGAACAGATGGTATTTGGTGTTATCAGGCCAAAGAAATAGAGGTTTGCTTAACTACTTTTTGGTAAAAAAGAAAGATTATTTCATTAGAAGAACTTTAAACTCCATAGTGAAACTTAAAGAGAAGTACTGATACATATATGATACACTAGAGAGAATTTTGATCTTTTTTTGTTGTTGTTTGTTTGGGGTTTTTTTGTTACAATACTACCACCTTAAGGTCACCTGTAAAGAGTCTAATAGAGACTCCGTGAGACTGGGTATAACAATACTTGAAATAACCAGCACATTAGTATTTTTCAGCTGTTAAAATAACGAAAGCACAGAACTCCAAATAAAGCTCAGCCTATGTGCAAAGACAGGCTTTTTTTCTGGAAAAAAGTCTTATTTAACAAAGAAATACTAATAAACAGATAAAAGTGCTTTGGTCGTGAGCACTGATGATGATCTTGAACTCAGAAACTATATTATAAACCAATCTAGCCATTATGAGATTAAACACTTCAGTGAAAAGTATTTGTAATGTCAATCAGTATATGGGTCAGAATTCTAGTTCTTTAAGTACTTTTTGTAACTTGTGATGACAATAATGTAAAGGAACTCAAAAAGTAGATTTACAAGTATTAATTTATTATAAATTGCAATGGGAGTTCCCAAGTCACTTACCTCAATAAATAACAGCTTTTTGAAAGCTATCTGGAAAAGTAAATTAAATTAATCACCTGTATGATTGTGCCAATATTTAATAAGTTCTATGATCCACCAATTTCGTATAAGTGGAACACGATTAACTGTATGCATACATAAACAATAAAACATATCTTCACATGGAAACCTTGGAAAACTGTTGTATGTGAAGGTATACATTCTCATGCACATTATGCTATGAATGCCAAAAACCCTGAGAGCATTAATAACTTTGAAAATACCTTAAACACTCTGGTTCTCTCCACTGTTAATAGCACATTACCAGAAACTTAAAATGGTACTTCTGTATTGTTAAATTTCTCTTTTATCTGACTATTTTACCCATCAAAACAAAATTCAGGTTTTCCATCTTTTTCGATTGAAAGAACAGTAGGGGGAGCTCAAAGCTTTTTTTTTCCTTGTAAACCTCATAGAATCATGACTAGTTTTTTAGCAGAAGCGGGTATTACTGACAAAAGTTTCCCCTCATAAATACAAGAGGTTTGAATATCCTATATAATTAAAAATACAGCTACAATTGCTCTCAGTATCCAAACCAAAATTTAACCAGTGATTCTTCTGAAAATTTCCCAGTCTCTTCAAAGTTTTAGTTCTATTAAACACTCTTATTTTGAAATTAAAAAATTAACTTCTTTCAATCTCCTTAAATATATAACCAAATAAACAAAATCGAAATTTCAGAGTATTTTTGTTTAGATTCTGTGTAAGGCAATGCAAACCCACAATTCAAAATACAAGCAGATTAGGAGGCAGTCCCATAGAAATTCAGTACCCTGACAGCCTGCTTCACAATTATACCCATACCACGGTAATACATGGTTTTTATCCAAATTTGTATTTAAACCATCTTAGCACTCTATACAATTCTCTATATATGTCCAAAGCAGCATTTTCTAAGTGCTGAAAAGTCTATTTTCTCTGTCTTTTAGGACAAATGAAACATATGTTATCCTTTTCCCTACTAATGAATTTCCGTAATTCCCTTAAATATTATTATACATTCACCAATCTTCCTTAACAGTATGGAGCACTATATAAATTCCAGTTAACAAACTGCCAGGGAATTTAAATAATAATAGCAATCACTGCACTGCTACTATTAACTCTGCATCTCGGGCATGGGAATTTTTTCTATTTCTGCCTAAATTCAAGTTCACAAATCATCCCATACTGGTTCAGGAAGCATGCTCTCTGGTTATCTGAGGTTATAGTTATATAAACTGAGGTTATAGTTATAACTAAAGTTATATAACTGTAACTATAGTTATAGAATGAGGCTTACAATTCAACCCACATTTTTACTTCAATGTATAACTGAGTGCCTCAATTCCTGCTTGATACTTCCTGAAGTATCAAATGGAAGTCAATTAGTTTGCTATCTTCTAACTCAGTTTTCTCCATTATTTTAAATACTTCTGTGGAAATATTACTTTTGTCAAGTATTTGTGATGGCTTTACATTAGACTTAATGAGGACCATTTTTTCTAAGTATCACCAGCTTTTCTGATAGATTTTCATATAGAGAAAGAAAGATACCTCTCCTATTACTGTACTTCCACTTAGAGGAAAACGTTGATCACCTGTTCTCTTAAGATCCTTCTCTGCATTCACTTTAAAACCATAAACACTGGAAACAGTATCCTGATGGACTTCTGTTATAATGTTTTTAAATTATATGTATCAATAGAAATAATTTAATTGCTCATCTGAAAATGCAGTTGACTAGGTCATAACTTTTATCCTTATGTCACTTATCCCTCACACATTTCCTTATGTTTTTCATTAGGAGATTTGGTAGTAATGTGCAAAATATATCGATGCTCCTATTAATACAAGACATGAAGCATATACAAAGTACAGAATTAATTACTAAAGCTTCTAAATTCTTGCATTTAATTTGTGTATAAAATGCATATTGAAAAGACAATTTTATGAAGAACTATTACATGAAAGTGGGTATTTATTTTCTGTTCATATTCACTGGAAAAATAATTTTTCACTTTACATACTAGATTTTGGTGTAAGATTGTGAAAAGTATTGAAGCATGCTTTGATTTTGGACTAGTCTTCCATCATAAAATTATGGGCAATGAGATAGTTATCCATGGTTCTTCTAGTGACGTACTTTGAATTGCAAGAAAATAACCTCAGCTGACACACTCTTTGGATGATAAAAAGATTTATAAATAATACTTTTCCATTAAATACCAAAAGAGCTACCTCTGTCTGCATAATGTGTAACTCTTGCCTCCCTGTCCTGTGACACAGTAAGAACTAATATGGGAATGAGGGCCTATCAATTTATGCTTTCTAATGGTTAGACTATTTCTGAAATAGTCACTGAACAAACTGGAGGAGTCACACAATTATGACATGTATGTTAAATATCTTAAAGAGAGCTCAGGGTCTGACACTACTGCGTATGATAATGAAAAAAAGTGTAATTCCATTGAAAATGATGGAGTTACTATGCTATGAAACTTAAATGAAATCAGAATTAGGATGCATATATCCAAGAGCAGACTGTAGGGGAAGAGTAAAAGCTAGAATAGAATGTTTGAGGTCTTAGATAAATAATACAAACATACAGTGCCATTAACCCATCAGAGCATGAGAAGTCCTACTGTCTGCAAATGAACTAGACATTATACAAAGTCTCTATAGGTTAATAAACGTGTGATTATATATGTATGAATAACTTACTTTGGACTTGCACAAAAATAAGAAACCCATAAAGAATAAAAGCTGCCTTGCTAAAAATTCAAGAAGCTGAAAGAAAAATGTGCTTGAATGTGATGAACATAATAAATGCACATAAAAGGTATTTTGACAGAAACAATAGTATTTCTATGGTGCCAAAATATGAATTTATAATATAGGTCACAGTGGTGGAAGACTAGTATCTCTCATACTACATCCTGGGCTGAACACTTAATCACAGGCTTTGCTGAAACTTTTGGGAGGAGATTTTAATCTATGTAATTGTCAAATAAAAAAAAAAAAAAAAAGCCTGGATCCATAATTGGCATCTATTTAATGATAAAAGCAATACAATAGGACAAAAGTCATCAGAGAAACAGCAGGTGCCAATACTGAAGACTCTATTCCTTTTCAGTTAATGGCCATATTACTGTAGTATTAGCTCATACTATACCAATTTATTAATGTAATTTGTGTCATGTGGCTATGTCAAGCATGGTGACGTTTTTTGCTTTGTTTTTGAGGTTTTGTTTTTTTCAGGGCTGAAATTTATGCTTCTGTTCCACCAGATTTGTGCAGAACAGTGCAGGAACAACTGGCTTGTGCAGGTGATCCAGCAGCTTTTTCCCACAGAAGTGGTGGTCTGGATCACACTGTGCCTAATAGACGTTCTCCATGAGAAGGCTTGAAGGGTCAACCGAAACTTCATGGAAGACAATGTAAATCCTTAAACTAACAGCAAACTCTGGGAAAATACCCAACCAACCAACCAACCAACCAACCAACCAACCAACCAACCAACCAACCAACCAACCAACCAACCGTAACGATCAAAAAAATTCCCACCCAACACAATACACCGGGATCAGTTCCGTGCACAGTTAAGGAACCAAATCATCGGGCTGCCAGCCTGTCCTGCCGGAGCTGGGGGAGGCCGTACGCGCCGGCAGGGAGCGCTGTGGAGACAATGCCGGCTCCTGAAGCGGCGCGCTCGGCCGGGGTGCGCGTCCGGCACCGCGCTGCGCTGCGCTGAGCTGCGCGTGGTGGGCACGGCGGGGGTGCCACGCGTGCTTCTCTATACAACACCCCTCTTCTGGCGCTGGTGGAAAGTTGTATTAAGAGATGCGTCTGAACAAAAGCGCTTCGAAAAATACTTGAGCTTTTTCAGAGATAGGCTATCCATAAGATCCTCGACATGTAAACAGGTAGAAGGAAATTAGTTTCTAAAAGTCCACATAAATCAGGTGAAAAAACAGGGGGGGTTAACTCTTCCCTAGTCATTAGCCTGTACCTTAACACCTTGGCGGGCACCTTTTACTTTGAAATAGTAACACAGAGAAACACTCAGAAGATAATTTGTCAAAACTACACACACTGGGACAAACTAATATGAGTTGAAGGAAATTGCAAATACTGGATGTTATTCATTTAACAGTAGAGGAACAGCAGATATTTGAGGGGTTTTTTCCCTTAAAAAAAAAAAAAACCACACAAAAAAAAACCAACCCAAACAAAACCAGCAAACAAAAACCTGATTAGGATGGCATACTGGAAGGATAATTTGCTCAACTCAAACATACTGATAGGCTCTAAATTTACTGGAAGCATTCACAAACAAGACTGAGATGTACTTGTGTGTAGCACTGTGCAAGTATCTTCTTAATGCACAATGGCAACCAAAAAGCACTCACAAGATATCCCATTGCTTAAGATGGGAGGCTAATTATGAAAATCCAACGGTGTTGCTCTACACAATCTTCTGTTTTACTGTCATGTGAGTACCAAGTTCAGATACCATTTGGAACCTGTCAAAACATCACAGAAAACCTGTCTCAGGCAGAAGAGACAGAGGAGAGTGACAATAAATATCTTCAGGCATGTGGAAGGAAGAAATTGAAAACTGGTATAGATTAGTGCAAAGAATGTTATGGAGGTGATAAAACATAGTGGTAGTTTCCCAATCTTTGCTGTCTTATGAGTAAGAATAACAAAGATGCAGGATGTTTTATACCATCTTTTCTCCCTCTGTCAGTCTCACTTTTAATTTCCTGTGGCAGTAAGCAACATTAAAACGTCTCACAGGCAACGGGTTGCTGTGAGCCATGCACTGGAGACTACTTGGACAGAGGAATATGAGATTATTAGTGCTACAGGGGAGGCTTATCAGGAAGTATCTGTCCAGGATTAGGTAACAGTATGGATAGTATCTATGGATAATAATTACCTGTATGGGCGATAAAGATTTCTGTCATTTATGGATAGTTGTTATTAGGATAAAATATTTATAAAGGATGTTTCACATTTCAAAACAAAAGCCAACCATTATGGAATTGAGGTTTGGAAAGAAATTTCCTCATAGGTTTATTATCATGTAATTGTCCATAATGGGGTTCTTCTGACTTCCACTAAGTCATGAAGCAAATGGGTAAAACAGTGAATAATGGCTATCTGCTGATGCCATATTCAGGACTAGATGGCTCATCCATTAAATATCTGAGGATATCTAAAGATTTGAAATCCGATTATATCAATAGGAGTGGTACATACAGATTACAGTTACAGTCCATGGGGTGTCTTTTCTCATTAAAAATGCAAAATTAAGTGACAATTCTGCATTTGAGGTGCACACTGTGTTCATGCCTCTTATACTGAGCATGTAAAATAGTTAAGAAAGATTAGTCCAACTTCTTCCACTGCAGACAATTACAGTTTTTATTGGAACAGTGTGCCCTTGGCTTCGGAGGGGATATTGATTCAGTTTACCTAAAGGTTGGAAACTCATTGACCTGTTCCTAGCCTTTTTTCAAGATGTGATTCCTGAAGATGATTGATGTGGATTTTGACACCATGTACAAAACATCCAGCAAGTATTGCTTGTGAGCTTTACCATACACTCACCTTCACTCCTTTGGACCCTGCCATTTAGAAGAAAACCCTAGTATTTATCTTGAAAACCCTGATAATTATTTTCTTGAAGTAACCTCCCTCTTTTTTGTTACTTGTTGTCTCTGTAATTCAGTGTTGGCTCTTTAGAAATCTTAATTGGATGTAATATTAATGCATCTGGGACCAGAACACAAAACAGGTGTTTTGTTAGATACACTTATACTTTGTTAGATACACTGTTACATACACATAGATACACTTATATGCATACCGGTTTTAAAATAGAAAATATGCTTTGAATTAAATAGAATCCATTCTTAATAGCTGGAACTACCCAATTTTGACTACAAGTCACTGACTAGAATACAGAAAAAATATTCCAAGTTGTACCAACCGTTCTTATTCACTATATGTGCTAGTACAATATAGACCTATGTGGAAATCATGCATTTTTTTAAGTAATGATTTTTTCATGCTCTAAAAATTGTTTGAATGTATTATTTTCCTGATTGTTTTATTCTCTTTTTTATTTATTTTTAATTCCCTCATTGTCTTACTCTTTATTGCAGACCCTACTTAAATTATTTTTTCAGTACATTTGTAAACTTTTAGGAAAGAGTATATGAATTTCAAAACAGATGCCAGCAGGTGCTAGTGAGGGTATCAGACATGGAGCTAGAAGATAAGAGAGTGATGTACCACTACATAGACTAGTAGATTTACAGCCGATTTGGCAACATTCCTAGATACAAGTAGCTTAAAATGGAGGTGGCCAAAGGAAGTGCAGGTGTGGGAATACTGTGAGGCGTTTATGAATTCACAAAAACTAGAAGGTGCATCAGTACATTCTGCTCGATTGTATGCCATCACCCTGGGGGCTACCGAAGGCTACGTGGGGACAGCTTTTCTGGGACTGCATCATCCTAGGGGCCACCGGAGGCTACGTGGGGACAGCTTTCCAGGGACTGGGCCTGAGGCAGGGGCTTGGGCGAATAGAACTCACCGCAGCCGAGTATCGGCCACACCGGTGGCGTTCCGTGGGGTGTCCCACCGCGTTAGTGCCGAACAGTAGGGAGTGGGTTTTTTTTTTTTGCCTTCCCAGTAGGGAGTCAGGGCGCTAAACCTTCCGGGTGCCTGACGGTGTGCGTGCGTCCCGCTCTGCCTTCCCATTCCGGCCAAAGGTGGAAAAGGCATTTTCGTCTCCTTACTCCTTCCTTCCTTTCAACCGGCCACCTTTTCCGCCAGTCCCTGCCAACCCAACTCATCTCTCCTAGCATGGGAACCGAATAAAAATGTGTGCCCACGACTAAAAATAAGGGAAGCGAAAGCGTTAGGGAAGGCGCTGCCCGGCAGGACAAACCGGAGCAGGTACAGCTCCTCGCGGCCATTTGGTGTGAGAATCCGCTCTGTCTCTCCCCTCACCTCCCTCCTCTGCCCTCCGCCGCCGCCGCAGGGCGGGCGGGGCGGCCTTGGGGGGCGGCACAGCGCGGGCGGGGGCTCGGCTGCCCCGGCCACTCGCCCCCACCGCGCAGCGGGGCGGAGAGAGAGCGGGAGCGGCGGCGGGAGATGGGCCGCCATATTCCTGCCGCACCACGCCCGCGGAGCCCAACCATTTAAAAGCCGGTCGAGCTTGACCCCTGCCAGTGCACTTATTTCCCTTTCCGCTGCTGTGCTTGGCAACGCGGGTAGGGCCGAACCGAGCGGAGCTGAACAGCGGCAGCTCCCTGACAGCGAGCCCCGCTTTCCCTCACCACCACCCCACAGCCTCCTGCTTGGAAAGGCGAGCGGCCGAGGCGGCGGGAAGGAGGAGCGGCCGCGGGGAAGCTCTTCCTGCCGCGCAGCAGCGGTCTCGCCCACCCCGCAGGAGCCGGGCTCCCTCTCCGGGGGCGGGGAGCGGCGGGGAAATGTGTGCGTGTGCGGGGCGGGGGAGGGATTAGTGGGCA
>VZTE01003917.1:95488-148802 GCA_013397775.1 Eulacestoma nigropectus | reverse complement strand
TTTTTTTTTTTTTTTTTTTTTTTTTTTTTTTCCCCAGAAGTGCCAATTTCAGTCCCACTCTGTGAAGTATTATGGGTCTGAAAAACCTAGGTGCATTAAGGATTTTTTATGGGTCTGAAAAACCTAGGTGCATTAAGGATTTTTAAATATGGGACTAAGGAATACCCTTTGGCTTGTAAAGAGAATACTAGTGCAGTTTAAGCGGAGCCTTGTGAAGTGGCTGACCATGTTCTGCAGACTAGTTGCAAGTGCAAAGTGAAAGGTATTAGCAACCTTTCAAGGAACAAACAAGTGTTTCTGTGCTAGGTTGTTTTGTTATTACACTTGCTTAAAAATTAGATGTACACACATAAAAATGCACATATGTAGCAAACATAAAGATTAGAATTAATCTTTTTGGTTCAGAGGAAAAGGTCTCTTTCCTCCTTAACTTGTGAAAGACACAGTGCCTTCTTGGAAACTTAGTTTCCTTCCAATTGTTACTGTGTCACACACATTCACATGAACACACGTACACACACTGTGCTGGGTACACACTTTTAATGTGCTCATGATACCTTTTTACTTTTCATGAAATCAAACAGTTCAAAATCTGAAGTAATTTGTGGAAAACTTTTACTGTGTGCTAAGATTATTTTTGGGTATTGTTTTAAAAATAAACACACTCTGATTAAACATTAAAATCCCACTTTTAGATACTTTTTTGTACATCATTATTTGATTTCTTTTAACATATTAGAACAGGACAAAGTCTTTTTTTGCAGTTGTAACTGTGGAAAGCCAGATTCCATAAATATGCGCTGAAGGATATTACATAGTAGTAGTTTCAGCTAGCACAAGTTTGCTGTAGTGTTTTGAGACACTTTGGAACAAATTCAATCTTCCACCAAATTTGGTTTTAATCTCCTGTATTTTTCAAGCTCTTCTGGATTTCATTACTGTTGAACACTTTGTAAAACCCTGTGATTGTTCTCCAGAGCTTACAGTTGTTAGTATCCATCCATTGTTTGCTGTTAGCTGTAAAAACACAATGTTTTTATAATTAGAGGAGAAAAAGAAGAGGTGTTTTAATGTTTTATATTCGCCTATGCCAATGTGTTCTGCATGCTTTTATTTTAAGCATATATGTACATACTTATTTTTAAGTAGTAAAAGCTATATGCTGTCATACTTATGTATAAATTTTTTCCTGCTGTCCATGTAAATTTTGCAAGGACTCAGAAAGCAGCATTTGAGCCTACATGACAGATTGTAGTCATAAACCATCACTCCTGGACATGGTCTGCATGTAGACTCTATACATTAATATTGTACACTATTTTCTCACATGCCTTGAGTGTCTAAGAAAATAATCTACAAGTGTTCTGCTAGCTATGCCTATGTGTCTTTAACCCCTGGCCAGATTAAGTACTGGAGGTGTGCGTGACGGTGCTACTTCTTTTGCAGCACATTGGCTGGTATTGTGTCATGTGCAAAAAATGTTTTTTTAAGGGTTAGGTGCTTCTTATGTTGAAGATAGTGGATGTGTCAGTGGAGAGACTTGCCTTGATACAAGTGTCCTTCTATTCTCCGCCAGTTAGCACAGGAAGTAGAGAGATGATAAGCCATTTGAATTGGCATGAACAGCAGTCAATCTTATGCCAAAAGATGCTTTTGAACATAAGGTGAATATATGCAGTAATTCTTAAACCTGTGTCAGCAGAATTAAATGTTTACATACAGAACTTGGTGTATTCACCAAGACGTAGACTTTGTGTAGATACATTGAAGAGGAAGTGGGTCCGTTAAGCCAACAAATGGCAAACTCTTGTTTTATATAACTTCTTCAGCTGGAGAAACAAGCTTTGGAGAAACTATTTTTCTTGTAGCTTGTATTTTTATCAGTCTGCCCCACTCATACTGAACTCTTTCAAATAATTTTAGGTAATTGACACAGTACATACTTACTGCTGTAAAATGAACAGATAATTAACCTACCTCTTCGTACATATTGTCGCTAGATAGGTAAATATATCTTATTTAGCAGAAGCTGTTTCTAAGGAAATACAATTTCATTCTGGATGTATAACACCTTGATGTATTCTTATATACACAGATAAGTCCATATATAAGAATATCTTTTTTCGTGAGGTAGGAAAACACAAATCATCATTTGGATATCAGCGTGATAATGTGGAGGTCATATATTTAGAAAAAATTTAGGAACACTTATTTTTAGTGCACCACAAAAGGATATATTGTGTGCAGCCATTAAAAAGAGTTTGCGCTCTTTTGCTTTTACTACTTGATAAGTGATCTAACCCACCAAAGTTAATAGGAACTAGCTGAGGGTCTGAATAGTTTAAGAATTCAGACTAATTTAACTTTATTCACATGTTGAAGAGCCAAGTGACCCCTAATTTGTATGTTACACTGACAAACAATGTTAAATAAATGTAGGATGAAAAAATACACGCTGAGCAGAGAAGTCTTTTGAGAGTGGGCATTTGAGTGTGTGCTGCAAAATAAAGAAATAATAATTCTGCTCCTTTAGTTGCTTCAAATTAATTTTGTTGTTTTATGGTGGTAACAGCAGTTTCATAGGGGAAAGCACTACCTTGCAATCTCTGCAAAACTAATCATAAGGAGTTGTGAAATAAGGTAAGGTAGATGTCCAGTTAATGGTAATTAGCTTTGTTGCAGCAATAGAATGCTATAAACACAGTATATTTTTTCATCAGCTTCCTTAAGCTGGATGGTAGAAGACTGAAGAAAATCTGGTTTTGTACACAAATGCAACTGTGTATGAACAGCTGTTACTGATGAAATTATGGAAGTTTTTCAGCATTCACCTTTTATTTACTGTTATCGAACCTGGCAAGAACAAAGAGCAGGAAAGCTCTGAAAACAGAGGAAGAATTAGAATATAGGAAACACTAGGAATCAATACACATGGTGTTGTCCGCAAAGAAGGAAGCATGCCACAGGTTTTAAACGTTATTAACTCTGTGCAAAGAAGTTGCATGTATTAAAACTGGATGAGAGTAGTCCAAGAGATACCAAAGTTTTAGAAGTTAAAAGTTTTGAAAGTTACTGAGAGAGTTCCAGGAATGGCACAAACATTTTTTTTCAGGCTAAAATAAAATTTAAATGTGAAATGTTCTGAAAGCACATTGTTCTCTCAATAAGTAGTGCTGATACTGAGACTAAACTGAAGCGTGATTGTCTACAGATTTGTCCTTTGTAAGTTTTCAAAGGACAAATGGCATGGAATAATCAAACTACCTAGTTTGTATACTCTAGTTAGTGTTTATCAGTGATGCAGTTTTATCCCAGAACCCTGATGCAGATGCAGTTGCCAACAGAAAAGTACTGTTGTTGATTTCATTCTGCATTTGAGAAGCTGGTGTGGCTATTCCAGAAACAAAAAATAAATCCCACCAAACAAGATTCCTCCTTTGTCAATCCATTAAGGCAGAATTATCTGACAAACTACTGTAATGAACTGTGTGATTTAGGTGAGCCTCACTGTGGTGGTTCAGCTCCTCTTTCTGTGGCAAGCAGGTGGTGTGCAAGATGTGTATTGCTTGAATAAGCAACAGAACATTAGAAAGCTTATGAAAGTGGAAGCACCTAGTGATTCAGTAAGTTGAAAAGATAGAGGCTGTATCACTATTGCCTCAGCAGTATTGACAGCTGTGTATTGACAGCTTCATCTGGGAGCTGTGCTGTTTGTAATTTAGATTGACCTGTGTGTGGAAGAAGCATCTGTTAGGAATGAATGAGACTAGGTAGTTTTGACTACTGCCAGAGTCTGTTTTTGCCTCAGAGTGCATGGATATGATTTCTACCCAAAGCCCTGTTCTCACTGATTATCTGTGTCTTTTATTTTTTATCTAGGAGAATGCCATTGTGATCCTTGTTGAAGTACTTTGGTGCTTAGTCCCAGCTGTCAAAAGTCTGTTGAAGGAGGATTTGCTTTTCCCAAAGGAAATTGCAGAAAGGGCAGTTAGAATTTAAAATGTTTTATTTCTCCCCTCTATCCCCAATCTTCTCTAAAGAGCTGAGTGCAGTTAGATCCTTAAGTGTTTTGGAGTTAACTGAAAAATAGAGCTCAAATCTTGGTAAGCATCATCAAATGTGGATCAGAAGAGTGTTTGCCCAGATGGGGTTAGCCACCTTTAAGTTAAACCCAAGGTAAGAGCACGGGTTTCTGTTCTGTAGGAACTTGATGTATCTGGATGTGAAAGACAGTCAACCTGTTAGAGATTCTTTGAGTAAACAGGAATCAAGGTAGAAATTACTCGTTTAGTTACGCTATAGCCATGAAATCAACCTAAAGAGATCCCATTCTTGATCATACTTTTATAAGCTAAGGTATAATGTAGTGAACATGTTTTAGGTACATTTTGAAATTATCCATTGGGAGAAAAATATTTAATTTTAATAGTATTTACTCTTATGGCACAGAATATAAATTACTATCTAGTTTTGTTACTGTGTTTGTCACTGTACCTGAGCTATATGCTCACTGGACACTAGCATAAGCTTCTTGGTCCTTGGCTAATTCGTTGCTCTAATGATAATCTTTGTCAAGAATCCTTGTAGTGAATGAGAATATTTCTGTGAGTTAAGGAAACTTGCTTTTATTTCCTTGTTCTATAAACCCATCACAGGAGAGTTTTTAACTCCTAGGTCTTCAATGTTAATGTTAATTATCTTGCTTATATTAGAGAATGTTGGAAAAAGAATGCTGGAAGGTGTTCCAGCCCACATTTCTGGGTGAACAGCATCATCCAGAAAGTCAAACAGAAGGCCTCTGTAGCAGCTAACTGGTAACGGCAGCTACTGCTAACTCAGAAGGCCAGAAAAATGCAAAATACATAGAAGTTGGAAAAGATGCTGTCATTCTTTATGCTTTTGGGAACTGATCAGGCTTGGGAAACTGATGATCAAGTATGGAACTTTCATTTTGCTCTGATAATGGATTTATGAAGCACTGTAAGTGCCACTTAGTCTCATAGGCCAGAGCAGTAAAAGCAATTGAAATTAAATGCTGAAAATAAGGGCATCATTCATGTATCTTGAATAGAGTCTTACACAGCCGTCCAGTTACTTGGAGGATCTGATGCTTGCCTTTTAGGAGTGTGCTGTCTAGATGGTGTTGAAATGAAACATTTATGTTGGTAGTTAAAACCTTTCAAAGATGGTTTGCAAAAAGGAACAATAAAAACAAACAAACAAAAACCAAACAAACCCAAAGTACTCCTTTGTAAAATTTGCTTTAACTCAGTTGATCTTTTAGGAGGGGAAAATAATGATTCTTACAATACTTCTCACTTGTATTTCTGTTTGATTGTTTGTTTTTGAAAAGAAAATAATAGTAGCCTGGAAACAGAGATGCTATGTAGTTATGCTGGGGAGAAAAGGCCACGGAATAAAGGATATGTTCTTACATCTATGTTTGAATAACTCTGGTTAAATTCTCTTTTCCTTCTTTTAATTTCTTGTTTGTGGGTTGATGGAACCTGATGCTTTGAAGTATTTTCATACACAGCAACAATCTTCATGCCACTTGAAACTCTCCTGTCCTGAGACTGCCCATTTTTTTTGAGGGGTGGTTATGATGTATGCACCTGGTCATCATTAACAGGGACAGGATTAGTAGCTTATCTCAGGGTGCAGACCACCAAACAGCTGTCTGACTGACTTGGCCCATTATTAAAAGAGAGACTTAGAGATCAAAATCTGTTTATCTTGTTTGCCTTTCCCCTAATCCATTAAGTCCTCTTCTGAGTGATTTTTTGTGGGGAGGTTTGATGTGGGAAGTTACGGGTGTTGCATGTCATGGCAAAAGGATTTAGTATAAAACCCCATGACAAACACTTGAGAAACTTTTTTTAATTCCCCAAGTAGGGGAAACCTCTTTGGCAATGTTAAAACTCAAGACAAAATTCAGGCTATAATTTAGTCTTTAGATCATGGAACAGATACTCTTTAAATACTTGTTGAAACACTTGGAAGGTATGGAGGTGTTCATTATAGAGTCAGCAAGGCTTAATGAAGGACTAACTGCCTCACTAGTCTTGAGACCTTCTATGATGAAGTAACTGTATCAGTGGGCAAATGAAGAGGTAGAGATGTCATCTATCTAAGACTTCTGTAAGGCCTTTCATATGGCATCCCCCCTAACATTCTTACTGTTAAATTGGACTGAAGGAAGTTTGATGGATAGACTCTTCAATGAATGAAGAATTGACATGATGGCTGCATCCAAGGAGATATGGTCAATGGTTTAATGTCCAAGAGGAAACAGTAATGATTGGTGCCCCTCAAGGAATTACACTGTTTAATACTTTCATTGTGACATAAGCAGTAGGAAGTTGCACCCTCAGCAGATTTCCAGGTGACACCAGTCTGAGAGGTGCAGTTGGTACCTTTGACAGGAGAGAAATGGGCCTATTGAAACCTCACAAGGTTCAACAGGGCCAAGTCCAAGGTCCTGACTGCATTGCATGTGGGTTGGGGCAACCGTTGACACCAGTACAACATGGGGGATGAATGGATTGAGAGTAGCCCTATGCAGGAAGACTTAGGGGTACTGGCGAATGAAAAATTGGACTTGAGACAGCAGTGTGCACTTGGAGCCTGGAAAGCCAGGGCTGCATCAGAAGTCTGGCCAGGAGGTCATCCTGTATGGATGAATACTGCATCCATCCCTGTGGTCCTCATCACAAGAGGGACATGGAACTTTTAGAGTGAAAGGGCTCAGAAAAGAGCCACAAAAATGATCCGAGGGATGAAGCACTTCTCCTATGAAAAGAGGCTGAGATTGTGTGGGTTTTTCAGCCAGGAGAAAAGAAGATGCCAGAGAGACCTTGGAGCAGCCTTTCAGTATACAAGGAGTGTATATAAGAAAGCTGTAGTAAGAGGACAAAGAGCGGTGGTTTGGAACTGAAAGGGAGTAGATTTAGATTGGACTCTCAGAAGAAATCTTTTACAGGGAGGCAGGTGAGACACTGGAACAGGCTGCCCAGAGAAGTTGTGGATGCCCTGTCCTTGGAAGTGTACAAGGCCAGGCTGGAGGGGTCTTTGAGCAAGCTGGTTTAGTGGGTGGCATAGATGATTTTTGAAGGTACCTTCCAACCCGAACTGCTCTGTGATGCTGTGATTGGACTGCTTTGGTAATAAGTAATTTCCTGGAGTTAAAGCTGTTGTACATCTTCCTAACTTGATAGCTCTAAGAACAATGCTTTATACATGTTTTTTTTCCCCCTCTGAAAACACAAAATGTACCTTAACATACTTCTGTTTTTCTTGGTAAGAAGAGAATATTGAGAAGAAATAAAATGAATTTTTTTTTTTTTACTGTGTTCAGTTTCCTCTTTGTCTCTCTTTATCTCAGCATTGAATTGGTAAATAAATTAAAGGAGATAATAAACATTTACTCTGACTGATGCAAAGATGGATTTCATTTAGGTGACTGTCTCTCCTGGTTTAGCAGCTTATTTCATAGAAAGGCAGAACAGACAATTTAGGAGCAAATTTGCTTTCATCTAAACATAGAACTGGGTATTTTCTACAGACGGAACAAAGATTCACTGGAATTACTGTAGTTCATTAAACTGACTAACAGCATGCTTCATAGAATCACAGAACGGTTTGAGTGGGAAAGGATCTTAAAGTTCCAGCCCCCCTGCCATGGGCAGGGACCTTGCACTAGACCAGGTTGCTCAGCACCTTGTGCAGCCTGGCCTTGAACACTGCCAGGGATGGAGCATTCACAGATTCTCTGGGCAACCTGTGCCAGTGCCCCACCACCCCCACAGTTAGCATCAGTAAAATGGCTTGTCTTGCAATCATTTAAACTTGGATTTTAATACCATTGGTGTTCATAGAAATCCAGAAACATTTCTGCCCAGAACAATTTTTATTCTTTTGGGATTTATTTACTCAATTGCATTCATCCTTGCCTCTTACCTGCAACACAAGATAATAGTGAATTCGGGTTTACTGTGATTTTGTTCTGTGTTTGGCTGTACAACATAATAATACACTCCTATTAATTATTAGATTTAATTAGGGTTAAGAACTAGACTCATGGTAATCTCTGAAGATTTTAGCCTGTGAACTAAAACTAGATAAACAACGTGAGCAGAATTGGCTAATAGCTTAATTGTGGCTGTGTTCCCTACAAGAAATGCAAACCTCTGATGCTGAACAGTGAAGTTAGTATGTATGCCTTTAAATTGTTTTCTTGGAGAAATTTATGACACTAACATTCTCTAGGTAATGACATTCTTGTGCTTGTTTTTTTTTGTTTGTTTTGTTTTGTAAATTTACAACCACATTAGTTTTATTAGTGCAGTTTTCATTTGGTTATTCTCAAAAAATTCTTTGTCTGAATGGTTTGATTTACAGACTTTTTTGGTCTACAATTTCATGTAGTGAAATGAGAAGGAGAGATTTAAATATTTACATTGCTTTTTTTGTCTGTGGAGATTTCCCTTTAAATAATATAAAAACAGTAAAGCAGGAGGAGATAGTCTTTTTGCTGTTTAAAATTACAAAAGTGGGATTTTTTAAACTGGTAATTATGCAAAGTTACTATATATGACTATATGACTTGTCAGGGTGCTAGGACATAGTCTTTTGTTAGAATAACATAAAAAGGGGGGAAACCTATAATGAAAATACTTTGTAATGCTTTTGCTTTATATTTTAGTTATTTTTATTTTCAAGGAGTGACAGTATTTTCTGGAATAATCTGTAGCTGCAGAAACATGTCATCACCTTCTGCATTTGTTGTTTTTGTCTTGTTTACGTGATACCAAGCTACTTCTGCTTAGTGACATGGAATTTTCTAATACCTTCCCATTTCTGTGCAACTTTTCTTTTTGTGTGCACAGAGGATCAAAACTCTGGGGAAGTAGTCAAAACAGCGCCATAAGCAAGACAAATGTTTATTTGTTGATTGAGTATAACTGTCTTATTTAAAACAGTATTTCAACCTACCAATCTAGACTGTAGTTTAGGTATAGTGACATTAATTGCATGTATCACTGTGCTCAATAACTCAGGCTTGTTTGTGGATTTGGAAAGGTTTCTTTTTGTGGGTATTTTTGATGGGGTTTTCTTTTTTGTGTATGTGTGTCCTCTGAAAGGGTGGTATGTGGTTTTTTGAACCAGAATACATGGTTGCATAAAATGCCAGCAACCTGTCTGATAAGCTCTTTCTTTATTTATTGTGGAATTCGTTTTCTGGAATTAGATAAAGCATAAGAAGTAAAATAACTGCACTACTCGTTTTTTTAAGTTCATCATAATCATGAACATTACATTACATTACATTACATTGCATTGTTTATCAACTTCGAGGACAGAAAGAAAATACTCCAGGGTCTTGGGGCTCAGTCTGGATGGTTCCATAGTTAATTCTGACTTTGTAACTGTAGAGTGGATTTTATGATCCTTTAATTGTTTTTGTAGCTGGTTTTTGACTTCCTTCCAGCTCAAGGTCAGTACTGAAGTACAGATCATGAGAATTGAACAGTGATGTGTATATTCTTTTTATGACAAATATATAAGTACTGCTAGTTGAAATACCAGTGTTGAGGTGTGTTCAAGGAGTGTAACAGCCTACTGAGCCATGACATTAAACTATTCATGTTTAGATGACTGCTGTAACTTAAATACTTTTCTAAATAATTGCTTTTTAGGATGGGTTTAGTCATTGTTTGACAAGTTTATATTTAACAGCATTTGGATGCACAATGTTTGCCTCTTTCTGTTTTACAGGTTAGTCCAATATACTTTTCAGCATCGTATCATCGTCATTGTTTACCAGTTCACAGCTTTTGCATCACCTATGAGTACTGTCAGAAATAATTTCATGTTTTTATTTTATCTCATGGGTGAGGATTTTTAATTCTTTTTTTTTAAGTCTTAATATTGTTGGGATCCTGTTTGAAAGACAGTTGTCTGTTAAGGACTTTTGCCTGTGTAGTTTACTACTTAACTGTTTAAACAACTGTTACTTAACGCATGCTGTGTTGGTTTGTTGTATGATCAGTTGCTTAGCAGATGCCTAGTTCTTCAAAACCACTAACTTTGTACACCATACCATCTGAATATTGTAACTCTATAGGTCTTGGTATGCAGTCTCTTTCCCTCATCTGTTCTTCACCCTTTGGGGTTTTTTGGGTGACCGTTCAAGAGTTTCAAGTCAGTATGCCTTCCTAGCCAGTCCTTCTAAAACCTGTGGACCCTCTGACTGACATTCTGACTTGAATAAATCCTCTGTATTGTCTTCAGTGGGTACGCTTTCACTGTCATTGCAGATGTGGTCTATGCTTCCCTAAAAACAAACAAAAAATATTGAAAATTACGTGGGTCTTTTTCTTAGTGGGTGTTAATAAATATTAAGTATTCTACAGCAGCAGTTTCATGAGAGACCAGTGTGATTTGTCATTAAAAAAAAAAAAAAGTGAGGTCTTATGTGGAACCCCAGAGGTCATTTGACTTTATCTCTTAAAAATGGTTGAGATTTCCCATGGTTTTGGCTTACTTGTTTCAGTTTTCTTCTTTTACCTCCTCTCTTATCCAGGCTGGTTTTATTGTTTTTCATTTTTCTTTTTAATTTGTATAATTGTGGCTGTCTAGGCTACTTTATAAAATGTTCTGAAATAACTCCCAGTTGTCCCTGTATTAAATCTAAATCCAGTTATTTACACTTCTAATTCTGTCAAATTTTTGCTCTCATGAACACAATGTGCTTATAACATGTGTCTACTACTGGTGTTTAACTTCTTTCGTTTACACATAGCAAATGGTGTACAGTTGTAATCATATGTTCCTGCAGTTACTTTTGACTGTGGTTCTGACACTTGCTCCTTTTCTTAAGAGGTATTTCTGTATGGTGCTCTTCTGGTCTAGGAATCACAATTTTTAAACTTGCAGGAAGACCAAGGTAATTTGCTTGAGACCTTTAGCATGAGTTACATGGTCTTAGGAGATTATACTTTTCCTTTTTCATAGAAGTGTTATAGAAACACCACTTGCTTGTCTGTCACATTAGCTGTGACTGTCATCTGCTATGGCATCAGCTTTTGTTTCAATTTTTCCTTATTAGAATTTAAACCGAAAATATAAAGATTGCTGGCTGCCAGCCAGTTCTGAAGTATAAAATAAAGCCAACCACTGAACTTCAACTTCTGTAGATCTTTTCTTTAGTTATACCTCCTTCTTCAAATCTACGTCAATATATCAGCAATTCTGTGGGTTTATCGCCTGTCTAGAATGTTTGTACAAACAGTTCAACATCTCAATTTTATTTGATTATTCATTTAAAAAATTAAATGAATAATCCTTCTTCAATTTTTCTGCTAAATAAGTGCACTCCCCTCCCTATCCTCTCCCTCACTTTCAACAGTGCAAGGATACTCTGACCTCTCTGGCCAACTTGCCTTTCAGAATGCTTTACTTCCTCTTCTAACAATGAAAATTGCCCCAATTCTGCAACTTCCATCTTCCACTGGGGAAGTCCAGTGACTAGTCCCCAGCACAGAACTCTGTTGTGTATTCTTTGCCTGTCCAGGAGTTAACCTCCAGGTTTTTCTGTTTTCTTCTGGTGTAGCACAGAAATGTTTAAACTGGGTGTCAGGATGATAAATGTTGGGTGTTTAGGTATTTGTAATTTACAAGAGTCAGAGTAATTAGTCTGATGGAGTGTACTTCAGGCACAGGTACCATGCTGTCATTATTTCTATTAAATAGTGTTGAGCAATCCCTTTGAGCACTGTAATGACATAACAATCCCAGCCGTCTGTGCCTACGCCTCAGGGTACCTGCAGGCTTTGCCTGTGCACTGCAGGCACAGTGATCATGGTTCATCCACCTTGGGAACACTGTATAACTTTACAGACTATACACCAGTGCTTTTGTGTAAGGCTCAATGCTTGGTGAATGCTGGTAGCAGCTGCTTAGCTCTTGTGTGAAATATGAAAACAGCTTTAGGTTGCACCTTGAAGAACACTGGTTCCAGAAGCCTGTCGTAAGGAGTTCTGCATCTTCTGCAGAGGAATCGGATTTATCCTTAGAAAGTGAGTGCTTCTTGTTACCAAGGAAGAACTGGATGTTCCAGGGCTTAACTGCAGTTGGACGTGTCTGAGATACTTACAGGGTACTTTCTTCCACTTACCCTCATCTAGGTGTCAGACTTTCATGAATAGATTAAATCTTACAAAAATGATAATTTGAGGCCCATAGGACCACTGCTTACCTGTGGGACTGTGTTCTCTTGTGTACCTATGGAGCCCAGAAAGTTTTTACATAATTTTCAGATGTGCATTAACACAGCTGAAGCACAGTCAGGACTTGACAGAGGTGCAGCCTGAACACTCTGGGGAAGACGTTTCCTTATCTAGCAGAGAGAACACTTAGCCCTCTCGTCCTTTTGCCTGGTGGTCAGTGAGTTTGAGGTTAAGCTTGCCAGTACAAGAGAGGTAGATGTAGAACATCTGGAGGGATTCAAGCAAGGAGTGTCTAAGGTAATGCTAAGAGAGCTAGGACTGTTCAGCCAGGAGAAGAGAAGACTCAGGGAGGGATCTTACCAATTTATATAAGTACTCAAAGGAAAGGTGCAAAGAGGACAGAGCCAGGCTGTTTTCAGTGATGCCCAATGATAGGGCAAGAGGCAATGGGCAGAGGCTGAAACACAGGAGATTCTGAACATTAGGAAACACTTTTTCATTGTGAGGATGACTGAGCACTGGCACCAGTTGCCCAGGGCAGTTGTGGCATATCCCTTCTGAAGAAATATTAAAAAAACATCTCCGCATGGTCCTGGGCAGCTTGTTGTGGCCCTGCTTGAGATCCCTTCTGACCTCAACCAATTTGTGAGTCTGTGAAATACAGTGACTATGCTGCAGCATCATCTTGCAGATACAGATCAGCTGAGTCACCAGTTCACCCTGACCTTTAATCATAAAATGTGGGGGAAATCCTATGGGATTTACATTTCATTATGTTACACTCGCTTAGCAGTGCTTATAGATGTATAAAGAATCATTTTATAGGTAGTCCTGGACAACTGTGACCAGTACCTGAGGGGAAATCAGTGAAAATGTTAGCTTTGCCATTCAAAAGTCTTCCAGTGGCAGTATGCCAGCATGCTTTTCCCGGAGCAGCCACCTTTGCAGCTTAAGTCTGTCTGGGAAGCCAACAAGGTAGCTCATTACCATGAATTGTGGGCTGATATAGGGCTGTCTTTCAGCTGATTCCTGAATAGCTACAGGACTGACACAGGCTGTAGCTTCAAGCAGTTGATTGTAGGCTGAGGGGCCTCTGGGCCTGGTCCAGTGTCAGTGCTCCTGGTAATGTCACATCATTATGCCTCATTATGGAGGGTAGTTGTTGATTTAGGGGTTTGACACTTTATTATAAACTAAGTAGACGCAGCAGGAATGAAACCCTCCAACTTGGATTCACACACATTGGCAAATGTCCTGACACCACGTGTGAACTAGGTGCATGATGCTAACTGTGCATGTAAGCCCAGATCAGTACCACAACATCCTGGTAAGTGGCACATGAATGTGATTGCAAACTCAGTTGTTTTGGTGGTACTCAAAAAGATGCTCTGTCTGCTGTCAGCAAGTTCCTTTTGCACAAGACAAATTATTTCTAGATAAAGTAGCAGAAGGAAAAATAGTCTCTTCTCCTACCCTCGCAATACTTATCACTGGTAGAAGTGTGCTGCAAAGTCAGAAGATTATTTGCAAAGATGAATGTTAACTCTCAGTGTGTACATTCATGAAAGAAAGAAATGGGTAAGACTTGTGATTCTCTACAAAGGTACTGTGCACTATATAGTATGTAATCTAAAATACATATATATAACTTTTTTAAATAACCAGCCTGTCCAGTTGACGTTGACAAGATTGGGAGTAAGGAACAAGTGCGTGTACTGCCAGTTGGTAGCCCTGCCATGCTCAGGCCAGGTACTGGAGTAGCAGAGCAACCAGCACCTATCTCGGCTCTTGGCAGAGCTTTACTGTCCAAGCTGACAGGACTTTACTCTTTAGTATGTGGATGCCTGCTAGAGGGCCTGGTGGCTTTCCTTAGGGGATTTGTGGGAATGGTGGGGCAGGATAGAGACTTGTATGCAGAGAGGGACCCGCTTCTATAGCAACAGTCCTGCTCCCACGGTAGAGTCTAACAGTCCTTGTTGCTTTCCTTAAGAACACCCATCCTAGCTAGTTTTTGGAGATAAGTCTCTACCCTACAGTTAAGTGATGTGGTACATCACATCTCCAGTGTCCCATCCCCAGTACCTTAAAGCATCTGCTGTCTTGATGTCCGCTGATGACTGTGATATCTGGGACAGTGAAGCATGAGGGAGGTTGTGAAGCACACCTTAGCTCTGTCTGCCTTGGCTGTGCTGCAGGGAGAAATGGAGATATTGGCATGGTCTTATGGTAAAACATCTCATGCAGTGCAGTTAGGGAGACACAGGAGATTTGTCAGGCTGCACTGGAGTGGGAACCTTGGCCCATCTGTAGCTCTCTTTTTTAAAGACTGGTGCTCAGTGCTCCTATGGAAACTAGGCAGTGAAATCCTTGAGGAGGGCTGGACCTTAGCAAATGAGTATGTAGTTGTGCTTGGCTCTTCACTATTACTTTCTAAAAATGTTACTTTCGATGTTATTTTCTAAAAATGGACTCCTGGGTTTATTTTCCTCTTGTCATAACACAGGGTAGTATTGGGGTTTTGTTTGTTTGGTGTTGGATTTTGCTTGTCTTTGGAGCTCTCAAGCTGTAGAATTTCTTTGCATCTTAACCTGTAAAATCAGATGATGGCAAGTTGTTTACCACACTCTCCTGAGATTATTCCAGTAATGAGTCAGCTGTTTGGGGATATACTATTTTCTTTTCTTTCCGTGTGAAAACCAAGAAATGAAAGGAAGGCAAAAGCAGTTTGAATGCTGGATTATCTTTTTCCCTGTCCTTTCTTAATAGCCTGCTTTAAGTGTACAAAAGCCTTTGCTTCCTACAAAGATCTGTCTTTTGGTCTTACCCATCCCCGCTGAGAATAAGATATGTTTAAAAAAAAAAGCCAACAAAACTGAAAAGAAGAAAAAAAAGAACACATCCTCAGAAAAAACGAAACAAACCCCAGAAAACAAAACAAACCAACCCCCTTCCATGGAGGTATCTTGAACTATCTCAGGTTTGCAGTTGTAAATAAATTGTAAATGAAGTTTACAGTTTTGCAAATGTAAATGAATTGTAGATGAAAAATAAACCTTTCTGCCATTCTCCCTTTGGACTCAGTTTCCTTATTAATGAATCCCCTTTCACAGAGAGGGGGAAAATTATTCTCTGATGAAGTTTTCTTGGAGCAGAAAACCTCCCTGAGCAACTCACAATGCAAATTCTGAAGTTTATTGCTTTCACAGTAATCTTTTTGTCAATTTCAGGCAGCCCTTTAAGTCCATCAGCAAGCAAGGTAGGTTATTTTTGTGATTCTATGTTGTGACATAAAAGTCACCTCTTGTATACCACAAGTATTTCCTCTTTTTCTTAAGTTAATGGTATCCCTGTAACAAAGTATCTTGAGCTGCTTGCTCTTCCCAGTAATCTCTTTGTAATTACAGTGTTATGAATTACATTTCAGAATGATGGTGGAAATGACACCAGGCTTTATTCCTGGATCAATTAATGAATCCATACCATTATTTCTCAAACAAAATCATGATTCAGACTGATCTAGGGTTGGGCTTGGTTGTTTTTTTTTTTTTCTTTACATTTAGTTTGTAGTGCTTCTGATGCTGTAAATTACATGGGAAAGACCGCATGTTGCCAACTTTGCTGGTTTTCTGCGATCCAGTTAAAATAATCATTACAGTTTGGATCATGCTGCATGATTCTTTCCTAAATGATAAGGCTTTAACTCAGGGCTTCATGGATCATTATCTTACCTTCACACAATAGCTTTTCTATTTGGAAAAGTGTCATACTAAAATTAAATTTTTAAGGAGGGAAAGGAGAAAGGGAGTAGTTGTTACTTTCATAGGTAATGCTGTTTTCCCCTCTAGCACATCAGCCAGTTTATGCACTGAGATGGAAAAGAGACTGAGGTAGCAATGCTATAAAGGAGGCAGATTTTAGTTTACATTGGACTGGAAATGCTTGCCTAGGAGTAATAAGATTTTCATGTCTTAGCCAATATTGCCTGAATGTCTGAACTAAACTTCACATTTAAATATCTTGGGAACATCTTGTTACAATTCCATAAAAAGTGACTATTAATAGAAGTTCCTTTTCATTCTTTCTATCGCATACAATCAGGTACTTACGTTTTTGATGGCACCAGTTGTTCATTTTTTTCTGAAAAAGCTTACTGTGAAATGTATTTTAGTGTTCTCTTTTATTTGGCCTAAACATACTGGTATTTGGAAGTAATTTTGACTAATATTTTTGAATGTGCACATGAAAAGTCCTGTCACTCTAAATATCTGTCTAACAGCACTGAAATTCAATAATTTATTTGCAGTACATCTAGTTTCTTTAGTTACTGGTTTCTCACACTGCAACTTTAGGCGTGCTTGGACACCTGACTGTGTATGTTCATCATACCATACTATGGAGGTGAAGAATCTGTTTAGAGAGATTGCAAGGTTCCTGGAGAGAACTGTGACCTCCGCTAGCAAGCACTGAAGTACTTCCTAGCCCTTTAACCTGATTTAGAAGCCCTGAGAGAATATGGTGAATGAGTAAGCATGTGTGTAAATAGAACCGGCAAGATCAGAAGCTGAGACTAACTTTTGATCGAGGGTGAGAACGTGACCACTTTCCTTCCTTCATCTGATGACGCATCCTGCTTTTCAACACATGGATGCACGATACATGGCAGTGAGCAAGTTATCGTTCTTGAGAGGTTGAAACTGATTTGAGTTTGACCTGATTCGGCCAAACAAGAGAAGGTAATTAAAGTTCTTCTGTGTGCTATAGTATATGACTAAGCTAAGCAGAGAGCTGTTTGAAGTAGAAGGGGTTATTTTCTCTTGTAGTTGTATTTTGAAGCAGAGAAAATGTCCTCATGCTTTATGCCAGGCTTGCTCTGCTAGACTGACTCCTCAGGTGAGCCCCTCTAGAGGGGCTATTGCCATACTGCAAAGCCTGGGAGGTAAGGAACTCTGGAAGTGTAAGTACAGTGCCAAAATGAAACATAAAAGGTAGTAATCAACAAAATGGCAATCTCAAAAGTACTTATTAATAAATCCTTTACATCGTCTTTGGTTTTATTAAGCAAGAATAAATAAGTAGGAGATTCATGAGAACTTGTGCTTCTGTTGTGTATAGCAGTGGTATTGAGGAGTTACTTGGTTGTTCATGGGTTTTTGGATCCTGACTGATAAATACTGAATAACCTTTTAAGACATAGAAAAGCTTATACTATATGGACAGACATGTATTACTATGGGCAGACTTCTGCTGAACTGAACAGCATCCTGACTATAATCAGTGCATGTACTGTGAGTGGACATGTCAGATCATTGTTAAGTATAATGAAATAAACCTGCTGTCACCAGAGTGGCTTCAGAAAGTGGAGCAAAGTTGTACTTTGGAGAAACCAAGGATTGATTCTTGTTTATACACTGCTGTCTTTTGGGATGGTACGGGCACAAGAGTATTTGTAATAAGAGGGAATAGCTGCATAGCACTGCAGATTTTCAAAATGCTGCTCACCCACTAGCTAATCAGTCACTCTGTCACCTCCATATAGTTAATGATTATTATCCCTGTGATTATAGGTGGGGGAGTGCAGACAAAGGCTGTTTCTAAGTTAGCAAATACTGTGAATGAGAGTGGATCTGTAGGGCAAAACAGTAGGTGTGGAGAACCCAATGCCCATGGTCAAGCGTTTGGGGTTTTTTTTGCTTTAACCAGGTCTAATCTGATCCTAGGGACTAAATGCCTGTTTGTGGTTAGAATGCATGAGTTATGGTCCTTAACTTTGATTTTTACTGGTTTCATTCTAAAGAAATCCATGTTCTCGCTCAGGGATACTTTGATAGCAGCGGGAAGGAGCACAGTCAGCAAAGCAGTTGAGGACGTTTAAGCTAGGGTCAGGAGAACACTTTTGAAATAAACTCTAGTGTATGTCTGCCCACAGGGACACTCTGGCAAATGGTTTCAAGTGGGAGCTTTGCTATATTTACAGGTTAGTTGTTTAGCCAGGAGAAAAGGAGGCTCAGGGGTTCTCCACAACTACTCAAAAGTGGGCTTAGCAAGGTGGGTATTAATCTCCGAAGTAACAAGTGACAGGACAAGAGGAAATGGCCTCAAGTTGTGCTGGAGGAGATTTAGATTGGATATCAGGAAAAATTTCTTCATGGGAAGGGTTGTCAAACATTAGAACAGGATGCTCAGGGAAGCAGTCAAGTCAGCGTCCTTGGAGGGTGCTTAGGAATGTGGTTTAGTGGTGAACCTGGCAATGTTAGGTTAATGGTTCGACTCGATGATCTTCAAGGTCTTTTCCAACCTAAAAGATTCTATACTTCTGTGATTTTCAGCATTGCTAATGGCACTTAAACTGGAAAACAGATTTGTGTTTGCAAAGCATCTCCAAATAGCATTTTATATACATGAAAAAAAATCTGGTCTTAGCAATTGGCTGCTACTCTGCATAGAAGTGACGGAACTTGCATTTCATCTCATGCGTTTTCCTTTCCCTATAACTTCTGGGAGGTAATGAAATATTAATTCTTTGAAGTAGGTTGATTTATGTTGAGAAACATCTTCTGATCAAGTCTGGTTTTCATGAAGAACATGAGCTACTTAGTCTCTTTTTCTGTGTTTCAGTGCCAGTAGTAATTAGTAATTAGTCCATTAAGTGAAAAAATTTGGATTAAGTTGTCCTCTTTATGGTCTTTTTTATTTTAAATTGTCTGAATCATTAACGACATTTCACTCCCCCTTTGCTTTGCTTTCGACGTTGGACCCTGCAGCAAGTTTAAATTGCAACATAACTAATTGATCGGAGAAGTGTTTATTCTTCAATTAGGCAGTATCTTTGTTAACATCTAAATTACCAGTCTTTTTTGTTTGATTTGACTTTTTGTTTCAGTTAATGGTAACAGTTACTGTCAGTTCATACCAATATTCTCAACAGAAGCATCAGAAAAACAGATGTTAACAGATGTTTTTGATCTTAAAAATAAGGAATTGACAGTATTCAGGCTTTTTGTCAGGAAAAAAAAGAGATAGCTATCCTGCCTCTCTTTGCATGTGCAAGTACATTCATGCAAGCTTTAAAATCATTTTGACCCATAGAGTTTATGTAGCTGCAGAACAGTGCCATTAGAATGAGAGGTTTGATGCTGGCTTTCTCATGTGTCAGTTTTATATCTACAAAATTACTCCATATGGAACTTTTTCATGCTTTAAAGTGAGCTAGATGCCTTTAACTTGATGTACAATTATCTTTTACACATTCCTCAGAAGATTTTTGGCTACCAATAAAAGTGGAAAAGAAAATTTTAATTTAATAAGAGACAGGAAGCTTCTGATCAGGTGGTTGATAGGGTATGTTTGAAGTCTTGGGGAAGTATGTCTCAGAAATTATCGTACACTAAATAGGAAAAATGAATCATCGTCCATCAGTTGCGTTTTTAAGGGAGCAACCCATAGTGTTATAGGAGTCAAATACTGCCTGGTGATGTTACATGGTACTGAAAGCAAGAGCTTTGACCCTATTTAGACTACATTTCACCACCATGGACCTTGTACTATTCTTGGTAAGAAGAAAAATCGTTGTTTCTTAAATAAAATAAAAATTAAAAAGCACAATATATGAAAAAACTCATTAGGCAGTATTGGATCTGGAGCTAGATAGTCTGCTAGCTGAATTTATGGGACATGGAAATATAAAACATTAATGTCTAACTTCATAAATAAAGATAATTAAAGGCTTTCTATCACGGCTTTGCAGCAAACTAATAAATGCATAAATCTGCTTTTTGGAAAGCATATTTCATGAGAAAAATGATCAGTTCATGCAAACAAATCATAGTGGAATTATATGATGCAGTAGGTTCTAACTGAAATTGCTGGTAAAATAAAAAGACACATCTGTTCATGTAGCATTATGTTAGCAATCCTTCCTTTCAAAAGTCAAGTCAGTATTTTTGTTTAATAACACTCTGTTTTGTGATTGTACAGTCTTAAATTGTAGGTACAGTATTGCATATGAATCAACAGCCATGCATCAGCCATGCATAAAGGATCTCCTTGTCCTAGGAAGTTATGTTGGTGATGTAGTAGCTGTCAGTAGTTGCAGTCTGAAACAGTGCTATAGGCGCCTTCCGACATAAAGTTTGTATACTGTTCTTCTACAGAAATAGAAATGGTTGCATTTCAGTCTTGGTAATTCAGAAAATACCTATGCAAGGGAAGGGAAGAATTTATGATACTTAATTTAGGCTTTAGGCCACAGTATTTAGGGCTATAAAAATGTAGAACTTTTATTTTGAATTTCACATGCCTTGCAGAGTTTAGCAAATACTAGATTGCCTGCAGTCATGCATTGTTTGAAAGAAAAAGTGTTTGTGTTATTGGAAGTTGATATACAGTATAACGGACAAATCACTGCATCTGCACTTACTTCATCCCAGGTTGTTGTCTCAGCATCTATGTTTTACTCAAGATAGCCTAACACACCTTCTAGTGGAGGATATGGGGTCAAAAAGAAATGTGTGTGATCATGGAATGCCTGTATGCAGAATTTTGAATAAATCCAAATGACAGTAGGTGGAGATACAGTTTGAATGGAGCAGCTTCTCTGCACTGAGATTATTCTTGATACTGGCTTTTGTTTTAAAAATCATAAATATGCAAAGCAACAATGAAGGTAACAGTAGAAAACCGGTATGTGGATTTTTTTTTCTAAGTCACAGTAAAATCTAGCATGCAGATGAGATTTACAGGAAGGAAAAAAAACCCAAGAAAAATAGTCGTGAAATTTGTGCTAATTGGTGCTTATTGGTTAGGTACCAGTGGCCTTTAAAAGTAATGTAGAAAAAGGTCATTAATAACTGTTCTGTTTGACTGTTTAGAATAAGTAAGTGCTTTTTTTGTAATAAGAATTAACAACAGTAACATAAACACATTCTTAAGGAACTGTTTAGAGGACTGGTACAGGTGTAACCACGCTGTGCTCAGATGGTCTCATTCAGGTAAATATATGTTTCACCTCTGTGTTGAGAAGGAATGGGATCATGACCTGTACAGCTACTTGTGTGATGTAATGAAATACCTTGCCAAAGAATTGTTTCTCAAGTAGAAGTTAAAAAGCAGGTTAATAATAAACTTGTAACAGCAGAGCTGCAGTAGAATAAAATCAGAGAATTAGCAAAAATTTAAGTCTTCTGCTGCTTTCATCTGATACTTTAGTTTAAAAATAAAGTGGTTATTATAAAATTATAGAGTTCACTCTTCAAATAAATTTTTTTTCATTTGGTGATATGGTATAACATAGGTGAAGTCACTTTTTAGGACAGTGTTTAAGGGTATTTAATCTTCTCTTTAGCTATTGAGTGCAGCAGGATTTACTTAAATAAAAAAGGACTAACAAATCAGTTTGATGGAACTTGACATTTGCACATAACTGAAGCTATCCATGCAAAAACCACTGTGGAGCATATGATGTGTGGTAACTGGTCACACCATGGTAACTCTGTTCTTAGACTCTTCTCTCCCGTCTTAAGAAATTTTTTAGATACTTTGGTTATTAAGTGATAGGCAGAGATCTTTGGAAAGCATTTGATGCTCTTTATTCCTATTCCTTATTTTTCAAGAGTACTTCTAAGATTATTTAAATGACTATGCAGTATACTTTATATCTACTCTGCATTTTTTACCCTCATTCATATTAATAAGGCCATAGTTTGCAGTGATCTGTTGGGACTACTTAAAGAGTAAGGATGGCAGAAAAAAATTTTTAATAAGGATCACTGGAAAAAAAAGAGGGTAGGGGGGTATGATTAACCTTTCCTGAGGTCATTATCACTTCTTAAAATTTCTTTTTTCCAAATTATTCAGTAACTTAATTTCTTTGAAATATGGCTGGTTTTTCTTTACTGCTGACATCAGAGGAGTCAGTATGGAAGGAAGTAACGTTTGCAAAGGTGGGGAGAGGTGGTGGGTTGGGGTTTTTTTCCTTGCAAATACCCTGAACATACCTGTGGTCCTCTCAATTGCAACAAAGTTTGCAATTTTTTGTAGTGCTGGTAGTTGAAATTTTGTTATTGACTGTAAGCTGCATAGTGTAAAAAACCATATTTTTATGTAAATAGTGCGCATTTCCTCTTGTTTTCTGCTGCGAACTTAGATTGCAGAAACAATTTTGCGCTCACAACTCAGAAATTTCTCTTTTTGTGATTTTCACAGTTTGGAAGTTTTTTATTAAAGTGTAGGAAACCCTCTCTTAATTTTCTGACTTACCAAGTTTTTTTGTTGGGGAAAGAAAGTACTTGGCAGTTTGAAGTGGAGCTATATGATACCGGACAAAAGTGCTAGTTTCTGAAAACTTGTGCAGAAGCCTTTAAATTTTTTTTTTCTTCATCTTTAGAAATATAGAAAGCTGTTAAGATCGCATGAGAAAACTTGACCAACAAAATAGGTGATCTCAAATGACAATAAAAAAGGATTCATATTTATCTGAACAGAAAGTTTCATTTTAGATTTTGTGTCAGGAAATAACACAGGGCATCTGGGATTCACTGATCTGTTGTCTAAAACACATTTCCATAGGTTTATTCTTTGTCAGCCATAGTGGGAAAGTAGTCTTTAACTGTACATTTTAGTCAACTAGATTTGCTTTATCAGAGTTGATAAACCTAGAGTTTAGTAGATAACATTTTCCCAGAACTGCTACAAAATAAAGACTATCCCCAAAACACTTCACTTGTCTTTTATGGACTTGTTCCTGTGTGGCAGAGATTGGAGGACCAGCATCCTTTCTCTGGCAGTAAATGTCAGAATGCTTACATGGTTTTGGAGATCATTTTGAAAGAGAAAATTGAGTGCAGTGTCTTCATGGCAAATGCTTTTTAAGTGTTTTAGGTAATTGGTAATTAGTGTGAGGTGTTGATTATATTGGATGTGTACATGTGATTCAACAGCCTGGGAAGGTGCGGTGGTTAACCTTTTAGTAATGCTCAAAGGCTTCCGGTGGTGGTTGGATCTGTAGGGTGATACTGGTGAAGCAGATGGGCTTTTTCTTTCATTTTTCTAATGACAAACGAGACAGCTGGAGTCAGCAGAATATCCCAAAACCTGACAATTGACCAGAAGAAAAAAGAAGGATAGTTCAGGACTCCCTGGCTATCACATTGTCTTCTGCTTCCCATCGTCTTGAAAACAAAAATGTTGCAAAGCGTGGACTAAGGGTTGGCTGCTAGTGCTGAGAGTGTCAGCCTTGTCCTTTTTCAGCCAACTCTCGCTTACCAACCAGTGCTACGGCAGCCAAATGGCTCCATGTTGCTTGTACTTGAAGGCTGGGGAGGGAGCTTAAAACTCTCCAGAAATAAATTCTGCACCATGACCTTTGTAGGGAACTGCCTTGTCAGCTTCTAGTCAGTGAGTGGAGGAAGGGCTCTTCCTGGTACTCCCTCCCCAAGAGCCAAGCTGTGCCTGATTGGGGAGAGCTGGCTGGCAGCTCCCACCACCGTGTCCCAGGCAGAGGTTGTTTCTGCCACACACAGATCTCCTCTTCTGGCTAGCACAGTGCAGAAACCTGCAGGGTGAGGCTGGACAGCTGCTGGAGGGTTTAGGAGAAGACATGCACTTGTGTGCTTGGTGGTGATTTTGCAAATTATGCAGAACAATAGCGAAAGCTGTATGGAGGGGTCTGTTGGTTAGAAATTGTGATGTTAGTGTAGGAAAATGGTGTTTGTCTCAATACGTTTCCTTGTTTTGAAAAATGTTAGCATTTTCAGCATTTGTACTCTCCATAAAATCCACTTTTATTACACAAGATTCAAGGCCTTTAGAGCAATAGGGGTGTTTAATGCTGTGGGGATTTTTTTTACACATATAAAAGGTGTGGGCTGTTTTTTAGTCATGTAAGCTATTGCATGTAGTTTTTCTGCCTTTCTTTCTCCTAAAACAAACCTGATAACAAAAAGAAAAATTTTAATATCTTCTGTTGCATTTCCCAGAGTTTTTCATGATACATTTTCAGACAGTCCAATCCTATATAAAAAGGAGTCAAAGACTATCGTTTAACAAAAAAAGTCTTTTTAAAAAATTGAGAAATCAATGAAATTTCGCATCATATTTCCTCCACACCTTCACAGACAGGGACTACTTACATTTGCAGGCCTGTGTAAGTCTAAAATAGGTGGGTTTTTTTTTTGTTCTGTTATGTTGTGGTTTTTATTGTTACTGCAAGGATATAAAAAGAATGATGCAAAAGTAGAAGTAAATACTGAGGTGCCAAATATAATCACCTTTCAGCATCATGGCATTGTGGTTGTTGGAAATAAATCCTTGTTTAGCTTTGGATGGTTAACTCTGTGGTTTGTGCTGACAACTGGATATGCCCTTGGTTGTTTTGTTGTGGGTTTTTTAGCTGAACTGAATTCATAATTTAAAAAAATTATAAAGAATGTTGACTTGTGTGGATAACATTTTAATAGCCTAAAACATAAACTAAAAATTTGAGCTAAAATACTTCTTATTCGACTATTGTGTAAAGGAATGACGTGTTAAATAAATGTTTACTTCCTGGAAGTAAAAGTTTCCTCTAGAAAGAAAAATAATGGCTAACAGAAACTAGTCCTTCACCCTGCCATCTTGTGCCTGTGTGAACTGCAGTTATGTTACAGTTCTTTGCCCTGACAGTTAAATTTATTTCTACTTTGGTGTACTAGATAAGAACAGGAACAGATTCTTAGTGTTATCATGCTCTTGGGTATCTTTCTCCATAACACTGAAAGGGGCTAGAAGTATGTTCAGTGTAATCTTTTTGAAACCAAATGCACGTACAACAAGTGAAAACCAGAATTACGTGAATGTTCATAAAACAAAACCCCATCACCATAGAAAGCCTACTTACTTACTTACTTACTACTTAAGGATATTAAGTGAATTTAGAACTTCCTCTAGATGAACCAGGATTTATAATGCAAGTAACTTACTTAAATGCTAATGAACTACATGTGGACTTAAATTAATTAAACAGAAAGCCACATGTAATTTCAGAAGAGGTCAGAGCAATGAGGTGACTGTAGGAGAGAAAGGAGGTGGCATTTCCTAAGTTACGTATGCATGTCTGGGTGGTACATGCTATTGGCTGGAGTAGCTGATGTTTGAGTAAAACAGTAGTTGTAACTCAGACCTCATCTAGTTCTTGCATTTCTGGAGATTTCTTCTAATAGGGTAAGAGTGTCCAGCAAAAGGATACTTTTAAACTGAGACTCAGGAAGGTGTGTTGTTTATCCACAATTTTAACTGAGTTCTGATTGATATTATCTTATGGGTTTTATTACCTTTATAAGTAAAAAGTAGTTATTTATTAATCTATGCATTCTTTGTTTATAGTGCATGTGTAAATTAAATAAAAATACAAAAAAAATCTAAAAACTTTCAGAGTAGGTAATATTCTGGTATAGAATCAAATTATATAATCAGGTCTAAATAAATATGTAACTTCAGCAACAAGGTCAGTACAAGGAGGATCAGAAGTTTGTCTTGAAGAGAACAAGAGTCCTGTAGCTGTCTGTTTTGGCATGTCAGAGATGTGACTGGAAACTCTTCCTTTGAGCTGCTGAAGTTGCTCTGCTGAGCAGGTCAGTGGCATGGGAGCTGGGCCTTGTCTGGGCAGTCTGAAGGGGCACAAGCCATGGATGCTGTCTGTGTGACAGTGTGGTGCTCCCAAGTGCTGCCTCCTGACTTTCTCTGCTAGAGAAGCAGAACATTAAAGTGTTACTCTCTTCAGCCATACCAAAGCAACGCTTAACGTGGTATGCATGCTAGGACACCGTGCTGTTAAAAATGCAAATGCAAAATGTTGGCACCAAATGCTTTGACCATAAAACCTGCCTGCTTGTCCCTGTTCTTACTGACCATGACAGTCCATGTTCTTATGGACTCAGCAGTAGTTTTTCATCCCTCACTTTCCCCAAGCTTAAAGTTTTTTCACTTTTTCATCCATTTGCATGAGCAAATGCAGTATCTGAAAAGGATGCTGCATTTCTATCATGTACTAACCATGGAAATACCTATATGATGTAGTGTGTAAAGCTAGCAAGGATGTCCTCTCAGAACTTAGATATTCAATTTAGTTTTTCTTTTCCTTAATAAAAAGCAGGGATTTGGGGGAGGGGGGAGAAAATCTAATTATAATTTTTTTAATTATAAAATTGTTCTTTGGTACTATTACCCTTGACCTGATTTCTTAAATTCAGAGAGTACCAGTGGTGTATTTATGTCTTTAGAGACTTCATCACTCTGTGTGTGTAGGTATGCACATGAAAGTATGTGCAAAGGTGATATTTATATAACAATAGACAAGGAACGTGATTAAAAGATGATTTGTTCAATCTTTATCAATATTATTCCAAACTTGCTAGATCTGAAATGGTTGAAATAAGAGCTATGATAACATAGCATTTGTGTCACTCCTATCCAGCTAATGCGCTGACTTGCCCAGGTCCCCTCTCCTCGCAGGACGAAAAAGTGTGCAAGGGGTCTACTTTCATTTTGGAGGAGCTGCTTAATTAGTATATGGCTTCTTGCAATGCCTGTGAAGACATAAAATGCAAGAGGACAGCAAAAACCCTCAAAAACTACTGACCCTCCAGGGGAAGTAGCAATTAAAAAGCACTCTCAAGTTAAGGATGATCTGCCATAAGCTGCAGGAAATGTGCCACAATATCTGGAACTGTGCTTCCCTCTGGGTGGATTTATAACGGGCTCGGCCTCGGAGCCTGCCTGGATTTCACAGTGTATGTGCACACCCCTGCCAATGTGCACCGAGAAACACATCAAAGTTGTGAGCAAGACTGTGAATGTAGGAACAAGGGGAACACAAACCCAACACTTGAGCCTCTCACAGTATTTGAGGGATGAAAATAAAAATGGAGTCATGTGTTTTTACTGTATAGCTGCTGTGCCAGAGCTTCTTATCATGGTCTGTCAGCCCTGCTGGGCTCTCTGTTGCCTTGGGCGTGAAGAGATGAGGGAACCCTGCCTGTAGTAAGGGATGGGTCTTTTGGCGACAGAGTCTCTCTAATGGTTGCTTAATAGTCTTAATAGTCTCTTGCACGTGGAAGGAGGCTGGCAAGAGGAACAGCCCTGGGCTCCGCAGCCCTGCATGTCCGTGGGGTGAAGGTCAGCCAGGAGGAGCTTTGCCTTGCAGGGAAAGGCAAAAGTTCTTTCCAGGACTACTCACAGCTGCTGGTTTGAAAGCAGTGTCTGCATTGGACTTGCCTTTGTGCTCCCTAGTTCACCTCCTCTTTTGCTCTCCCAGCAGCCTGTGTCTGCTGAAGCTGCCTGCCCTGTTCTATTTTCTGTTAGGAGGTTTCTTTGTTCCTTATAGAGTGCCTGAGCTCCCCCCAGCCCACCCTCCTTCCAGTTTAACGCTATGATCAGCTGTAGTGACATTGAGGCCCCAAATGGAGTAATGAGGTTGGTGGTGTGTGGGAGTGAAATGGGTGCTCATTCAGTGAGAGGGCCTGAAACCAGGTGGGCGTGGGTTTCAGTTACCACCACCTCTTCAGTCTTCCTGGGGAAGGAGGAGGAATGTGGAGGCATGAGAGAAAGGTGTTAAATACTAGAGAAAAATACTTACTGTAAGACTTTAGCTATACCATTAAGTATTGCCTTTATGATGCTCTCAAGATGTGTTCCCCTATGAAACCAGAAAGATACACAATGTGTAATACAGTTGTAAAGTGTATTATTAAAAAAATTAATTACCCCAGCTGATTCCTTACTGCGGTCAGCTCAGGGCTCTGCTTGCAAGACTCTGCACTTCGTTTGTGCTTGGTTGTGTGTAGTTAGAATGAAGCAAAAATCTTCATCATTTTAGCACTAGGGGTGTATTTGAGGCTTGAAAAGAAACCTCTGTCTCACATCTAGTGCTGCCTGTCAATGGACCAGGGAAGCTATCTGACAGGTATATGCATACCAAAATTTGATATGTAGTTCCTTTATGTTTCTAGTGTCAGTTTGATAATTATACTGGTAAGTTGACTCTTGTCTAATTATGTGTTCAGGACCAGCTGTCATGTTATCTTATTAGTACAGAGGTCATAGAGAGCTCTGAAACATGAACAGCAAAAAAGCACAAGCAGAAGAGACCAAGGGAACAGCTTGCATGTCTTCCTCAGGAGTACCTCAAATAGCTTTGTGGGAAAAATATTATTCTCTTCATGTGTAAGAAGAACCAGCATGATTTGCTTTTCTTTCGTATTTTTAAATCATCTCAATCAGTATGAAAATGGTCTTTCTTTGGTATGAATGAAGGACATATAAAAAGGTTGAAAAGCAAAGGGGTTTTGTGTTCATTCATTTGGATTTTTCCCCTGAAAGGAGTGCTTCATGATATCTAGACTAAAGCTCAGAACTGAAGTGAATATCATTCTTGGATGCGGTGGCCAACCATTTTGGGGGGAAAAAATGTACCAAAATGCTACAAAGCAGTTGCTGTTCTCAGTCTTTAATTTCAGATAATATTATTTGCCATCAGAAATGTTACTTGATGTAAATATTTGATCATAACAAATGCGCTATTATTCATATGACTTATTTTCAGTAAATTTATGTTTTACTAGTTTTGGTATAGCAAAACAATTAACTTGTAAGCATTTTCACATTATAAGAAAGAAAATGCTGTACTGTATACTTTCAGCTCCTGGAGGGAGTCTTTTTGTATGAGTGTTAGGTCAAAAGTTTGTATCAGGCTTTCTAAATAGAGCTCACCAACATAAAAGAGAGTAAATATTATTTTAAAAAAAAACCTTTGGAAAGGGTGTTTTCATGTTTTTGCACTTAGTTATTGCTAACAAATTGTTAAAAATGGACAAATTACATCATATACTAGTTTGTATTGGTGTTTCAGATGGACGCAAATGCACATCCAATATACTCTGACTACTACAGTACTTCTTTAAAAACAGGTCACAGAATTTTTAACTATACTTTATGTAAGTGGAACATGCAAAGTATAAGGCTTTGTCTGCATGGTAAATACAGCTGTTGTTTACTTGATATGTTCTTGTGCATGATAATTATGTTTGATGATAGAATATATCAAGAGAGAAATACCTTTTGCAGTTTTCAGTAGGGTAGAAGAATGTTAGGCCATGACATGGGGGAAACACAGATGGCCAAACACTGTTGCTGTAGCTTAGACATGAAGACCACTTTTTTCCGAAGACACAGGGTTGAAAGTAGTAAAGGTAACTTATTCCCTTTCATGATAAAAATAAAGGAAAACTATTGCAATTTTGAATGCTACCAGTATTCATCCTTGCTTTTGATTAATCATAGTGGTTTATACTGTCCCTGAAATGGTGTCTCTCAGAGCTGTACTGAATACGAGTTATGTTTACCTGTTCAGAATCCCTCTGAGTAACAGAAGGTAAAAGAAACTTGAAAGACTTAATCATTAGGTAAGTACATTTTATGTATCTTCCTTAATAACAGTTTAGAGCTAACTCAAGCCTTATCTTGCAATGCAGGGAAACAGGTCTCATACTGAAATTCCTGGAGAATCCTCCTGGAGACCTGCATGACATGTTAGGTTGTATGGCCTATCTCAGCCCCCATCATTTGCAGTCCAACTTAGGTGCAGACGTGAAGAACTGTAGGTGGAATATGAGGGAAACATAAAATATTTCATCCCTAAACCCAGTCTTTATCCAATTAGTAGTTGAGGTAGTTTTCACAGAAAATCAGGTGCTGGACAGCATATTATTATCATTTTCTTTTAATAAATAGGTTACAGAAAACACATGTGTTGATTTATAGATAGTTGTGTACTATCCTGATCTCGAAGATAATAAATTATCAATTCTGACATGCTTTTGCCTTGGAATCTACTTTCCAACACCCTTACATAAACATTAACGTGCAAATTTCTAAAGACAAATTTTGCCTTTCCTCTGAGCAAGGAACGTAAGAGTTCATATGGTACCTTCTTTTACGAATGCTGATGTTTGCTTCTGGTTTTGTTTATAACATTTCCATAGAAAAACAGCAGCCAACAGACTGATTTCAAACAGTTGCTTGTTTGGCTGAGTTGTGAGTAGTATCAAGAAAATATTTTTGAGGTTGAAATTTGATTTGTGGCACTTTTTCTGCACAGATGAGTTCTTCAGGCAGAATTTGTCGAAGTTGCTCCAAACCGTATAAAATGGAAAATTAAGCAAATTGGAAAGGGTTGTTTCTCTTTAGGGAGTCCCTGGTTTATCAGAGGGATCCTTTCAAGAAAAGGGAGGAGAAGGGAGGAGAAGGTCACACAAGGTGGGATCCTGTCCTGCTTTGAACCCATTTACAAAGCTGTGAGAATTCTTGAGTAATTACTTGTCCTCTGTGAAGCCAGCCAGTTTATCTCTTCTCTCACTTTCTTTCCTTGGAGTTACACATAAACCATAATAAGATACCTCCAAAATGGTGAAAATTACCTGTTTGTAGCTATAAAAGATAAGGAGAAGCTTCTGTTTTGTTGGTTCGGGGCTTAGGGGGTGGTGGTATTTTTGTTGTTCTTGTTGATTTGTCTGGTTGTTTTGATTTGAAGGGGCTTGCTGGTGTGGGTTTTTTGGTTGGTAGGTTGAGTTTGATTTTTTTTCTGAATTGAAGGTATAGGGAAGAGGGTGCTGACTTTCAGTAGTGAGTTGTGCCTAGCTGCATGATAGTTTTGCAGTGTAGTTTTGATTATCTGGCACAAAGCTGTATTTGATTAACTGCATTTCTTGTAAAGGAGTTTGAGGTTCTGGTTCATGACAAAGCTTGCATAAACATTAATTTAGGAAGCTACAGAATATCACCTGAATTTTATCTTTTAATTCTATCCTCCATTTCCTTCCATTTTTTCATCAGTAGTTCAGTATTGGTCTTACGCTTTATTGCAGTAGTCACTTGAACTGTTTTAATTGCATCACTCATACAATGAGGATGAGTATTAGTTTTATTTCCCTAAGTTTTGTGGCTGCACTAGAATGACAAGCAAAATCTTAACTTTATTATCTTCTCAAACACAACCAGATTAAATTTGTAAGAGGATTTTTCTGCTGTAGAAAGCACACAGACTAGCTGTCCACATAAGAGGAGGTATTCTTTCCCTTTTTTAAGGACGATGGTTAATGTGATTTTTGTAGTGTAGGTAAGGAAATGATGGAACAACTTCTGTAATACTTGTAATGGATAACATTTGCTGAGTTTTTCATAAATATTTAAGATGTTCAAGATTATTCTTGAAACAAATTGCTCTACATGAATGTAGATGTTTCATGTTCCTTATTTGAGGTAATTATCTACTTCATGAGCTACTTCATAAAATTCTATCTATCCTTTCTTGGAAGAAATCTTTTCTCATCTTGCCAGGCTCTTTTTTGTCGTTACATTAGTAATTCATGAAATAATATTGTGTAAAATATTGACAGTCATCTTAATGAAATGTTTATAAATTACTAAAATGATACAGAGGAGATAATTTAGTGAATGGTGAAATTATATGCTTACTTTTTTTTTAAAAGCAAGTGGAATATGCAGATGTGGTTTGTAAGCAAAACAAATAAGAAGATTATGTAGTGATTTTAAATTAAAGATATTCTATCAGTGGAGCAAACACTTGGCAATAGAAAAATATGTACCTCTCTTCCATTTTTTCCTGAATGGTTCTTAACTTAAACCTGTGCATTGTTAAATCTCAAAAAGCCATCGCTGAGGTTCTCACCTAACTTAGCTTTTTGTAGTTATTCCGTTCAGTTTTTAACATAACTGCAGAACATGGTGTTACTGATGTAGGAACAGACTTCAGGACACCTTAGCTCTCTTTCTGACTTTTTTTGCTTTAAATTTGAGATGCTTTCCTGTTTCATAGGCTTTTCTGTAACTCTAAATGAAATGCCATTGAAATGTTTCTTAACATCAAGGCAACTCTTGCAAGGTTTAATCTATTAATGTCAATTAAGGAGTTAGATAATCACACAAGGAAGATACAATGGTACTACTGTTCATTTTATGAAAAATACAAATATGCCTACTATATGCATTATCAAGACTGGTAATTCCTTACAGGAATTCTGTTCATGTCTCTGGATGAGTTGTCACTTAAATTCTTTGGTGTTTTTATGACCAAGATGAAAATGGCCAGTTTCAGTTATTAACTTATAGTAGTATAAATTGGTTGGAGATGTAGGTTGGTACTTACGTCTCTTTCAAGAGGTGTGATACAGTGTCATGGACATAATACTTTTTAAGCAATAGAGAAAAAAGCTCCATAGAATACTAGCAGTCTTCAGTTAGGAAGGAGTGCCTGAGCAATAGCTGTACAAGCTTGAAGCAGGACAACTCACTTGTGGCAACTGTTGACAGAGGTGATGGTCAAGGCTGTTGTAGAGGTAAGGATCTCTTCATAAGATGTCAGGATGAGAACAAAGTCTGCCTAGGTGCATGACCACATCAGATGGACTGAGCTGTTTGTGTGGGAGCCTCCCTGTTTCACTAGCCTTGCTGCCTTCTTCTGCTGGAGAAGTGATACTCCAGTTCTGCTCCAGAACTTGCCCAGATATATGTTACAGGGTGAGCTGGGGGAGCTTCAACTCCACCTCAGAGTGTTTTGCTACCTTGGTCTTACCAGCCAAATATCCATCCCAACAGTAGCCATCAACTGTGAGCCTGAAAGCTGCTGTTCTAAGTGGTAGGATAGGCTGGCTTCTTTGCTTCAGCTCCCGGGATGATCTCATGCGTTCCATAATGCATTTCAACTGATTTGTCACCTACAAAGCCAAGCTGGTCCAAGGCCTGAATTCTGTACAGTTTTATGTTTTCATTTAGCCATACTTGGTTTCAGCAGAAATGTGATCCTGCTGCATTCCACTGCTGGAACAGCAACAGACTAAACCATATTTTTTGTTTTCTCTATCACTGAATTAGTAGTAGCATAGAGGACATAAAACTCTCTTCCAAGTGAAATATAACTTTAATAATTGAAATCAAGTGTTTTTCTTCTCATGCGTTATCTCTCTATTACTCTTTTAGCTCTTACTCCTCCTAGGAATTACTCTCCTCCTTACTATCTGATGAGGTCGATTGCTCCACTTTTCTGTAAATCTGTGAGGCAGCGTACAACCGACTGTTTTATCGGAGTAAATGTTTGATGAAACTGTGATTGTAATACGGTTCTGCTTATCTGTGTAGGATGTTGATTCTACTCTGGCCCATGAATCTTCACTTTCCAGATACTTCTAGGCTTCTTTCTGCATCCAAGCCCCAAAGTGAGAGCCATTTTTCTGCAAATGTACACACTGTTGGTTTGACAGTTCCTAGTAAATGTGTGTGTATGGTGACTAACAGAGTAGTGGATTTCAGTGGCTTTCTCCTTTGTCCTTACATATGACGAATGTCCTCTTCTATCTAATTTAAATATAAAATATCAAACAATAAAATAGTGATTTTTCTTGTGTTTTCATAGGTCAAACTTGGGAAAAAAACACCATCAGGTGTAGTTTAGCAGTGTTTCTGTTTAACAGATGCTAGTGTAAATTTTGCTTAGAGAATGGTATGTTTGTTGTTTTAGTTAAAAAACAGTCTCATATTTGATCTGAAGATCCTATACTTGAGATGGTTTTAAAGTTGCAATGCAGAGAAATGCAAAAACAAGTACAGGTATGCATAGCACAACCACATGAAAGAAAGGCTTGTCATTGTAGACTTCTATGTTGTCTTACTTTTACATCAGTCACCACAAGTTCTGAAATGCCAGTAGCTGCATTGTCACCTATTTAAAATTAACCTTATTTAAAGTTTTTCCATAAGTTTCACAGACCGAAGAATGTTGCATTTCAACATTCTGCAGTTTGATTTTTGCAGCATATGCACCAGGAGAAATAGCAACAATACAATAAATTGTACATGATATGTATGTATGTGGGTGCAAGTGCATGTATAAGGATCTACTCTGCATTTAAGCAACATGACTTCTTTCCTGATTCTGTTTTTGGATATAGTACTGCTAGAATTACTTTTAGATCTCTGGTTGTAAAATCCTTGATGATGCAGTAATACTTGTTGCTATCAACATTTCAAGGAAAAAAAATAGAGAAGAGGTTTTCAGAAATTTTCAGTTTTTAAGATGCTAAGCTCTTACAAATTTGATAATCCTCTATGCCATGATTGAATGGGAGTTCATCACTGTTAAAGACATTTCTTTATTATTTTTAGAAGACAGTTAATCTTTTTTCATTCATTTGTTAGGTCGTTTTTATCTGGGAAAAAGTTTTAAAAGTCAGATGAACAACCAAGCCATGTGCTTGAATCAGGAGTGTGGGGTTCTTTTCAGTCACAATATTCAATTCTTTCCTAAGTACTAGACAAAGAATTATGTTAGGATTGGGGGGGTGCAGGGGGATGTTGAAAGTCATGTTTTTTAAAAGATGAGGGAGTGTGGTGGTGGTATTCTGATTATAATGGAGATTCAGGTACATTGCGTGGCCTCAGCAGTCTTCTGACAGATGAGAAGATACTACTCATCTGGCTTCAGAGAACTGACTTGACTAATTTAAATGTGCAGTGGTAGCCAGCAGAAAATTGGTCTCAGTATAGTTTTATCCCACATTGGTCCATTCTGCTGATCCACTGCACTGCCGTTTCACCTTTGCGCTTGCCTTGTATCAGCTAGAGGTATTTGTAGGGTGATGGTGGTGGAAGCAGTCGCTAGCAGAGCCCGTAACGCATTTATATCCTCTCAGAAGAGCATGCAGATTTTTTTCTTATGTAATTTCAGGTTTTCTTCTTTTCAGGTGAAACAGGCCCACTCAGTCCTGTTCAGGCTATTACCCAGTGTTGTTTTTGTTTATTATGGTAAATAGGTAAAATTTTAGGAACGTATTGCCATGATGTATTTCTTAACTTGTTCTGTAATGAATGAATCAGGCAGTAGAAGGTACAAGTTGGTATCAGTCAATGTCATGATGTCTTGGGAGATGATCTAGCAGCACTTCATTACCTAAATGGAGCCTACAAGAAAAATGGAGAGGGACTTTTACGAGGGCATGTAGTGGTTGGACAAGGAGAAATGGCTTTAAACTGAAAGAGGGCAGGTTTAGATTAGATATTGGAAGAAATTCTTTACATATGAAGGTGGTGAGGCACTGGCACAGGTTGCCCAGAGAAGTGTGGATACCCCATCCCCAGCAGTGTTCAAGGCCGGGTTAGATGGGGCTCTGAGCAAGCCGGTCTAGTGGAAGATATCCCTGCTTATGGCAAGGGGGTGTTGTCACTAGATGATCTCTAAGGTTCCTTCTAACACAAACCATTCTGATTCTGTACTATGTAACATCATATTTGATTTTCTGGGACTGTATATGTAAGGGAAACCTGCATTAGAAGTTCATTATATGTGTGCAGGAAATGGGAGTGAAAGTTTCAAAATTATGCTTGTGGTAAGGGCAGAAGTTTTTAGGGCTTAGATTTTGCAGTGTGTGCTATCTCAGAAATAGTTAATTGTTACTCCTATAAACTGCAATGCTGTGAAACACACTTTCTGAGAAGACACCTGAAACATTATATGAGGCCTATAGGGCTGCCTTTGTCCTCGCCATGAGGCATGAAAGCTTTACAGAAGTGATTAAAATAAAGCCCAGGCTGAAAGTCTGAAAAACACATCAATGAGCAATAAGTTTTGTTTTTTGCAGGGCTGAGTAGCTGAGTGAACACAGGGCTTATGTAGCTGTGCAGATTCAACTCCTCCTCTTAAGCAAACACAGGGATAATATAGATAAGCTCTTGTAGTCACAGATGAGCTTGCTGAATTGGAGCAAAGGAAAAATGTTGTGTCTTGTAACCTTTGAGAAGTTTCCAACACACAGATCTTAACTTTAACTTCACTAATAGTCATATCTCATCAACAAACTACTTTTAGTACAAAGTATAAAAAGACATGAAAAAAATGTAATGGAAGGTATTACTGCTCATTAATAAATATGAACCAAATTTTAATTAACAGTGATTTCACATGGTTCTGAGATTGAAGTTTAATGGGCTCTGATTGTTAAAATACTAGCTTAAAACAAAAAACCGCAACCCAACTGCACCCCCTCAAACAAACAAGCAAGAAAACCAAACCAACAAACACAACAAAAAAACCCCAAACAAGCCATCACCCCTGCAAAAAAAACGAAAAACAAAAAACAAAAAAACCAAAGCACAGCTATATCTGTTACTCGTAATACCAATAGATTACTGTAATGACCTGAGAATTAGCCTAGGAAGATTTTTTTCTTATTCTCTGAATTTTTGTGATGAAATGTCTTATAGTAGTTACATGAAGTTAGAGGTTTGGATAATTACATCTTTAGGAACAGAATATTTTCAAATATGCAGTCATATATAATATGTATATTTTGGAGTTCTGTTTTGCTCATTAGTTGAATTGTTAAATCAAAACGCAAATTTTAATTCAATTGTTCTTCACTTGCTACTGATGCTGCTGTTTGACCCTGAACTGGTCCTTGTAGTTACCTTCCAAGCACCACTTGATACTATTCAGCCCTGCAGTAAGCAAGCTGTCAGCATTGTGCAAAAAAAGTCGTGTTTGTGTCCAGTGAGTAACGCATATCCTTCTTATTTGTCTTGCAGGCACAGGAGAGAGTGGCAAAAGCACATTTATCAAGCAGATGAGAATCATTCATGGATCAGGTTACTCTGATGAAGACAAAAGGGGATTTACAAAACTGGTGTACCAGAATATATTTACAGCAATGCAGGCCATGATCAAGGCCATGGATACTCTCAAAATCCCATACAAGTGTGAAAATAACAAGGTGAGAGTTTTGTTTATTTCTGTAGCTAAAGTTTTTCCTCTTTTTATTTTGGGAAGTACACTGAAGGTCTCAAAAAAAATGACACATCACAGAAGTGATACTAAAAGCTCAGAAGAAAAGGGCATTTCCTGTCCTGCATTTAGTTCTCTGCCTTTCTTTCTACTTTTACAACACAAACGGGCTGCTTTTAAACAAGAGACCTCTCTTAAGATGCCTGAGGGGGATTGCAACAGAACAGAACAGAGGTTTAATGGCAGGCCGCCATTCGACTTCAGTATCCCCTGTCTTTTCCTGTGAGGCTGTGCTCTGGTTAGAGCACAGTTAAACCATTCTTGTGATGTGTAGCAAAACTTTACTGCTTAAGGGTTGCTATTACATTACAGGTGGAAAAAATTCAAATTATTAGAAAAATAATTGGGGATACCTGTGTGTGAACAAATTGTTTAATTAAAATTTTCTGCACAAGACCTTAAAACAGTGAGATTCTTCTGAGACTGATGCTGTTACTGCAGTTTGAAAGGACAAAATACATTTGAAATGTTTCTAAGGTTCATCTCTGACTAGCTTGACTTTTTTCCATTTTTTTTTAATATTCAGATTTTAATCGTATGATAACCACAATATTTTGTCTCATTCTGTGAATAGAAATGAAATGCTTAGTATTTACTTAAAATACATGATAAGCCACAGAATTACATGTCTGTATCTCCCAGTATCACAGAATCACAGAATGGGTCAGATTGGAAGGGAACACAGTGGGTCATCTGGTCCAACCTCCCTGCTCAAGAACGCACTATTTGATAACAGTTCCTGAGAACTGTTTTGTTTGCATTTTTACTGTTGATTCATTGTTACCAACTTTGTCAAATGGAGAATTTAAGCTCTGTCACAAAGTGGATAGCTCACCTTTCTTTCCATCTTGTGAAAGAGTATTTAATGATTATCTAGTAGTCCTCGATGAAAATAATACTATTTTTGATAAATTACTCCAAAATTCTTTTATTTTTTTTTTTTTTAATTAAGAGAAACTATCAAAGAGCAGCAATATTTACAATTTAAAAAAAGCTTCCTTTAACTGGGAAAGAGAAAATGAAATAAATTTGGGTTAATATTAAAATCTTTTGTGTCTAAACATATGAAGTTTAATTACTAGAATTGAACTGCTGTATGTGTTTTAAGACAGCTAACTTAGAAGTAGGAAAGATAAAGCTTATTACCAGGTTAAATATGAGTTGTTTTTTCATTTGCTGAAGTCATTGCAGATGGTCGTCACTGTTGGTGATGTAATGTTGCAATAACTAGAGTCTTGCAGGAGCGTGACTTCATGCAGTAGGAAGTCAAGAGGATCCCATCTGTCAGAATCAATACTGTTAACTTTCTTTAATGGTGGGTGGGGTTTTTTGTGCACATGAAAAAGATTGAAAAATTTGTAATTGATAAGACTCTTGACTGTTAAATTTCCTAGTCTAACTGCGTACTGGAGCTGTCTGTTTTCCCCTCATCCTCTATAAATCAAAATCAAATGTCTAATTCGTATTAAAACAGCATTTTCATTTGCATTTCAGCCTTTTGGCTCCATGTTCTTGGTGTGTGCAAAGCATGAAGCATACTGGCCTGAAAAGTTAGTTGATCCTGAAGCACATTTTTTCTTCAAAATTGGTGTTGTCAATTTGCCTTAATATCTGGAAATCCTAATGGTAGATCAAGATTATGTTTTTTCCTTGTATTATATTACAGAGTATGTGTTCTGTAGTTATTTTTTAGACATGCTGACTTTTTGTGGTGTTTTTATATGGCTGAGAGAGTTGTGTAGGTTTGGCATAGCTTTATACACATGGCCAGAACTGTTCACTTTCTCTACATAAAAATAAATTTGCTGAAAGTAGGAGTCTGTGCTCAGGTCCTTTACAAGCATCCCCATCAGTTTTATAATAGGGCTACTTGGAGAGTAAAATAAGTCACCAACTACCAGGCTCTCAAGGCAATTCCTGTACAAATTCCGTCAGGAATACAGGAAAAACCAAACGTGCTACAGCATTGTGCTTAAGTAGGTGTGATTGTAGTCTACTACACTTCGGCTTTGTATACAAGGTCATTTCACTTTAAAGCACTGAATACCAGTCAACAGATAAATCTGCTCCTTCTTTTTTTACAGGCTGTTGAAAACAAACTCATTAGTCTAGCAATCTAGAAAACACAGGAAGGGCACTTCCTATTAATTTGAATCTCCTATCAGGAAGTCCTATCTCTGGAGAGAATATCTCAAAGTTTGAGTAACAGCATATTTTTAGCACAGTAACTGTTGTACACATTAGTTTAGAAAATTGCAGGTCAAACTGGTATTGATGTGGTTGGGCCTAAAGAAAAATTACCCTTTTTTTGGTCAAATTCTTCATGTTCTGCAATAGACTTTGAGACTACAGTATAAATGGTTTTCTCTTACTGTACCAATTTTCATACCTTTAACTGTGATTTATTGAAATTGGAGTGTTTTGAATCTCTGAATGCTGCTGGAATTTGAAGTGCCCTTATACCTAGCAGTCAGTTAAGTAGGCAGCTGTGTTCATTGTGTGGTGTACAACATCACAACACTTATGTTGGATTATTTTAGTATAATCAATGTAGCAAGAGGCAGCTTCTAAGTTTAGCAAGTTAGTTCTTGTGGGATTATGTTTGGCTTCATAGTCACCAGTATAACTAAAGAGGCAGAGAGTAAAATGCATTGTCCTATATTTCAATAACCTAGACTGTTTTGAAAGCTTCGTTATCAGAGAAGTGAAAGCCAGTTGGGAAGTGTAACTGGGTTTACAAGCTAGTATCTCAGATCTGATGCCAGAGCATTATATCATGAAAGATTTTTTTTTAATGTGTTTAAACTTTAGAATGTGAGCTCTTCTGAGGTTTAAGATAATGGGTGAGTGTGATCTCTTAGGAATTTGTCTGTCATAGGAAATGTTTGCTTGTAGACTTTTTTAGTTTCCTTTTGAGTAAATTTTACTGTGCTTCCATTACTTCTTTTTGAACCAGAAGTTGTGAAATTTTTGTATGGTTTTTGAATTTTAGAGTAACAAGTATTTCATGAAGTAAGGGAAAGTGTTAGTTTTTACGGAAATGTTCAGAAGCAATTCTGAAAATTGCCTGTCTTTTTCAAAATTTTGTTTGTACAAGCTAACTCAGGTGCAACCACAGGTATTCAAATGCACGTTTTTTTAAAAAATAAAATACAGGTTTATGCTTTTTGCAGTTTGTCTTTTTAGACGAATGAATCTACTGCTATACTAAACAGCAAATACCACTGTTGTCCTGTACTATTCCATTTTAATGTAACTGCCAAAGGACAAGTTGCCTCTCTGTTCCAGGAGATGGTATCAGGAAGGTGTCACTCCACAGTGATTGACAGGCAGGAAACCTTACTTGAATCCCATTCCCATAATTTCCTGTGAGACTTCTTAAATATTCATAACAATAAAACTAACGTAACTGTAGCCTGTAAGAATAGGCTACAGGACAGTTTTTCAAGAAGCTGGAGACATAAAAGCAAGTGTTGTGGTAGACCTAGACATTTGCTGTTAAGTTTCTAAGAGTGTTTTCTGATTAATTTTTGTCTGTATTTATGCCTGTTTCCTTTGGGAAATGTTTTGCAGTCAAAATGAGCAGATAGCGGAAATGCTTTCAAAGTTCAAAATCTTACTGGCATTATCTTCAAGTCCATAATTGGTTTGTTAGCTCGTTTTTTTTCTGTGTCAGGCAGATCCACTGGAGAAAGCTAATAAAATTACAGGCAGAAGTGGGACAATAAGAGCAGGTGTGGAATCAGGTTGCGTAAGTTTTTGTCTTGGGTAAACAGTTGGAGTTTTTAAGTGTTTTAGATCTCTTAGGGAAATTTGATTTTAAACAAACAAGGTTTGGAGGAAAGGGCCTCCCGCAGACACCTCACCTGAACCAGAGTGTGAAGAACTGAATCTAGAGCAGTAGTGTGCAAACTGGGAGAGTACGTTTTTCAGTTTAGATGGGGGTTTTATTTAAAAAAAAAAAAAAAAAGAAGCAAGAATGTTGTTCTTGAAACAGTGAAATAAAATGCTTATTGCTTTGGAACAGGGATAATCAAATGGCTCTGCAAGCAGATGGAGAAACCTATATAGTTCTTGGTCAGTATTTAATGATCTGTAGTGCTTGGTTGGTGTTTAAGTTCTCTGAGGTGTTTCTCCAAGCACTCAAAACCAAAGTAAAATTACCCAATAAATAGCAAGTCTTGCAGAAGAGTTAAATGCTTCTAATACCAGGAAGCTCCATAGGCATTATTTTAGCAAGAAATAGATAGCTGCAGTCAGATGACGTGTGAGAGTGTGTAGAAGATTTAAAATATCATGGTCCTTTAACCACCTGTTATGTTAACCTATTCAGAGAAAGGAACTGAAGATAACTTGGGGTTTTTTTTCCCCAGGAGCTGTAATACGAGGGAAAGCCCATCTCCCTAACAGCAGTGTTTCCTCCCATGGGGACATTGATCAGTGAGCTTTAGGATTCTAATAAAGCCATGAGCAGTTTCTTCCTGAGTGCTTCGTAAAGTCCTTTGTGAGGACTTTGACAATCTTAACTAGATGGCAGCCTCTGCTCAGCTGTCTTTCTCATCTTTTTATCAGTCTCCTGTCAGTCATTTGCTCTTCTCACTCCTTGCCTTTCTTTCTGGCACCTCCTCAGTCTTACATACATTTGACCTCAGCACATCTTTATGTACTTACCTGTGACCTACCATTTTGTCCTACTTTCTGCTGTTTTCCTTCTTTGTATTTGAATAAAACTAAAACAATCAAACAAAAAGCTCCCCATATATGTAGTAGTTTACATTATTTTCTCCTAGTCACTCATTTGCTTGCTCTCTGTTTACGGCAGAGGTCTCCTGCATTTATCTGTATTGCTCTAATGGATTAGTAAATTACTTGTTTCATCTTACGTTCTGCTTAAGTGTTTCATATTTCATCCCAGCAGAAGCCCAAGTTCTAGCTGTTTTTCCATATGTGTGGGGAAAATTATGGTATATCAGAAGTAAGCTGGAGAAGCAGTGTCGAATGCTCCCATGAAAAGTGTAGAATATCTTTTTTAAAAATAAACATACAGGTAATTGAACACTCTTCCTTTCTCCAGTAAAACAGCAGTTAATTTTACTGATATGAAATGAGGAAATTGTCAGCTTGCAGTTCAACATAAATTTGAAAACTGAATTTTAGCTACTCTTTTTGCAGAGCAAAAGGATTTCTTCCTTCCTTTTTTAATATTTCATTTTACATGAAGCTCTTTGTTTTTTTTAAATACAACATTTTAAGTGATTAAAAGCCTTTCGCTAATGAGATGTGGTAAGTTATACAAAAACACTCGCGTGAGGCCTGATGGCCATGTTTTATCTTTACAGTTCCATTGTTTCACAGTTCCTGCTAGAGTGGAGAACAAATGAGTGGTAATAATGCCGGCAGATTCTTGTAGATTTTGTGATCGCCCACACACTGGATAAAGAGCCATAACTGTAGGAAAGCATGTTTCTAGCTTTTTTTTTTAATTCCTTCCTTTCTGACTATGTTATTTTAGATATGTTTGTTATTTAATTATTTTGTTTGCAGAGGATATTGTGTGTCTGAAAGGAAATGTTCACGTGAGTGTGTTTTCTCACAATGAAAATGTGAAATGTGCTCAGGGCAACTTTCGTATGTAGTAGGAGTTTGGCATAAGGTAGTGAGATTTGTGTACTCTTGGAATGGTTTGACTTTCTTCATGATTAACAGCCATTATAGAAATACAGGTATTTATACAGTACAGTTTTATAGAGATAATGGATAAACATAATCATATATAAGTGTTTTCAAGAAGGAAATGTTTAAAAGTAATAGTTTCCTAATTAGTTAATTAATTTCTACAGGAGATAGGCTAAGGTTGTCTAATATTTATTTCTAAATTAATTTCAGATTGAAGTATTTTTGTCATATTTTCCTCTGAAAATTTATGAGAATATTTCCTTCTCACAGTAGACTTTTTTGGGAATTCAGATCCTGTTGTGTTCTGGTTATACTATGTAGAATGACTTAAAGTTACTTGTTTCTTCATTGTAATTTCTAGTAACACAGAAGATGCTTGAAATAAGGTTTACTGCAATCAATTAATAGTTCTTCAGATTAAATGGACAATATTTTCTCTAGATTTTCTCTTGTCCAGTGTGCTTTTCCTATATGGTAAAAATTACAATGTCTGAGATGCAAGCAGGTTTTGTCTTAAAATAAAATTCAGCTTTGGCTTGACAGAAGAGTTGTTAAAAAAATCCCCCCAAAAAACAAAACAGAACCCAGCCTGCCCTCCTTCCTCCCCCCAGCCCCCCTTTTTTTGTTTCTGAAGTGTAATTTGTTTTGTATGGTGGGATGTATCGCCCGCTAGAGATATTCACATCATTCCTTTGACCTCTACTTTTTCTGAAAGATTATTTTGCTCTTCTTTCCCCCGTGGTTAAAGTAGGCTTAAAGTCTGCACATGAAGAGGTGATTACATATTCACACTTCATCAGTCCAATGACATGCCTACCTGTTTTCAGGCTGTGGGCCCGTGTAGCTCCACTCTTAGACTTGGTATTCACTTAGGATGATTGCATAAAGTTGAGTAATGAGGCAAGAATATCCAGGGTTTTGCTTCTAGAAGAATAGGTTGGCAGAGGAAAATTGAAGCATGACATTAGTCATGTTACTTTTTAATTTTTTCCTAACAGTTATATAACAAACAAACAACCACAAGGCTATGGTTGTGTGCTTTGTCTTTTTCAAGAAAGTGTAGAGATCTTGACTGTAGGTGTTTAATGTTTAGATTGCTATGATGGATCTAACTTACTGGGTAGGTAAGAAAATCATTTACTATGAGCAAGTTGCTTCTGTGGACAGTTTCAAACATGACAGAGAAAGCTGAATATTGGGTTGTAGGGATAGTAACTACCAAGAGTTGCTTCCTAATATTTCTCTAACTCTTATGTGTCTCTTCTTTTCATTAGTCTTGTCATTCATACGAGTTTCTGAGCACTTCACTGGGACAAATGATACTGTGGAAAAGCTGTTACAATTAGAGTAGTAGTTAACGTTTTTTCTGATGATGACTTTCCATTTTTCTTGATGTGACCTACTGGCCAGAGTTAAAATTTGGCTTACTGTTTAGTTGTTAATCGTCTAAGCCAATTTGTAGATGCAGTGTACTAATAGGCTTTACCCTCAATCATAGACCCATGGAATCAGGTAAAACTGATTTCTGACACAGAATATTTTTGAGACACTTTTAACATATGTTTTTGTTATTCCTTTGACCCTATGCATGTTAAAAAGCTGCTTTTATTCAAAGTCTGGCTTGAAAAAGGATTTCTTTAAAGCTGAAGTATAACCCTAGAACTTAATGAATTTTCTTTAGTTATTTTTTTCACTTTTTCTTTCTTTCACTTTCTATGTCACTCTTAGCTCTTAAATACTGCCTTGACTTTTGAACAGTTGAAAGAGTAATGATGAAGGATTGAAAATAAAGCCATTCAAAACAGTGCAAAAACATATCAGATATTGTAATTACTGCTGTAGCCAGTAATCTACAAATAAAAGAAGGGCACAGGATAAAAGGAAATGTGATGGCATTTTTCAGAAACAGTTTATGGATATTTTAATTTATCTGTGCAGTAGGAATTTGGGGAAGAAATTAACCTCAATACTTAGTCTTGGTTTTGAAAAAGATGGAGTTTTTCCAACCACTTGCCACTTTGTAAGCAGCTTTTAAAAACTCTTGTGCAGTAAAGCAAGTTAAGTGGCACTTTGATAATGAGCCATGGGGGAGCTGTTGGTATTGAACTGAGACAACACTAAAAGACATGAAAATATTTGACTAGTACATGTATCTACTGTTGCGTATGCGCTATGAAATGGACTTTTATTAAAGAAAGTTGGAGTTACTTGTGTCTGCTTCAAACTTGCTCATAAGGGAAGGTGTTTATGTATGAAAAGACTGAGGAATGCACGAATGGACATATCTTCTCAGAGGCTGCAGAGGAGCCTGCACACTGAGATAAATGACGCATTTCTGAAGGAGAGAACATAGACCTTGCAGGTGGTATTTAAAGTATGGTCAGGAAGGTTCTAAGGACCTTTTTGTGATTTAGAGGGGATATGGCTGTTTTTGCAGGCTTGTTAATTTTTAGAAGCTCTTTTAGAATTTTTGTAATGATATTGTGTTGTGTATAGTTCATTTACTGCTTGGAAATTCTGTCCTGTGAAAAATGTCTAAACACCAGTCATTTTTCCAAGCTGAGTCTTGGAATCTTTTTAATTTTGTCTATGGGATATTCTAATGCTTCTGATTTTTCTGGGAAAAGAAATTGTGTGACCTTATTATTAGACTCATCATAAAAGGCCCTATTTTACAAAAAGTTCTTTTTCTGGGATATCTTTTATAAACAAAACCATTCTAATCAGAGAGGGGCCTGCCCGTAAAGCCTTGTAGCTCATGTCATTCTTGTGTGATAAACGATGACTTGCACTGGCTGCCATTGCTATAGTGGTGTACTCATTCACTGCATTGCAAAATGTTTTAAATAGCAACAACCTGCTGTAAAAAAACTACTTAAATTTTCCTCATCTCATTTCTTTCAGAAAAGAAGTGTACCTTTTCAAGAAGTAGTTTTTTGAGGAATAATGATTGGGAGGAGCTATAGCTCACTCACTAGCTTTGTTGTTTCCTGATTCCAGTGGGGTGTGTATATTCTTACTGGTATGTTTCTGCCTATCTATCCCTTTTTGGACACTCGTCAGCTTTTGTGGTCTTCCTGCAGAGCTTCCTGTGCATTGCTGTCTGATGATACTATATGAATCAGCAATGTGGGTAGTGTTTTGCCTAGCTGACAAATAAGGAAACTGCAACAGTAATGTTTTTAGTTTTTCTACTTTGAAGTCAGTACTGTTCACAGTTACTTTCTTAAGTACACTGGGATGGATTTCTGTGATCCAGTAGGTCTTTTCTGATTTATCATATACTGGCTAGGATACGCAGTAGAAAACAACCTTTTATGAATGCATCCCAGGCAGGTGTTGTAAATGTCTGGATGTACTGAAACAGACAGAATCCATGCCAACATAAAATGCAATCAAATTCTGGCTTTTCTACATTTTAATGCAATTTTTCATTGTGTCCTTCATTACTGGCTTAAACTACACAAGAATTAGATTTTATGAATTCTTTCCTCTTTGGAAAGGGATGAAAATTAGATTTCTCATATGAAGCTACTACAATGAGAGGATATTTAAATAAATGTGCCTCGGAGAGAGGGGGTTGGTAGAGATGTGGGTGAAGGGAGGAATATAGTTGATAGGTAGGCTGAGTTGTCAAGATGCTACTTCTAAAGCAAGGGTTAGTCCCTGAAGAGAGGTTGTTTACTAATGTTTTTCCAGTGTTTAGATGGTCTCATTAAGTCATTAATCTTTGAACATGACACAGTTATTTCTCAACAGGGTATCAAATAAGGTTTTTCCTTAGACAGCTGGTTTTTTAAGTTTTATTTTTATTTGGCAGTTAGATCTATCTCCTTATGTTAAGGTTTGTGGGATTTTTTTGTTCCTTTCACTTTGGGTACTCTCAGATTTTGTTCAGTTGTGTTTGGCTGAAAAGTCTAAGTGAGGATACTAAATGAGAACTCTTACACTGCTGTGTAAAGCACTGCTGTGCTTTACACTTGGTTCCCATACTCCTCTTGAACTTCCAGACTTCTTGGAATTCAGTGAATTTCTCAGGACAGTCTTAGTTTTCTCTAGCAGCAAGGGTAATGGAAGTAATCACGTGAATCAGTATTTGACACAGCTTCATAGAGTTGGAAAAATGTGGTTGAGATGGCTGTGGAACACAGACTTCCTGATATAGTTGCATTTTCCAGCACCTGCTCTGCAGATACAGATTTATAGCAGCTGCAGAGTTCCAGGGAATTTTACTACATTTCTTGTTAAAAGTAAGTATTTCCAAGTGGCTGAAGAATCAAACAGAAAACAGTGCCATGACTTTGGGTCTGCAGTTAGCAGCATTGCACAAAATACATAACATCCCTTCTGTACAACACAAGAAGAGACAGTAACTATCTCATCCTTACAATGAGCAGACATGTAATGCATGCTTTCACTATGAAGTAATTTTGCCTTAGAAATTGGAGTTCATAGATATTTTGAAAGGCTGAATAAAAATATGCTTAACCAGAACCCTACTGCATGCAAAATTCAGACAAGTGTATTCATCTCCATCTCCTAATTATGCCTCACTACATCAGCAGATGAGTCTAATGAAAGAAACAACAATAAATCTCCACTGTTTCAGTATGTTACGGGTGCCATCACAGTTACCATTTATAAATAAAATCAGTGAGTAAGCTAAGTATTCTCCTCTGCACTTCATAGAAATTTTTTTCCTCAGCACAGCCAATTATAGAATAAGGGAAAGGCTCACATTCCTTTAAAATAATTCTTCTGTTCTGTGGGAATCTTGCCATTCTGAGTGTTAGTCTCTACTCTCATCTTACAACGTCTTGCTATGTGGAGACTTGTACTCAACAGAGACCAGTGGTTATTATGCCTGAAATATTAATAACTAGACCTTAAAATGAAGACCAGTGCTGGAAAAGTGTTCAGAGCTGTTGTGGGGAGACTCTTCAAAGGCAGAGCCTTTCCTCCCTCCTTTCCAGCATCATTAACTGTGATTCCATCCAGTGCCCCAGGCTCTCTGCCCTTTGCCTTACTTGCAGTAGCAGTCTTGTCCTGAGCAGTCCCAGGATGACCCCACATCCAGTTTGCAGCACGGATTTGTAAATGGAGAGCAGCAGTAGCATGCTCAGCACGTGCTGCCTTGGATCACCATGAACTACACAGTCTCTTTGAGCTAAGTTCTCTCACATACCTGGTGAGCTGCAGTAGGGTGTAGGGATCCTTTCTTTAGTCCCTGTTATTCTCACTGGCTCATATGGCCCTGAAAATCTCAGGTTTACCACGAGCAGCATAGCTAAGAGCCTAAATACAGATCTTGGATGGTATCCCACAGCATTTAAATTAATATTCATGTTAGTTAATTCAAAGATAGAAAACTTCAAGCAAACTCGTTTGAGTATGGCAATTGCCTGTTTTTTCTTCCCGTTTCTGACGTCTGAATGAAATGAAACTGTTTCCTCCCTTTATGACATATTTTACCAAAGTATTAATCATTGCTAGTTTGGTGTTGCTTCAAAACCTGTATGACTGCAGAAGTGAATGCTGGAATTGTCAGTGCCTTGGGCAGCTGCGCAGGCATACAGAAGTACATGCTCTACAGTCTTGAGAGCTGGTTCAGAAAATGGACTGCAGTGGTTTTGGATACATGTTACCTATGCCCAACCTCGGGATCCCCACATTTGGCTCCATTCCCCTGCAGTATTCATGTACAGAGATGTGATTTGACCACCTTAGGCTTTGATGAAGTAGAGAATGTCTGCCAGATCCGTTAGCTGCTGCTGAAAGTTAGGTCAGTATGGAGGATGTGCTAGCTTAACTTGGAGTAGTGCCTAAAGCTAAAAGCATCAACTGTCAGGAGGGTATAAAGATGATTTATCAGTATCTTATGCTTAACTCTTTCTTTCAAATCTCCTCTCCTCCCTGCCCCCCCACTGCAAATAAGTATTGCTTGGCTGATTTTCTGAGTTTGACCTCAGACCTCACATGATACCATAGAACATTCTAGAAAACGTCACTAAGTCCATACCAGATCCTTTTGGGGGTAATTTTTAATATATATTTATACTGGCTTATAGGACCATGCAGTTAATTGAATATGCCTTCCACTGATTAAAACAAGAAACAGACTACTTCCCTGAGCTAAATTAAGTGATCTACCTGAAGCTAAAGTAATCAACTGAAGTTTTGCTACCAGGTTTCATTTCTTGCCAACCTGATTTGTTTACTGAAGATGTATTTGCATTTTAATTTATAGAGGTTGATAATGTTCACTTACCAACCAAATCAAGATGGAAAGTATTTTTGCTGGTTAAAAAAAAAAAAAAGAAGTATGTTTTGGTCTTTATTTTGAGATTGAAATTGTGAACTGTTGCCTGTCAAGGAATTTTTCTCCCTTCATTGGTTTGTGAATGTGATTTTCACACATTGTTAGGGGTTTTGTTTTGGTTTTGAGTGTTCATTTTTTTTAATGGTGGGAAAGTTACTTTTAAGAAGTGAAATTCTGTATTGTGGATATGAAACAGCAGTGATTTAACTACCATTTAACTTGTAAGTAAGGCAGTTTATAAAGAAATTCTTTTCAAAAATACTTCTATTTTAATATTGGCTATGTAACAAGCAGGAAAAAGAGAATCTAGCTTAAACAAATACAGTTCAAGACAAGCTCCAGTAAATTTCTTTTAATGGGACAAAACTAATTCTGCCAGGCTAGGTTACAGTATGTGCTATGCAGAGTGCTGCCAGTAATAAAATCTCTGTTCAAGAAAATTGCGGATTTATTTCTAAGCTCTGTATTTATTCTATAGCACCCAGGTAAAATTAAGGTTGAGACTCTGCTCAGTAAGTCCTTTGGTGAGCGACATAAACACAATTTTTGTAAGATACAGTTTTCCTTTTTTCTGAAGCTTTTCTTTGTTAAGCCCCTGACAGACAAATGTTAATATTACTGAATACCTTACTGAAATGAAAAATATGGGGAAAAAATCCAGAGAAAGATTGCACTAGTAAGTAACTGAAATTCAGTTGCTGTTGGTTTTGTTGGTGGAATATACTGTGATTTTTTTTCTTTTTACTTGATAGATTTAATACTGTTTTTCCTTAATCATGTAAATCTATGGCATGGCCCTTGTGCTACCTTAGTCACTCTTTCTACTTAGCTCTGCTGTCTGTGGAGGTGGTGAAAAAAAACCTACCCCTCAAATCGTACTACCTGAACTGATTCATTTTAGACGTCTTCTGAAGATCTAATTGCTGAAATACTGTTTCCTTTTTAATTAAGGGGCTAAAAAACAAGAGAAAGAGTAGGTGCTTTCTAATGGGATGAAGGTGTTTCCAGTCTGTATAAACAGCAATTCTTTATGGCAATCCTTCTCCAGGAATACATTGTTCAGGAACAATACTCAAGTCCTTGGGTTTAGGTTTGGATGTGTGATGGCAAGCAAACTAGGAATAGCGTGTTACTTAATGCAGAGTTAGTTGTGTTGTTGATGAGTCACCGTCTAGTTAACTGTGTTCTTTTTAATCTGCTTTGTTCATTATTTTCCCTCCCCTAACTGTGAAACGAATATTTATTGTCGACCTTGATTGACACAAATCCTATAATGATGAATAAATTTTATAATTTCAGTACGTTGTTGTGTTTGAAGGTTTTTTCTGTTGTTGCTCCTGAGGCAACTGAAGTAAATTGGAGGAATTTGCTGGTTACCTGGCAAAGTCACGCATTTTTTAGTAGTTGATGTAAATACTGTGTCACAGTCATTCATCTATCAGTTCATTTGCCTCTTTCCTTTGGAGATTTTTCACTCCTATTCCACTTAACAAGGAGACTAAACATAATGTACCAGAATTAAACAAAATAATGATTATAAAAAAAAGAAAGCCCACAAAAAACCCCACATCAACCAAACAAACAGAAATCTACAGTTTGCAATACTTTTTGTTTTAAAGTCTTGGTAACACCCACTGAATGCTAGGGAAGAGAAGGTAGTATTCTCTTAGTTATTTGTTTTATATCTTAAAGGCCCTAGGCTGGAATTTCTGGGGCTCCCTTTTGTATTAATCTCATTACAAGGTGATGGTGTTGTCACTCTTGCTCAAGGTAGAAAGAAGAGGAGCCTTTATGTATGCATGCATCCATGTCTATGTTTCCCTTGATGACTGTCTCAGGCTGCATTTTAGGTTTTTCTCCTCCTTAAGAACTTAAGTCTAGAGGAACAACAATTCTGCATTTCGTAACTTCCCTTAACCACTAGCAGCAGAATAAAATTAACATAGTATTTTAATTGTCACTAATGCTGAAAAAAATAATGGTGAGGTTGATAGTAAACTTGTTAATAACTTCTGTTGGTGCTGAAGTTAAGAACAACAGCACAAGCAATTTAGCTTTTTGGCCAGAAACTCAGGAAGACAGCACTGTTTTAATATGCATGTGAGTCATGCTTGTTATCTCTGTAAATACAAAAGGAAGAAGCAAGCAAAGTAGTAACACTTTACTTAGAGCTTAAGTTATTCATGAAATAGCCTTGAAAACTGAAACAAAACAAGCATGTGAAGGGAGTTAGGAAATTGGCTGATAGTTGTTATAAAGCAAGCAGGTTTTCACCTTGCTATATGAGCAGTTATATAAATTGTGAGATTCAGTCTTTCAGGGGTTGGGGGCAGGAGGCCATTTCATTGTTCCTCTGATTGAATTACTTTTAGAATGGAACAAGTCAGTGCAGCTGGGTCTGCATAACGTGTTGCTAGTGTCAATGAAACTGCTTCTCTTCTTGGTATTTTCCCCTCACTGTAAACACAGTATGCAGATGGTTTATCAGTTACCTCCTCAGTTCATAAACTGTCTGCCTTTCTATAAGCTCTGCATGTGCTGTGTTTTAGATTCAAATAAGCCTTTAGACACCGGTTCTTCTCATTTCAGTGAGAATTGGGGAACCCTATAGAAATCAGAAGCACTGTTTTGAAGCTGGGCTGTGGTATTTGTGATGCTGCTGTGAGAGGCCCTAAAGAGGAGAATGCAGTGAGCTGTGTGAGCATCAGGTGTGACACAGCACTGAAGGGCTTCACTGCTGCAGTCTTGTTTTTTACCTCTTAGCTTGACAACAACATGAGTCACAGCAAACAGTTAGGCAGAGGTCAGAAAATGTTCCATGCAGGTGACCAGGCAGTTGTTAGGCTTTTATAACATAGCTGTGTTTGTAATGAGGTGGATTGTCATATAATCTCCTACTAGGGTATGGTTTGTCTCCTTGGATCTGGAGAACTATTCTGTTCTTTGATTATCTTGTTTTGCTAACTGATTAACAGTGCTCTTAGTTTCATGATTTTTGGCTTTATTAGTACAGATATTCATGTGCATTTTTAAAAGAGAATGTCATACTGCAGTTCTTTCAGAAAAAGTTCCAAGTGATTTGAAAAACTGGTTTTAAGTTCTATCTCAATGATTATATATCTTCTGATAAACATATTTGTGGGAATTTTTTTTTTCAATGCTGCTTTAATTCTTTTTGATTAAAGTAATTTTGGAACAGACTGGATGAACCATGCCAACCCTAAATTATCTGTGCTAAAATAACTTTATGTGGACTTGTTTCACTATTAAGTAAAAAAATCTAACATCCTGGATTTTATCACTTAAAATCATAGAGAAAGCATTCAGCACTGTATGCTGTATAAGAAAGACAATAATAAAATAAAGTTAGAACCACATTCTAGTTGATTTAAAAGACAATGTTGGATACACAGGAAAATTTCATACCAAAATCTTCATGTGTTAGGGCATCCATGATTTGTAGTAGTGCTTAGGAACTTACTACTAAATGTTCAGGAAATAAGAGGAAAAAAAACCCCATTAGTTCATGTTAATAAAAGCATAACATTTGGGAGAAAAGTTCACATTTTTTTAACTCCTGCACAATTCAGTAGCTGTATGCACTAAACTCACTCCTTCAGTTCAGAGTCTTATGAAAATAAGTGCAGTGTGTATTGCTCTGTTTTGAAATGCTGCTTGAAAACAGAAAAAGATGATGAAGGGTATAATTAGAAATCTCATAGGAGTTTTTGGGCTTGTACTGTACAGTACTGTAACTTTGTACAGTTGTGTCACTAGAAGTTGTTTCCCATGTCCTGTTCCCAGGTCATACTTTTGGAATCTGGAGTGTTTATAGGTAGTACGGGGTCTAAGACAAACTCTTGCACCTTGCAAGATCTTTGAAGGAAATACTTGGAGCAATGGAAAATATGCAACAGAATGGAGGGGAGGAAATCTTACAGAAAAAAAGTACAGATTGCAAAAATGTGGTTATTTGTACAGCAACATATGATCCTGCCATTTATTCCTGATAAGTCTTCTCAAAATGGTAGAAAAAAATTAATACCAAATACGAGATGTAGTTCTCACCTTTGGTTACAAATTTATTTGTTTGGTTGGTTTGATTTTGGTGTGGTTTATAGGATGGCTGGTTGATTGTTTTTTATTTGGTTTATTTGTTCCCTTTTTCTTTGGTGGGGTTTTTTTGGGGTTTTTTTGGTTGGGGGGGGGGGG
>VZTE01003917.1:78964-95471 GCA_013397775.1 Eulacestoma nigropectus | reverse complement strand
GGGGGGGCGTGTTTGAGGATTTGTTTGTTTTGTTTCAGCAGCCAGGGTCTCCTAGTTCTTCTGTGAGACTTTTAATGTTCTGCTTTCAGCCTGTCAAGGTGTCACTATTGCGTATTTCTCTTTTGTTGACAGCAGACTTCATGTGTCTCCAGAGACTTTAACGCAAGAATAATTAGTCTGTACATAGTTTCGGAATCAAGACGTTTCTCTCATTTTTCTGTTGCTGGCCGAAGATATACTTACACAGTAAGGAAGGATTCTGTTAAGAAAATAATTTGCACCGGCTGCCAGAATTAGATTCTGTTTCCAAACTGTGTTGTTCTAACAGGTTCCTCTGTCCCATTTCATATGCTGAACTAACAAAATCAATCAATTGCTTTAGATTTTCTTCCCTACCCACAGCCCCTTTCTGCCCATCAAAACGGATTTAGCTTCATTTAGATTCAGTTTAGCTCTTCTGCACTTCCATATGAGGGCTTTCATTTTAATTATTATTTTGTACCTGGTTTTATTCTTCCACTGATGCTTCAGAAAATTAAATCTCAGGGGGGAAAAAAGCACTATGGTTTATTTTAGGATTGTAAAACTTGCAGTTCTCCAGTGTTCAGAAGTTGTTTAGATCATACCTGATATGCTATATAAGCTTCTCTTTGTGCTATTATATTTAACTGTGCAGGTATAGTGTCTGCCTTCAGCAGGAATAACAAGTAACAAATAACGGGAACTGTAAAAAGAAAATCTTCTTAGGATTGCCTAATATTTTACTGTTCAGAAAGACTAATATTTGCTATTGACATTTAGGAACTGTGGTAAGCACTAAGTTGCATAGCAGCTTTTCTGTGTTTCTGAAATTGTGATCCAGTGCAACAAACACCAAAGAGTGATAATCTGCGTAATCTGGTTTTTCACTTACTTTGAATCTAACTTACTTTTGGTTAGTGAATATAACTACTGAAATGGCTGCATATTTCCAAGTGCAAAACCATACTGTTTTTATGATGAATGTGAAAATAGGAAAGTATTTGAATCAAATTTTCAAGATAATTAGAAATAAAACATTGCTTTAAATGGTCATTGCTTGGAGAAGAAAAAAAAGCAAACACTTTTTATCTCTTCTGGAGAATCTAAATTTGATAGTAAAGAAACAGCAAACGCTTGCAGTTTCAGCAGCAGAGCATGTTCAGCCAAAAAATGTAATGCAGGAAACCAAAAGTAACAGTATTTATGCCATTGAATCCTGTCCCGTTTATGTGACTTTGGTGCATATGCACACACACCCTTTTTTGCTGAGCTTCAATTAAGTTTTGAATACTTACAGAGAAAGCCATAAATCAGGAAACTGGTTATGTTTTTGCTGGTTTTGGTATTGCTTTCTCAGTAAACAGAACATTGGTCAGGATGTTGCATGATGGACCATTAATCCCCTTACATTTGAAAAAATTAATATCACTAGCACAGTTCAAAATTTACACATTTTTTCCTGAAGGGGAGCTTAATTCTGTAGCAACACTTACAAAATTGTGACATGGTGCTGAACTTGTTTTTATAGCTGTGCTGTACACATACCTGAGTACTAATACTTCAAGTTACTTTTGTTTTTGAAGACTTGCAGTGGATCAACAACACTTCTGTAACTTCACAGGCCTAGGGAAATGGGTCTATTTGGCAGTTTTGATAACTGCTTGGTGAGAACATTTAGATGACCTTCTTTTTCCTGGATAGATTCTCTGTTTGGAGTGATCTGCTGTAGGATCAGATAAGCAAACTTACTTTTTCTCAGATAATGTGCCAAATTTCAGAATCTTGATGGGATAAAGATATCTTCGTGTTTGCTGCTGTTACTTGGGGCAGTAGCTCCGTTGTCTCATATTTCATCATCACTCTTTCTGGAGCATGTTTTTAGTACTTCTTTTATGCACATTTTTAACATATAGAAGAAGGGATTAGTATTTCCAAGTTCTGTGTTGTTCAGGAAAAATATCTTATACCCTAGATACTTCTTCCTTTAGATAATTTGCAGGTATTGGAAAAAATTGTATTTTTAAAAGACTTCATGTGTTTTCATGCTTCAAAGCTCCTTTCTCCTAATTTATTAAGAAATTTTCTTTAACAAACCTCATTGATCATGAGAACAATTTGAGACTTACCTTGTAATTCCCAGAACAGCCCCATTTATCCTTCTGCCCCAGATGTCTTCCTGGTTGCCTGCCTTCCTGAAGGTCCCTAATGCTTCATGGTTATGTTTTGCTTTCGTTTTTTTTTCAGTTCTCATGTGATTACAATTTGTCCTTTGGAGCCTTTTTCCTGGGCCTGGATGGGATTCATATGGTTCTCTGTGGGGCTGATGAGGCAATATAATGCCAGCCATAGGATGCCTACCCTGCCAAGAACCCTGGCACTCATAATCTATGTGGAAACTGCATCTCAGGAAAAAAAAAATCTTCCCTTCACAGTCTTACATAATGCACTTGAGTTTTATGCCTGAAAGTTCTTGGGGAGTGCATTCCTGAATGGATTATCCATACTCTTTTGGACAGGAGGATCTGGAGGAGTGGAAATAGATTTGTTTTTCTCACAGACCAGAGGCTAGAAGGCAACCCGTGGGAGTCATAGAAAATTTTAGTTATTTCTTTTCCTGTTTTTCCCGTGGAGTTTTGTATTCTGGTTTCATAAACTAGCTGAGTATGGTTTTTGACAAAGGAGAACAAAGACAACTCATTAACTCTTAAGTTGTTATGAATCTTCACTGAATGTTTACAAGAAAACAAATGTTCATGTAATTAGTTCATTTCTTCTGAAACCTTCACTGTCTTCCAAAGAATCATCTGTCAGATGACGAGTAAAAAACTTAAAAGGAAACTTTAATTTGTGTTGGTGAAGTTAGTGGAAAGTTGGTTTCAGCCTTAATTATAAAGAAACTACTGTCTTTGTCTTGTTCTTTGCTTAGTTCCATTCTGCATCTTTTCTGGTTGTTTTGATTGGGTTTTGTGGTTTGAGTTTTATTCTGCTCCTTGTCCAGGCTAGCAATTATTTTTCGTGTTATTTGCAAGTAAGTTTGGAGGGAAGACCTGAGGGCTAGAGGGTTGGAGTGAGGACAGTGATATGGGAGAGATGGACTGTCAGACCCAACAATCACAGATTAATCAAAAAGGAAGTCAGATGCACCTAATTTTGTATAATGCTAGCCAGAATGGGTATCTTTTTGTGCTCAAAATTCTCAAGCAGTTCTTTTCAAGCCACCTCTTTTGTTCTTTAACCCCACTGCCCCCTTGTTTTCTCTTTATGCCACAAACCTTCTGTCAAACTTGTTATGTCCTCCAGGTAGAGGCTTGACATGCATGCAGGAACAGGCAGAGTCAGAAGACAAAATAGAACTTGATCTCTCAAAATTATTTTTCTTTTCTGATAATCTTGCTGATTATCTAGCTTGGAGCCAGAAAATACTTCGTTGGGAGCACTTTTCTTACTGGCTTGCAGGAAAGTAGGGAGGAGTTCTGCTCCTTAAATGGGAGTTTTTAGTGGAGCTTCTCCATAATGTTGTATGTAGTCTAGACGAGCAAAAAACTGCTTTGGGTTGTTTACATTTCTGATTTTAATTGTATCTCCTATTTAAGAATTTTTCAAAGGGATTAGATGACTTACGCAGGAGCACAAAGCTACTGAAAGAATAAATTGAGGTGTGCAAGGAGTTGTGTAAGGAAGTCCAAACTGATGTTACTTCCTTTAGCTTCCCGCTGAGAATATCTGTCCTTGCTTATGAAGAAGCTGTGTCTGTTTGAAAACTTAGTTCTGGTTTTTTTTTATCCACCTGCAGTTTTTTCTTCTCAAGTAGTGAACAGCCTTCCTGCCTTTTTTGGAGAGAAAAAATGTAACTGAAACAGACCATAATTAAGAAAACTCCCTATGCATGCTGTTTCTTGTTGTTCTCTTAGTGAAATAATTCAAAATACATGTAAATAGATTAGATAACTTAATTAATTATTCCAATTTAAATTCAACTGTTAATGGTACTGAAAACTGAAGCTTAAATATCATTATCTCAGACACTCTATATGTCCTCTGCCAATGATTTAAAGCTGCATATTACTAAATATGAGGCTGTAGAAATAACTCTTGCCCGCAAACTTCCAGACAAATAATGCTGAAAAGAATTCTATATGGGAGACCTTGAAATATTTGAAAAACTTTGAATTCAGTGTTCTCTTAAGATGATGCCATCCATGCCTTTTTTAGTGGGTTTAAATTCTTATTCCATATTGCATCCTGCAAAAGATGATTGATGTGCAATTTGAATGGATTTACTTGTTTTGAGATAATGTTCACCCTTTATAGTTCAAGTAAGCTGGTTGTTATAGCTGTATTAAGTACGTTACAGTAAATAATATGGACATAGCATGTTCACTTTCCAGATTTTTTATAAAAATATTATTTTCTCCTTATATGCATATAACATTTAATTTTTGTTAATTTGCTGTTTCTGAGGCCTGTGGCTGTTATCCTCTTAATTTATGGATCCAAAAGTAGTGATATCTTGCCAACATTTTTTACTTTCTCTTGCTGCAGATAAATTATGAGAAGCAAAGCCTACACTACGCTTATTTTCTAGCTCTAAAAATAAATATAATATTTTATAACAAAACAGATATATTCTTATCTGTTTGCCATTTCAGTTATATTTAACACTTTCCTTGCACTTTAAAGAAGTTAATACAACTAAGACGTAGTTTCGTGTATTTTGCTCCTTTCTACATATTTCATGTTTTCCCAAGGAAAAAATTAATTTTTTACATCTTTAAAATTTAGTTTTTTCTTTGTATGCAATATTCTGCTGAAGTCATGTTACTCTTTTATGTAATTTCTTAGTGTTTTACTTAGTATTCCATCCCAGACGAGGATGAAAATTTGAGAGTAACTATATTTTTACACATCATCCCAATTTAATCGTTTTATGAAGTTATCCAGAATCCATTTTTATGTATTACATTATATATTTTTCTTGACCTAATATGAAGTCAGTCATAAATATCATAAATACTAAATGTGTTGAATACCAGCCTCTTATTTGGCATGTATTTCATACCCAGGAGCAATTAGATAGATCAATAGCAGAGCAGATCGCCTTAATGGAAAAGATTTACATTATATGTAATGACATTTCTCTAACTTCTAGCTTCAGATACATGGTAGATACTTCATATGTCCAGAAGGACTGTGAACCCTTAGAATCCATTTGACAGAATAGACTCTGGATTTGTATCAATCATATATCTGCCATTTACTGGCCTGAAGTAATAGTCATCAAAAGACGGTGCTTGTTTGATGATGTAATACAAGGTGTTGTGTAAGAGGCTGGTGAAGATTGGAAAATCCTGGCAGAGTCGGAGTGGTTTCAGTGAATCTACACTGATTCACATTAGTTGCAATCCACATTCAACAATTGCAGATAACTATTTTTCTTTGGCTGTCCCAAGTTTATACAGATTTGCAACTTCTCAGTGAAAAGAAACCTTTTCATTTTAAAATGTATTTTTCTATTTAGCATTTTATTTTCATTGTTAGAATATGTTTAGTGCTAATGATGTTTCCATCATAACAGATGTTGTAATGCATATAAACAGTATAGCACTACTGTTTGTTTATTTCATCCAAACCATGCAAGAGTGACTTAAATGTCCCTTATGATTGGTAATATGATGAAAGAAGTCAACTGTTGCCATCAAAGGCTTGCTTTCTTGGAAGGTGGTTCCAGAGTTAAACCTCCATTTTGCAGCTTTGTTACAGGACTAGTGTGTTCTGTCTTGAAAATATTTTAATATATTCAGAATTCACAAAATGGGGTTATCTAAGAAGGAAGGAAGCAGTATTGGAAAAATGAGACTAATGTGAAGAGAAACTTCAACTCATCCAGCAGTAGATGTTTTTCAGTTGTATTTTAGTAAGATGACACATACGTGGTCAAATGTAAATACTGTTGAATGGTTACATGAAGCGACAAATCACTTAATCACCTTCTTTATTCTTTAATGTGTCATGAAAGGTGTATGTGGCGTATGTAGGGGCAGGATCTCTTTCAGTTGCAGAATTTTAGAACTCCTGACTATGAACACTTCTACTTCATTTTCTTCAATAAATAACATGTGGAAGAAAGAATGAGAGTTTTTAAGTTTCTCATACTGGTTCTAAAAAATGGAAAATTTGTCTTGAACCAGTAGATTTTGCTTCTAAGCAAAACCATTCTATTGAACTACTACTTAAGCTGTAATCTTTTAATAAAATGAACCAAGGAATCGCTGTTTAAAATATGTCAGTTTTTCAAAAATTTTTGTACAAGTGAAATAAATACATAACTGTTTTTGTTTAGTGAAGGAGGAGCAATATTGATTTAACAATGGGTCTCACTTAGAGAGTTGCAAGCACAATAACTGAGATTTATTTATATACAGCAAGTCTTAGCCTCCATCAGCTTTAGAAAGAGTTTATATTATGCATATGGGAAAGGATGTGTGATAAGTGTCTTCATTCAGGTATTGTTGTAGTATAGGTGTTAGAAATCAGAACACTTAGGAAATTTGGCAAAGGATTACGCATTTTGAATACATGTCAGTTTGAATACATTTCCGTCTGTATTAAAATCCTGTCAAATATTTTATGTCAGCAGGACAGTTACATTTCTAAAAAAAACCTTTAGGTTTTAGCTATTGCACTTTAAAGGCAGCATTTCTAGTAGATATCTCATGAGTAAAACCAAATTAAGGCTATGTATACCTCTGAGGTTTCTTGGCATTTACCTCATTTATGTTCCATACAATCATTCTTGCATCTTTCATTCTGTGTTATTGGGTGGATTGCTGCAATGGAGGTGGCTGCAGGGGCTTGCAGTGCGCCAGATATTCCTGGTTACCAACTCCTCCCATGATTTTCCACAGTGAAACAGAGTTAAGGGTGCTTTGTGCCATTTGCCATCTTTACTTGCAAACTGCTTACATGGTTCTTCCTGTCTGGTGGGTTCTACTTGCAGAAAATCTTAATTCAGTAGTATATACAGTCCCAGGAGTGATAAATCTAAATGGTCTAATTTGCTATGATTTCATAATGTTTATAGTAACGTGGATCTCTAGAGAAATAAATCTAGTATCTTGAAAATTGCAGTAACTCACCTTATTTTCAAGAGACCAAAAATCACTCAGAAGTCTTTTCCAATCTCTCATTCTTGGGCCAAGTAATTGAGAAAACAGTAACTAATAATCTCTGTTAACATATGCCATCTGTGAACATCAAATGTCCCACACTCAAGGTTCAAAGGGCAGAACTCAGATGAGCAGGAGATCCAGATAAAAGCAAAGTCTTCTTTCTAATACAGTTCCCCCCTTTTTTTTTTCATTATCAACCTCATCGGAGTGAAGGACTGTTTACTGAATTAGTATGTCTACACTTCATTTGTTTTTCTGAGGGTTTACATGTTTGCATGTACAGGAAGGAAAAATGTAGGAACCTCTTAATTTATTCTTACAATAGATATATTAAAAATTATGGTCCAGTATTGTATTTCTCATTGTTCAGAAAAGTGTGCAAAGAAATTAAAAAAGACAAAATATGTTCCATAAGAAATAGCCTAAATTAATATAAAAATTCGTCAGTGAGTATAACTGCAACAAGCACTTAGCTGGAGCCATACATATATATATCTGTATAATATATCAAAGAGGAAACCTAAAGCAATTATTTCAAACTCAGTTCCTCAAGAAAGGCATGATAAATGTATGCAGCTTTGGAATCCAGTAAAGCTTATGATTCATTAAAAGCTCTCATACTTCCAAAGAGTGAACTCAATTTAAATATCTGGCTTTTATGTCCAGAAAATAAAGTGTCTGTTCCCATTTACAGTACAGAATTCAGTTAAGAATTACAGGAGTTACTTGCCTTTAGGTTTCAGTAGACAGTATCTCTTCTTTTGTTTGTTTGATCTTCTCTTTTTAATATGATAAACTAATGTTCTGGAACATAAAAGCTAGATGGTTTGCAAGCTATCTGAAAGGACCCAGAACAGTTTACATCTTTAAAGGAAGTTAAGGCCTAAATGTCTGGCTCCTGGACTGTGCTCCAACAGAATGTGAAAGAGTGTTAGTTTTGCAGTGCATTAACAAGTGATGTGTTATTTGTTGTTGGGTGTTTTCCTCAAAGGAGGGCTAAGTTATCGACGTACCTACAAGGCCTTCCTCAAACAAAACAGTTTAAAATTGCAGAGTGCTAATTTAGAGCTGTTCATATACAGTTATTTTGTATGTCTGGTTAAGTCTTAGTGTGGGATAAAAATAAATAAGTAATGGCTAGTGGAAGGTTGTCTGAGGATACAAATAAGAGGAGTATGGCGTAGGTGAAAAAGGTGAACAGTACTGGTAAGGCTGCAGTGGTGAAAAGTATGTGAGTGTGTTCGTGGTTTATTTGGTGGGTTTTTTTCCTCTACAGTTTTCACTTTTGGTGGTTGGTCTGCTTAATAGTTCTGATTTCAGAGGGTTGCTGTCTGGCTCCGAAGTCGCCAGAAGTCTGTCTTCCTCCAGCAGCTTACCATTGCATTAACACAATTACATGTGCTTGATAGTTTTTTATGTCGAAGTCTTCTTTTTGCCAGTTAAGTAATGTTAATGATAGCTGAGACATTATTCGTCAGAGTGATACAGGCAAGATAATCTATTCTGAATGTATGATTTCAGGTTTTAATTGAAGACAGTTTTTTTTCTATATTGATCAGAAGAGTGAAATGACAGATTATAGTTGGAAGGTGGAGAAGGCCCTTTCACCTATTTAACATGATGCCAAGGAAAGCAGTTTTTATAACAAAAGTTTTTGTTTGGCTCTTTTTTCTTGTTTTGTTTTCTAATCACCCTCTTCAATCTATAAATATGCATTTTTCAGTTAAGTCAGTAGATACAGTTCGCTGTAAGGTCCTGCTTCAAGGCACTGGAGCTGCTTTCTCTTTGCCTTTTGGAGAAACTCTAGTCCAGAGGTGAGATATGGCAGTCTCAGGTCCTCTCTCACACTGTTTCCTTTATTTGCTGTTTTCTAACGTAGCTCCGTGTTTTTATTTGCACTAAGAATTTTGAACTATTTCCAGCCACACCATTTAAAAGTAGCGAAGCACATATGCTGTATCTGGCATTTATTCATAATATTAAGCCTTGCTCCTCTGCTTCTCCTTACGTCTGTTCTGTTCCTCTATGTTCAGCACTTCCCAAAGCATTGTTTTCTCTTCCAGAGTCACTGGTGCAGTACGGGCTTTGCTGATGGTAGAGATTATACCAGAAAAAACCCTAGCATTCAGATATGCTCATTCAGATAAATGTTGTCCAGAGTAGGTGATTTCAACAGTGTGTTGCTTCTGAAAATTAAAAATTAAGATTTGTACAAACACAGAAGGATCAGTTTGTTCTAAATTTGGAGACCAGACCACAATATTGTAGCTTGAACAGAGAATTTGGTTACCTGTGGGTATACCTGACACAGTGACTTGTTAGAATTGGTGTAGATGTGAATTACCTTTTTGTAAAATACATTCCTATAGTACTTTTTGTTTAAAAAGTTTCTGCAATTTCTTTTAGGTCATAGTGTGTTACTGGTTTCTCACATAGTCATGTTACTGTGTGTGGTGTTTGCTTATGACTGTAACCAAAGTGATGATGCTTATGTCAGAAGGATCAGCTGAATGGATTTATCATCTCTCTGGCAAGCAGCTTTGTAAGTTTTATTTAGGATTAAGTAAATGTGTTTGGTTGGTACAAAAAGTAAATATTTAGGGTGTACAGTATTGTTGTCAAAGTTTAGGTGTTGAGATGGGAACTGTAGTGGTGACATTTTTGGGGGTTTAGGATGGGTGTCAGCCTTCTTTGAAATGTGATCTAAAGGCAATGGAAGCAGGAATGGAAAAAGGGAGATTTCTTCTCATTCATAAATTACCTTTTCTTCTATCAGCCTCCTTCCTGGTTTATCTCCACCAGATTCTTCAGTTTCAGCTTTTCTTTTGCAGCCTGACTCAGACAACATACTTTAGGGATTACCAAATATAGTCCACAGTCAAATTCAGTCCCTGATACTCTGCAAATGCAATTCACAATTCAATTATGAAAATGTAGAATCACTAGGCATGCCCAGCTTCTTCTATTCTCTAGAAGCCATAAGGCATCTTCATCATTACACAGTTTAGAAGGAGCAGCTGTGTCCTGCTTTGTTTGATGCCATTTGCCTGTGGTTCACAAGCTCATGGCAGGCTGTCACTGTGACACTTGGATGAGTAATTTGGTTTCTCTGAGTTCTTTTTCTGCTTGTTGCTTGTTCCAGCATCCTTATTTTTTCACGTTGGGAGGAAAGACCAGCATTAATATGGACAAGGTCTCATGGTGAAAAGGGCTACTTATATCATCTGTCTTCAGGTTTTTTGGGCTATGTGTCTCTCAGGTTCAACAGTTAAGTTTTTGTGTTGGTGTGGATACTGCTGGTGCATCACTTGAACTTGTTTTATACTGAGCTGGCCTTACCTGTAATAAGACGCTTTAGGCGGCTGAACATGAAACACGGCAATATGGTGGTGCCTTTACCATGAAAATAATGGTAAAAAATCTATAGTCATATGGTTAGAGCTGTATTTCTCTGGTATTTTTATGAAATAATAAATTCTTTATCTCACCCACTGAATCTCTGTATGGAAGTGGGAAGACCAGTATAGCAGCATCAGTTTGAAAATGCTTATAAAATAATATTTTGGGAGTATTTAATGTTTCTCTGGCTTCAGGGTACACAGTCCTGCTTTTATAATTATAATCCTATGATTTCAGGAGAGTAGGAGTTGACACTGCCCACAAGATACTGTCTTCAAAGATGTCATTTCCTTTCCCATCTCTTCTTTCTTGTTGACATTATTTTGGGTTGGCTTTTTTTTTGTTTGATCAGTTGGCTGATTTGGTCTTTTGGGCTTTTTTGTAGCACATGCAACAGGAAAATGCACTGAGGAATTAGTATGAACAGAAGTAAGACTTGTAAATTAAGGCCAATAAATTCACAGTAATGCTCACAGAAGGATTGCAGGGCATTTTTAACATACAAAACCTGTAATTAGGCAACACAGCCTTTCAAACTACTTACTCTTGTTCATCAAATATATATGGTTGATAGATTTCCAGTATGGTCTGATCCGAGACAAGGCAAGGAGAACAACACAACTTTCCAGATCTTTGTAAGAACCTGAGTTTGCCCAATTTATCGGGTTCTTGTAGGGGTAGTGATTTCTGAAGCGCTCACTCACTAAGAATTGCAGGAGTTATTTGCCTTTAGATTTCAGTGGACAGAAGATGAGGTAAACTGCTGAAAAGTTAGAGAATTATATTTTGTTGTTTATTCCCATTCTTTTTCCTCCCTGTTCTCATTTTTTTCTTGACATGAAAGCGTTAGTGCCAGACCAGATACATTGCCATTGATCCTTTAAGTTGTGAAGGTGAAGAAGGTTGTGTATGTTTGAAGGCTGATAATGATTGAGCACTTTATTTATTTTTTTTCTTGATTAAAGGCTTTGCTTACAGTTACAGCAGTAGAGTTGCAAAGACGCATGACAGAATTTGTGGATTCCTGTTAGACAATAAATTATGTGTGAGAAGAACAAGCAGTGATACATCTCTGAAAGCATTGAGACACCAGCCACAAATGTATATAAACACTCTTAATTTGATGACACTGCTTGTCAAATCCTTGGTCTTCATTGAGTCAAAGTTATATTCTAATTAAACTTGTGTTTCCTTCTCAAGAGCCTGCATTTTAACAAACCTAGTTAACCTTTTTCTTCGCTAAGGTGTTTTCCAAGTGGCTTGTCAGAGCTAAGGCAGTATTTGGGATCTCTCAGCACTATGCAATACTTGAGATGCTGTGGTGCAGGAGGCTGAGATGGCTTCTGCAGACCAGCAGCCACAGAAGTGTGCACAGGCAGAGCCTCCTGTTCTTGTCCAAACTGTTTTGTTCTTTATGTGATTTTTTCCCTCCGTCAAACTAGAGTCATGTGCTGACCCTCAGGAGGAAACACTGCAGACACTTGCAGCTTTTTGCTGCTTAAGCTGAAAAGAGTATGGCCTACCAAGTGCAAAAGAATTGCTGACCTCAAAATGGTAACTTTTTTCCTTTATAGAATGGAATGATTTTACTGTTCTGTGATTAGTGTTTTATGAAATGTAAATGTGATTGCTGACCCAAATTTACTTTTGTATAAGTGCTTCTGTTGGTGGTGCTGCAACTAAAGTACTATAAAAGGAAGTTACTGATATGAAGAAGATGCAAGGGAAACAGCACTGAAATCTTCTGGAAAACATGAGTTCTGTGGTTCCTTTGTCCCATGACACAAAAAAGAGAAAGTTTAGTATTTTCTTAGAACTGTACTGTGAATTTTCTAGCTTTCCATCAATTGATTTTTATTATTTTATTATACAGTTAAAAATAATGCTACCAGTGTGACGCCAGTGTCGTGAATTATTCAGCTACTGTAAATCTGCTATAATCCACAGCCAGTCAATTTTGGTTAAAACACAGTTTCGATGGTGTGACAGATTGCAACTGAGAGTACTTTTATGGAATAGGAGGTGCTCTGACATTGTTATGTTGATGCCTGAACCAATATATAATTGCATTTAGATAATAAAATTTAGACTTTATTACAAGGAACAATCCATGCTACGTTCCATAGTTACCTGGTTGGCATGCATCATTAACTGTTTTCTCTGTCTGTTCAGTGTTGACCTTTTTAACTAAATCTGTCATTTAAATCAGTCATTTGAATATAAATTATTATTAGCATGAAAATAATAGTGTGAAGGAGAGCGCACCAACATACAGAGGAGGTGGCGAAGCCATGTCCGTATCATGTATTCTCCAACTTCCTACCCTTTTAAACTTTCACCCTCCTCTGATAGCATTTCTGTGTTAGGATTTGTGATGACAATTACGGAAGAGTGTTTTGTCCTGTGCAAGTCTCCAGCTGCTTTGCATGTTACATTGCAGAGATTGTTGAAGGACAGCAGTGGTCACATACCTGGATGCACAAACTGCCAGGTGCTGACTGTGACATGGACTGTCGGGTCATTCACCATCGTTGCAAATTCGAGTGTTTGTGGGGCTGTGGTGCTTTGTAGATTTAGTGATCAGCACTTCCAAAGAAAGTGTTGGGTAGCTGCAAAACCAGCATAAAGCCTCTTCTGATTCCTCCCCTCTGGCAATGCTCTCTTTTATTTGATTAAGAGTGCCCTGATCTACCTGTAAACATGCAAAAGTTCCTAGTTGGAGATGTGTTCTGAAGGTGGGAGATTACATGAAATCAAAGTACTGTAATTATCCAGTGAAGCTAAACGTTATTAATGTTTAATCCAATTTGTGATTCATTTTATGCCAGAAGTCTGAAACAAAATACTTATCTACCCTGTCTAAAAAGTAATTAGGTTATTTTCATATTGAGAGAGAGTTTAAAGCCCACTGAAGAAAAGAAATTTTAATGCATCAGGTGATACTTGGTCAGGGCAGGAGTGCTTTGTTAGCTTTTTTAACAAAATCCTTTCTTTTTTTCCTTACAGTGGATTAATTATTTTGTTCTAAAGACTAATTATGGTTTATTTTTGTTAACCATCCAGTTCAGCCTTACAACCAGCATCTGCATTAATACTGTAATTCCAACTAAAAATGTTTGTTTGTGTGTGTGTTGTAGTTGCATGCTGATTTCCAGAGTAGCTGCCTGTCTCTGATAATACCTTTGAACAGGGTAGATAAGGCCTATTAATAAACGTTCTTTCTGGATAGCAGGATGTAACTCAAAAAGCCTGTCTTTTCTACATCAACAGCTTCCCTAAATTAATTTGATAAATTTGTTTTGAAGATTTTCTGGGAAATTGCCTTGGACATTTCTGAAACTAACAAACAACATTAAAAAGACAGAATTAAGAGGGTAAATTTAGATATCTGTGGCTGAATAGAATCTGTTGACTCCAGGAGACTTGATGTGATTGTCAGTATGTGACTGTTTACTTCATCTGTAGATCTTCATCTCCTTGCTTGGAGAATCTCCGAAGTATATTGAAGAGCAGGCTTAGGTGACTGAATTCAGAAACTTAGCTATACTCGTAATGAGGAGACAGTTTTTCTCAATAAACTGTTTGTGACTTTTCTACCTGTGTTACTCAGTTCCCACAAGCTTCTTCCAGATACAATTTAATCAAAATTAATTCAAAAAAGCCCTCAGTTTTGTTTACCTTCACATAGATGTCACTCTTATTGAAATCACAGGCTCTTATAAATCATGTAGGCTATTAAAATGTACTATAGGGAAGCAAACATAACCCGTCAAAAATCTCTTTCCTCTTATGTGATGACTAATGGTACATTTCTAAAGAAAATGCTTTATTTCTCCTGGGAGTCTCATCCAATTGTGCTTTGGTGGATAAATAAGCCTTCCCAAATGGTTGTTAAAAAAGGCTACTGTGACCTCTCACCATAAATACTGAATGGTTAATAAGCAAAGTTAATAATTGAAAAATACCTAGGAATCAACACACCAGGCAGCAAAATGAGTAGTTTTTCAAGCTCTTAATAACAGAAAGCTTGATTCTGTGTTTTCAGTATTGGAAATATGTGTTTTATTGTTTTTTCTTCCCCCTTCCTAATGATATAAGTTGGCACAGTGTTTCAGGAGACTGGTATTTTGCTTGAAGCCCTGAAAGAGGAGTCAGCAGTGTTTTGCCATCTTCCTTTAAATAAGCTCTTCTTGGCATTTGATACCAGCCAGCACAAATACAGTCTATTTCTAGGAATGGAGAAGATAGTACCTAACTTATAAGGAAGCTATCACTTTTTTAGGTCACACATGGCTTAAAACTTTATTTTAATTTTCCCTCAAGGCGTGTTTCAAATAGTTACTCATCACCATGGTATAATATGTCTGTGGTTTCTCTAGAGAAAATAATGTTGGGTTGCTATGTTTAACATCTTGGGGCTAAATTCATTCTTGTGTGACCCTGTTCTAAACAACGTCTTTTCATCTGGGATTACATTTTGCCCCCTTACTTCAGTCTTGCCAGTTCATTGCTCTAAACATCAAGAGATTAATGAACATACTCAAAATAAGTAGGTGATAGTGTGTCATGTATCTTTGCATGCCTAGGGTAAGTCTGAAGCTCATTTTCAGAATTTACGTCCAAGAAGTGAGGTAATTGTTTAGAAAGACAATCTTCTTGGTTGGACAGCACGCAAATGCAACCATTTAAGTTAGTTGCAATTTTTACAGAGGAAAGTTCCTGCTGGAATCATTCATTATTTTGAAAGGGACCCTCCCAGTTCTCTGGTATTTCTAGAAATACCAGTTTGAAATAACTGCTTCTGCTGTTATGAATTAGTCAGCAGAGGGCACTCTCCTCCTTTAAAGATAAAAAAAGTGTTGCTTAAAAATATGGAGGCAAAATGCTTTTCTTTATATGCTGTTTTTTTTTTAAACTTATCACATCTGACAGTTCTAATTAGTATGAATTGTGTAGAGGATTGTTTTTCATTTAATACTTCTTCTCCTGAATTGAAACACAGATATGATTACACAGTTCCTTGTCCTGGTTTAGTCCCAGCCTAACACTAAGTACCACACAGTCACTTGATCACTACACCCATGGTGGGGACGAGAGTCAGGGAAAAAAATATTAAAACTCATGGGCTGAGATACAAACAGTTTGATAATTGAAATAAAATAAAATATCATAGTAAGAATAATAGGAATGAAAAGAGAGGAATAAAACCCAAGAGAAACAAGACATGCTCAGTACAACTGCTCAGCGAGATGCCTGGCCCATTCCGCAGCAGTGATCGGTGCCTCTCAGCTGACTCTCCCTGGTTTATATACTGGGCATGACAACCTGTGGTATGGAATATCCCCTTGGTAGCTCAGATCACCCGTCCTGGCAGTGCTTCCTCCTGGTTTCTTGTGCACCTGCTGGCTGGCAGAGCAGGGGAAACTTGACTTAGAGTAAGCGTACTTAGCAGCAACTAACACATCAGGGTGTCAACATATTCTCATATTGAATCCAAAACTGTACCAGCTGCTAAGAAGAAAACTAACTCTATCCCAGCCAAAACCAGGACATTCCGTTAAAAAGAGCCTGCTGTTTGTTTCCCTGTGCCTGTCCTATGTTCACCATAGTTTCTTCTCTAGGTCTTAAATGCAGTGCAATTCCTGCACTGCATTCTTGCAATTCTTTGTGTAAGCAAGTAGATGCTAAACTGCCTGAATCAACTGGCCATGACCTGCACTCTGTGAAGAGGCGTATAGTCCTCTCAATTCTAGATATTTGAATCCCTGAGACCAAGCAAGGCTGTTATTGCTCTTACTCTTAAAAGAAGTCTGTAGTGCGGGACCAAGGCACAGGAGTGAGGCTCTTGGGAGTTCTTTTCAATGGTATGCTTCTTTAGTGAGAATTCTAGTACTGAAATGCTGTCCTTCTTTTTTTTT
>VZTE01003917.1:59664-78949 GCA_013397775.1 Eulacestoma nigropectus | reverse complement strand
TTTTTTTTTTTTTAATGCACTTAGTTCGGTACTGCAATGGTTGACTGAGGTAGCAGATTCTTCGGGCCTTGTGAAGTACAGCCAGTTATTTGCTTGCAAATGGAATGAAAATTTCAGCATGTCCATGTTTCCATAACATTTCCTTCCATAAATTCAACTGAACCACTATACAAAAATATGTTAGAAAAATTTATCATTTGCAGGAGTTATTGAGCACTGCTCTTCAAAAGCCGTGAAGCCTGTTATAAAGCTCTAAAAACCTGTGATGTTTTAAAAGTAGAAGTATTTTCTTACATGTTGTGTATACAGTAATTTGTAGGATTATAGCACAATAATGGTTTGATGATCTCAGCTTAAAAGTTGTCCTCAGGAGAAAAAAAAAGACAAAAAACACACAAGAAAAGAGAAAAATAGGGAGAAAAAGCTTTAGAACATTGATAATTTTTCTGAAAATATGATTGTATATACATAGAATGGTGTGGAAGGGACCTTAAAGATCATCTAGGTTCCACCTCCATGCTGTGGACAAGGACATCTTCCACTAGACCAGGTTGCTTAGAGCTCCATGCTTGAATGTGTTTTTGTAAACATTTGGTGATAATACTGTATTTTTATAAATAGAGCAATAATTTGGATAATTCATGTTAGCTGCAAAAACTGTTGTGAGGGGAGATCTTGTTGCCAATTCTTGCTTCTCCTTGTTCAAATCTGAAATGTGTTTTGTTACTTTCTGTCATTGAAGATTTGAATTAAATTTGTAAATAGGTTTCATTGCTAGAAAAAGATTTTACCTATTTGGCCTTGTCAGTTACTGATTGTGAGGTCTTGATGAGGATGTAATTTGTTGCTGGTGGCTATGTCTAAAAGAAAAATATTTGGTTTAGTTTTATGTTCAGATTATCAATATTAGATAAATCAAATGCTACAATTCATTTTCAATTATGTCAAAACTTTAGTAGGTGTATTCCATTGTATCCTTGGGAATCTTAAGGATTTATCTGAACCAAAGTGTTAATCCCAGAATTTCATCAGCTGCTGAAAACCTCTGAAAATTTGTCAGTGAAAGTAACATTTGGAAAACAAGTCGAAACATGACTTAATGGGACTGTTTACTTTTTAAACCCAGTAGTAACTTAGCAAAATAGCTTTGCAGTCTGGTGCTTTGGATCTCTCTTTGCTGACATGGACTATATTTTACTTGTTGTTCTGTTTTCTTTAAAACAGAATTCAGCAAAGCCTGGAAAACAAGTTGAACTTGTGAATTAATGTCATGCAGTCCTAATCAAGCAGTTAAATATATATAAATCAATCCTGTAATTGAAGCTATTGTTCACAATTAGAATAAAATTGCATGTGTGGGGTTTGTTTGGGTTTTAAAAAATATTTTAGAAGTGAATGTAAACAAGTAGGATGTTTAGGCAGACTTGAGTAATTTTGGGGCAGAATACCTAGTCTCATAACAAGACAAAACCAGCTCTTTGGAGGTGAACTGCTAAAGCAGTGGAAAGGATGTGGTGGTTGGCTGATCCATAAAGATATTTCAGAAAGTCAGCAGTAGAATTTCCCCAACTCTACAAAGGAAAAATGTTTTCCAGAGAATAAAGCTATTTCTGTTTCTATGATCCTCAATAGCAAAAATGACACATTTTTACAGCACACATCAGGAAAGTATTCACTAACTGCACAATTTTAGGACCAGTGTGTGAAAATTTCAGCTAAGGTGCTACATTTATTACCAGCAGGAGATATGAAAGTGCCTAATTTATAATCTGTTGCAAATGTAACATGCCACACACACAAAAGTAAATATTAGTTATGATTTTTTTTGTAATAGGTTTTTGCAACCTGCTGTTCAGTTTTTGCACAGTGATGTCATCTTCCAGCTTAGCTTTATAGCCATGACAGTATTTGAAGAGTGTAACAGCCTATGCAGTCATTGACAAGCAAAGTTGTAGTCTTTAAAAGCTGTAATGCTTAATGATCTCACCTTCTAAGAAAGGAAGTAGCCAAAAGTCTTGAGGATCTACCTGGAGAGTTAGAGGTATGAAACTTTTGAAAGAAAGGATAAAAGAGCCTATAATTTTTGTTTAACAAATCTACATATTTTAGTTTATATCTACAGTTGAAACAACTAGATCTACTGAAAAATACAAGAGGAGAATAACTAAAATCTGAAGGTAAAATTTCTTTCTTTTTCCTCTGTCATCACTGCAATCAAGGAGATTATTGCGTTATCTCTGTAGAGCATAAATCTTGTGTACCGAAGAGAGGGAGTGAGATGTTCCCCCCCCTTTCCAATAAGAGGTATAATTTGCTTCAGCTGTTCTTTCCTCATATTCCAGCAGCACAGGGAATAAAAAATTATTAGAAATTACCATAATGTTATTAATTAAATGTAGTCAAATAATTTCAAATATTAGAATACGTTTCAAGTTCATTTTGCTTTCAAAAAACAAACTTACATCTGCAGTTTACATCAAGCCTAAAGTCTCTGAATTGCCAAAATATCTGCAATGATACTATATCCCTGGTAAATTGCCTTATATACCAGACACAGACAAAATGTTGGAAATACTTAGGTAATTAAGACTTCCATGGAGGTGAAAAAATGCGCCACCATACTACAATTATGTTAGGTAACCTGGAGAGGTAAGATTTTTGAGTAGTCACTCAGAAATGGCATACAGTTTCCCACCTTCATGGAAGAGTTTACCTGCACAGTTGACATCTGCTTATTCCATATCTTAATTCTTGGGTATGTTTTGCAAATAAGAAATTTGGTCATGGGATCATTAAAATACGATTTAATTATGAGAAGTCATGAGGGTTGTGTAATACTTGGAGTGCAGAATGTGTGCACTGTTGTCATTTGCATGTTTGTGTAGTATTTTAAACACTTGAGGAGCCCGGTAATGGCATTACTAATGTGATCATAGAGTCCACAGATTAGTTTACATGGGCTCTGTATATATTATTTTGAAATTCTGCAGGATTTCAGTTCACACAACTGAGATTTCACCCTTTCACTGGGAAGGAGCAAAGAAGCTGTTATACACCCTTATTTCTCCCTTTGTGCCTTCATAGTTGTTAATATGTTAGTGTTGCAAGTGGAGCCATGGTGAGGAGGAAGATGCTGCTCTCACAGGTTTTGTGAGGGTTTGGCAGCCTTACATGTAGCATATAGTGCATACTGCCTGACTGACAGCTGCAGCATTCTCGGTCTTTGAGTGTTACAGTAGACATCCGTAGTTGCATTTAAGTTCAACCTACCAGAAACTGTTGGGATCATCCAAAGTTGCAGTGGCATTGTCTTTCTGCAGCTTAGATTTTAGAATATGGTGATTGTTCTGCTCTGCTCTGCACTGTGGCGGCCTAACCCAGAGTCCAGTGTGCAGTTTTGAGTACCAGAATACAAGAAGAATATTAAACTACGAGAGAGTGCCAAAAGGAAGGCCATGAGGACGAGAAGGGCCTTAAGGGGAAGCCATGTGAGGGGCAGCTAAGGTCACTTGTTCTGTTTAGCCTGGAGGAGACTGAGGACAGACCTTATTGCAATCTGCAACTTCCTCATGAGGGGAAGACGAGGGGCAGGCACTGGTCTCTTCTCTGTGGTGACCAGTGACAGGACCCAAGGGAATGGCATGAAACTCCCCGACAGGGGAGCTTTATGTGGGTATTAGGAAACTGTTCTCCCAGAGGGTGGTTGGGCACTGGAACAGGCTCCCCAGGGCAGTGGTCACAACACCAGCCTGACAGAGTTCAAGAAGCATTTGGACAATGCTCTCAGGCACATGGTGTGACTCTTGAGGTGTCCTGCACAAGACCGGGTGTTGGACTGAATGATCCTTGTGGGTCCCTTCCAGTTCAGGATATTCTATGATTCTCTGTCTTAGTATGTTTTAGCAAAATGTAAAACATTCAAAATTAGAAATGTTTCTTGAAAATTGTGGCATGATTTTTAGACAGGAACATATAAGTCTTTATTCATGAACACCTAAAGTCACATCAGCGTTTTAATATAATAAGATAAATATAAGAAAATTGCATGGTAGAATGGGCAGGGAACTGTTTAGTTATCCATTAAATTATAAACATTTTGGATCAGAAGCTACATCAGATCTCTTTTCTGAGATCTCCCATAACTTTTTGAATGTTATAATTTTGGATGTTTTCACATATAATTCTTGGAGATGAACTTACTAAATATGCTGTCTGGGTAGGTCCCAGCTTTTTAAAAATCGCTGCTGTAAAAATTTGAACTTGCTTCGTGCATGAAATGGAAACTTCAGCTTTCATTCATATTTTTTATATCATATAGTATGATCCAGAAGCCAAAGACATTGCTTAAGGAAAGTGATACTATTACATTTATTTTACTATGTTTTCCATTCCAAATGTGTCAATAATGTTCTTTTTCCTACTTTGTCTGGTGACCTGATCTCAAGCAAGGCTAGGCAGTGAATGGTTTTTAGCAATAAAAATAAATAATGTGTAAGGAAACAATTAAGTCGTTCTTCACTGTACTTTGCTTTTATTGTCCATCAATCCATTAAAATTAATGCAGGTTTGGGGGAGTTGCACAAGAAAACCACCATTGGCAGACATTTGGCAGCAAGCTGATGATTTATTTCTTAGTTTCTCCCGTTCAGTCAGTGGTTTTCTTTATTTGTGTGTCAGCTCTGAAATTCTGTTGCAGAGTGTTTTTGAGAGAAATTTCAGACTTGAGAGCAGTTTCTGGTACATAATTCAATTCAGTCACAGGACTAAAGTAGTCTGTGGCAACATCAGATTTCTGGGGTGGTTATCGCCTCCAGTCCTTAGGTGGTACCTGCTTTTCAAAGGAGAAGAACGTATAAATAAAATAAGAAAGCGAAGAGAAAAAAGGTCTGTGGCTTTTCCTGTAGCATATTTATGGAGACACTTTCCTGGCATGTTTATTACAAGTCAGGCATTTGGAAAACATGCTGTGCTTTTTGGTTGCTTTACCCTTCCATTTTCAGTGGGATCATAAATTGTCCAGGAGAAGATGACAGGCCAGTCTTCAGACTTCTAATAGTTATCTCTGCTCATTTTTGCTCCATACGAAAGCTACAGAAGACAGAAGCTTTTTGGTTGATGAAGCTTTTCCTCAGAGATTTGGCTGTTTCATTCTGAAGATTTACACTGATTTACAAAAAAAAACCAAAAAAACCCCAAAAAAACCCAACAACAACAACAAACAACAAAACAAACAAACAAACAAAAAACACACCACCAAACCAAAGATGCCTAATTTAGTTCCTTCTGTACCTAGAAAAGTGAAATTTGTATTTGGCATTAAACATTTTTATTTACTCAGTTTATCAGCTAGCTGCTTTTGTTGTCATAACCAGTGCAGTAGTTCAGGAAAATATACAGAGCATTTTGGTAAAACCTAGCTTAATTTAAATGCACACAAATAGCCAGAGAATGTAAGTGCTTCACATTAGTGAAATGTCAACTCACTGGTCTTGTTCAAATCTAACCACCATTAACATAGTCCTACAGTGCCAAAGAACAGAGGAAGTATGAACATTTTTCTTACTAATAGTGCTGAATTACTAGAATTTTTTCAGGTCTTTTGAAGTAGGTTGTGTTAGGGTCAGGTATCTCCTAGTAACCTGGGAATTCCGTCATTTTCCTGTTACCATAAAAATAAGAGATAATAAAGATAATAAGTAGAAGACTGAGATGATGAAACCTAGATATAAAAAAGTACACTTCTGTGAATATATAATGGATTGTGGCAAAGAGAGTATTGCCAGGAAGACCAGCATAAAGCTGTAACACTTGTTGAAGCTCAGAATCAGTTTTTAATCATGCCCGTAGTCTTCTGAGGGGAATAAAGAAGGAGACATGGTAGCTATTTCAGTATCTCCTCAGGTGCAGATGTCATGATTACCATTCCCAAAAATTCCAGTTTTCTTATTCTGGAATATTTTTTTTAAATACGAAACCCATGAAGAAGATCCTAAATGTAGAGGACATAGTTTGCCAAAAAGAATTGACTAAGTGTTTTCAAGATTTCTAGTAAATAAAGGGGAAATTGTTGCATTCTCAGAAGACCATGGAAAATGTTGTCTGTTGTTGTCAAAAGTGTATTGAACTGAACAGTCACCTACACCATCTAAATTTTGCTTGTGGAATGATAGAGTTGAACTAGCAGTAGTTACATCTTAATGACCAGTTTGAATTTGGTGGTACTTACAGAATCCTTCAGTTTTGTCTGTCATGTAGATTTTTTCTTTGTTTCAGTGCTTTGGTAACAATTACTGGTGTCCCAAAATAAACAAGCCTAAGAAGATACAATTTTCCCGAAAGCAGCTTTACTCCCTGTGATGTTAGCTTAAAGGTTACCTCCTTTTTTTCATCTTCACAATCATCTTAATGGTACTTGATTTTTCAGATTAGATGTACATGTTGGTGATATGACCAGTGTGAAGAATTATTAATCTTGTTCATTGTATATGAGTTGTCTGCAAACAGAGAAAATGAGGTAAATTTTACTGTTTTGTTTGTTTTGAATTAGGTTCATGCACTGTTAGTTCGAGAAGTTGATGTAGAGAAGGTGTCAAGTTTTGAGAACCCGTATGTAGATGCAATAAGAAGCTTATGGAATGACCCTGGAATTCAGGAGTGTTACGATAGACGACGGGAATACCAATTATCAGATTCAACTAAATAGTAAGTACATAGTAGCAGTGAACAACTATCTGTGACTTTCTGTTTCTAACAAAGTAATTTTTACTCTTTACCTTATTGTACATGTCTGTGTTCATGTTTGTATGCATATGCAGCACAAACATAGCTGAATATACATGCACCAAATTGAATTAAGGAGTGGCATACATCTGTTTTAGGATTATATCTGCACTTATTTCACAGAATGACAGTCTGTGATCATTCAAAGTCTTAAGATTCTAACTAGGGATGGTTAATTTGGGGGGATTTTTTGTTAAACTTATTCAACCTACTCTCTTCCAACATATAATCACAAATGCAAGATGGGCAAAAATAATTTCACGTAGTGTGACAGTAGTGAATACTGGGAAGTGCAATCAAAGTGGACCTCCATACAATTAATAAAAATTGAAATGTCCAAGAACTCCTATTTTCCAGGTTTTCCATTTTCTCTCCCTGGCATTTGCAGTCTTAGTGGTGAGGTAAACAGTACAAAACAAAGGGATTTGTTTTATACTGAACTGCCTTTCTATTATGGAAACAAAGCCTAGAGAACATGGCTGCCAGGAACACATCAGGAAGGTACTTCAAGTTAAATTGTTTGTTCTAGATCAACAGTAATAAAAATGCATATGTGGCTAAAAAATGTCTGAAATGTTACGTCTTTCGTTTTTGGGACCAGAATCTGATATAAAAACAATGTGAAATTTGTCATTGGAATCTGATGTCTGTCTGAAGGTTTACTCTGTGAATCTTATTTATTTTTTTAGTGATGTAGCATACAGCTCAGGTAAAATTTCTCATCTGCTGTCAAAGAAACAGGTGATGGCCTTTTGATGTTGACCAATGCTACAGAACACAGCACAGTTTGTTATTGAAGCCATGGCAGAAACCTCCATGGATTCTACATGAATTTTTGATGAAAAAAATTATTCCAGTGATAAAATTCCAGTCTCCATTTGGCATGTGCACATGAATGGAAGCCTCTTACTTATGAAAGTGCACCAAGCTCATTGTACAGGCTCAGGACATTAGACATGACAGGTGTGGAATGACATTTATCTGCACAGTAGCCTGAGCATCCGTATCTAGCACAGCACTTTATAAGTGAATTAGTCAAGATAAACTTACTAGGATCTTGCTGATATAACTAAGGCAGCTGAAGACCTATGGATGCATGACATAAATCTCCTCAGATTCATTACAATATTATCACCACACCATGACTTCTCTTTGCCCTGTGCAGGGGGTTTCTGTTTTCCTCTGCAGTTCTCTGTCCTGGTTACCTTCCCAACCCATTTTTGCACATGTATTTTGGTGCAGAGTGGTGCAGAACACAGTGGCATCTCTCTTGTATTGTTTAGATTCTCACTGTCCCCAAAGATACCATACTGTGTTTTGGTTTTAAGTGGTAAGGAAACCAATAGAATATTACATAAAGAAAAAAATTTCAGCATACATAAACGGTGAAAAGAAAACTTCAGAGACAACGTTACTAATAATATATTTTCACATTGTTTCTGTACTGAAATGAGTGGCAAAGTTTAGTAGAAGGTGAAGCAGATCTTTTCTCTTATTTTGAATTTCTTGTATTTGTAGGTCCTAATTTTGTCTCCACAACAGATGTGATACTGGTTTTAAAGTTGAAATAAATGTATGTATTTTGTGTGCTCTACCTTAAAGGCTAAAAATAGAATTACTCTCCTATGTAGGAAATAATGATCTGATGCTACTTCAGATCAGATTGTGCTGAATACCATAGTTTTGACCTACTTTTAGTTAAATTGTCACCATTGTGGATCTTTTGAGTAACATTAAAAATAGTAGGGAATAATCATTAAGTAGCTGTAAAAACAAATTCCTAATACATTGTCTTGCAAAAGCTGCATGTGCTAGTTGATTGGTTATTTTTCAAGCTCAGCATGTTTAGCAGTTTACCATGAGTTTTTGCAGATTTGGTGACTTTATTATAGTTCATACTATGGATTTCTGCAAAATCTTTTAAATTAGACTTGTTAATCACTGTATTCGAATCTTTAGAAAAGCCTTTATGTATACTTATGCTTGCAAGTAGAGTTTTTTCCAGATATGTAAGTCCACTAAATAAAAGATCAGCAGAAACAAAAGAAACATTGTTTTGAAAATACAGTATGTGTGTTTATCAGTAAAACACCCAAACAAATTTGTTAGCATTATATCCCTGTCACAAAGCAAGGAAGCAAATTGCTTAAAAGTTGCTTCTGGGACTCACAAGGCAGTAAGACAGAAACAAGCACTTGGTGCTCATTGTCTTCTGGCTTGATGTATCAACCAAAATGGTTTGTTGTCCATCACATCTCTTGTAAGCGTATGTGCCAATGTCAGACGTGTTCTTTGTTCATCCCTTGCACGAGCCTCTTATCTTCTCAGTAGTTTTCCACTGTGTTTTTGTAGTAGTAGTAGTAGTAGTAGTAGTATTTTCAGTCTGCTGCCTATATTGCTTTTTTCTGCCATCAGTCTTCAACAAGGCCAAGTGCTGAGGTCTGCCCTTGGGTCACAGCAGATCAAGGCAGTGATACAGGCTGGGGCAGAATAGCAGGCAAGCTACCCAGCAGAAGATGACCTCAGGGTGCTGGTTGAAAGCAGCTGAATGTGGGCTGGCTTGTGCCCAAGTGGCCAAGAAGGCCAGTGGCATCCTGGCTTGGATCAGAAATAGTGTTGTCGGCAGGGCCACATCTGATATTTCTTATATCAGAAAGAGTGTGGAAGGGTTCATCTCCCTGCATGCAGCACTGGTGAGGCCACACCTCAAACTCTATGCCCAGTTCTGGCCCCCTCACTGCAGGACAGACATTGAGGTGCTGGAGCGTGTCCAGAGCAGGGCACTGAAGCTGGTGAAGGGTCTGGAGCACAAGTCCTGTGAGGAGCAGCTGAGGGAGCTGGGGGTGTTCAGCCTGGAGTAAAGGAGGCTCAGGGGTGTACTTACCACTCTCTACGACTGCCTTGAAAGGAGGGTGCAGCCAGGTGAGCATCAGACACTTCTCCAGGTAACAATAGATAGAACGAGAAGACATAGCCTCAAGCTGCACCAGCTGAGGCTCATTTTTTTGAGCGTCAAGAATAATTTCTTCTCGGAAACAGTTGTTAAGCATTGAAACAGACTGCTCAGGGAAGTGGTGGAGTCACCATCCTTAGAGTTGTTCAAGAAGTAATTGGATGTGGTACTTAGTGCTATGGTCTAAGTGACAAGGTGGTGATTGATCAAGTGTTGGACTCATTGATCTTTGAGGTCATTTGCAACCTAAATTATTCTCTAATTACATGTAGTCTTCTTCCTGTTATTTTATTGTTTCTAAATTATGTTTCAGGTTTCTAGTGTGTTCTGTATATCATAATACTTTCACTTTCTGCCATCTTTTGACCTGCTTGGTCATTCTTTTGTCATTGTTAGTTTTACTTTTGATGTTTTCATACCCATTGCTTGTCCTCTGGAAGAATACATCCAATGTATGTTCACTGAAAGTAGTGTCTAAGAAAGAAAATTCCTGCATTATGGGAGTTGATTTGAACTTCTCGGAGGCTTAACAAATACACTCTATTCTCTTCCCTGACCATTGGATGCTCCAAAGCTTGGATGTTCATGTTGTTTTAAAATCAACTTTTAGACTTCTCTGGAGCAAAGTGAAGAGCGCATCAGACATATAGAGGTTATTTGCTTTCCAAGCGCAGTACAGGGTGACTTAGCCACTTAATTACCACTAAATTACTTCCCTTTGAGACGCTATCCTGCAGTGTGAGACAGGTGTAAACTAATAACACAGAGAATTGCCTTAAGTAGTAGCTGTGTGAGGTGAGATGAGATCATCCAGAATATACTGAGCTGGGTACCAAGACCTTAACCCAAATGTAAAAAGGTTACCAGTCAACAGTTTGATTGTATCATACCTTTACAAAGCCTAAGGAAAGGAGAGGCAATAGTCTTCTGTGTTAGAGAATTTGGGTTGCAATTGGAATTTTTGAAGATTCATCACTATTTTTTCTCCAGTATGAGGCTAGGGGCTTTACCATTCATGAACAAAATGTCAGAAGTGTTAAGACATGGAAAGTGTCCCAGAGCCTTGCTTGGTTTAGATTTTCAGTTTCATCTTTCTCTGGCCACATGAAATTGGAGTATTTGGCCACTGTGTATCTCCAACCAAGGACTTTCTAGTTGCTACAAAAGCACTGAGCATATCTATTTAGTTTCCCTTCCATGGCTATGTTTTCTAACACTTCAGATAATTAAATATCATTTTCTCATAAGTGTGTTAGCTATGCCAGTGGATATCTATAGCACATTTTGTTATTATATAATGATCTGCTTTATTAGTCATACATGCCACGGCATTCTCATACATGTATAGTCTTTCAAGCTTTTGTTTCTGCATTGCTGTCACCTTTAACAGCTCAGTTCCTGCAGTTGCCCAGCTTTGCATATACTTTGAGCTGAGATAGTTGGACAGTTAGTATAGAAATGCAGATTCCTGTATTTTACTATGTAATAAGAGCTCAAGGGTGTGAATCTGAAAGTATATCACTGCTTCTTAACAGGAAGGAAAGAGATGAAACCTAGTGATGTCTGCTCAGTAAAGTACACCTTTTGAGAAACTGTTGCAGGAGTTGTAAGGCTTTGGTCATCTAGTAATTTCTGTACGACAGTATTCCATTTGAGTGTGAAGTATTTTCAAAACTTCCACTAAACAATTCGTTTATACCTGTCGGCTAAAGATAACATTTTCCTTCTGTGTAACTCTTCTGAAACAGGTAAATTTCAGTGGATTTAGCACGTGTTAAATACAGTGTGCTTTGGAGTACACAGGGGGAAAGATCAGTGTATGAATCTAAGTTAAGGCAGTTTACTCCATTTCTTGGCATTGCCTTTAGCAATCATTCTTTCATTTCAAAAAGGTGTAGTGCACTTTTAGAGCATGATGGGTCTTTCAGGAGTAATACTGTCCGAAATTGGGACCTGCTATGCAGCTGAACTGATACCAGATTCTGAGCAACTCTGTATGGGATATCTGTGTAACAGTCATTAGGTTGCAGTGAGAAAACCATATAGTCATGATTTAAAAGATGAATAAGTACATTATTATTTAATAAACTGTTCATTAGTTCTTGCTTACCGTCATTTGTAAAAATGTACCTGAAGGTCCTAAAGCTATACTTGAGGTCAATTTGTGTTGCAGAATCATAGATTCTGCTTTTATGTATTCACAGTTTACACAGCCTTATGTAAGGTTTAGAGTAAGGTAGAAACAGCAAATAAAAATGAAAGTCTGAAATTCAAAGATCAAGTGCTACCAGCAGAACCATGCTAATACTATCTTATGCCTTAGATATAATCCCAAAAATACAAGCAGTGTCTGAAGAAAGATGGGACATGCATACCCAAAGTACTGCTTCCCATAGAAAAACTGCAGATTGTGTGACAGAACTTGGAAGATTCAGAAAGGGAGGTGGGAGGGACTATGTAAAGCAGTATATAGTATGTATTTCTTCCAGGATCCTTTTTTCCTGCAGCACCAAACGTATTCTTAATGACTGTATAATTTTTACACCACATTTCCTAAAAAGAAAAATTTGCAAGAGCATTTGTTTGTTTGGTGACTTTCCTTTTTTAGCCTTTGCTAAGGTTGGCTTTTAGTGGTGTAGGAAATTGAGGAAGACAGCTAGGTAGGATTTGGGTGGAATACGGATAAAAACAACGCTGTGCAGACTTCTTCCTACCTCACTTCAATCTTAGGTTTTTTGTGTTTACTTAAGATTAAGATGGGATAGTTCTGGAAACTGCTAATTTGCCTCAGCTTTTCACCAGTGGTGTAGAGTCTTAGAAACGCAAACCTCTACAGAAATTCTGAGAACACAGCCAGTACTTGTTTACATTTAGTTTTGTACACTGAAAATTGATCCCATTTACTGGACTGCTGCCTGTTAGCATAGAGGACACTTGTGTCAATTATTCTGGCAGCTCTGTGAAGCAGGAAAAATCCTGCTACAGCAGCTTTAGCATTTTGCATATGTGCTGTTGAAAGACAAGCCAGTTGTATGTTTTCTCAAAAACAGAAAAAAAGAAAGGCTTTTGTTTTTCAGCACATGATCAAAATTAGTGCTAGCGTTTTTTAGGAGAGTAGTCTCATCAGCCAGCTCAAAGTTTTGCAGAACAAGCTAAAAAACTCCAACCCCACCCCAAAATCACACCAAACCCCAACAATAGTATGGAGTATAGCCCTACCCCTCTCCAGAATAGCCACGCTCCAAAGGACAGAGAGATATCAAATATCTTGTCTAATTATCCTTAGTCATAGACTTTGGTTAGGTTTCTATTTTCTTTTGCACTGCCATTGTCTGTGTATGAAACAGAGCATCTGGGGAGGATCATACCCATGAACTGTCTTAATTTTGAGGAAAAGACTTTTTTTTGCATTAAACCTCAGAACTCTGGGGTTGAAAAGATGTCAATGTTTATGGTTACTATCATACCAAAATGTGTCGTGTCATTGAATGAAGTGAAAGCATTTGCATATGAAATGTTGCTGGTGAGGCTTGCTTTTATAGCTGTGGTTACACTGAAATCACCCAACAAGCTTTTATGTTAAACAACAGAATCTGTAGAATTTCTTGAGGTTTGTCCCTTCCCTCTTCCCTGTACTCTCATTCTTCCCATATAGATATGTTGGCTGGCTGGGTGGTAACAAATCATCTTTACTGGTTTTATACTGACCTTTCTATCAGTGTCAATAATTACTTCTATCTCAACATGTTTGGTTTTATTTAGAGATTTGTAACAGAGTGTTTCTGGTGTGGTGCCAGTCAGATCCTTTCTCCTCAGCAGTGTGTTTCAGAGGCATTCTGCTCTCCAGAGACTTCTGTGTTTACAGTGTCTCTCAGTCAGACTCTTTCTAAGCATGGGATTTGATAGTGTGCTAGTGAGTATTAATTCAGCATCTTGCTACATCAGCTTTGCCTGCTGGGTTTAGCAAAAGTTATTAGACAGTACTGATGAGCAGACCAGTCTCATTTTTAACCTCAGAAAGTGAAATTATGTTAGAGATGGATTGGCCCTTTCTACCTTTGTCTGCCCATGTCTTACTGCCTGCACCTGATCAATTAGGCTATACACTGAACATAGTTTAAAGTTACAGAAATTCATCCTATGGATTTATTCTTTAGAAAATGCTTCTTTATCACCTGATTACTTGGAAAAATCTGGCCTCAAAGACGCTGGTAAGTAGTAGCTCATAGCTGGAGGAGGGTGTTTGTTTGAAGTGTCTGCCTCATGTTGAAGGTGCTCCAAGACCTTACTTGAATTTACTTTCAGAAATAAGTTTTGACGGTCTGTCTTCATTAGGTGATGTAGCCCTAGGAAATTAAGGCTCAATGTTGAGCTACCTATTCATGGTGACTAGAGTCATACTCAATTTCTTAAAGACCTTTACTGGTTGAAACAACTTTGGTCTGCTTATTAAGCTTAGGAGTCTCACTACCTTGCTTGATTTCTATATTGGAAATACATGTAGGAAAGTACAGAGCCAGTTAGTTGACTCCCATAATCCCATTCTTGCTGTTCATTTGGAAATGTGGACAGACAGTACTTTTGACATATGCTTTCTTTCAAGGGCATTGTGAACCCCCCTAGCCTGGCGGCTTCCCTGAAGCGGGCTGCAGGTTTGGACCTTGTCATAGGTGATGTAAAGTGCATTAAAAATAATTACTTCGCTCTTGGTGCTGACTGGGAAATGAAAGGCTTCCTCTGCTTCTGGTCAGCGTGCAGATCACAGGCGTGTTGCTAGATGCTGGCAGCTTCTCCTGACGTCAAGGGAGGGCCACTGCCAGCAGTTCATTACATACTCATTGCCTCAGTAATGCACCTTCTGCCTGTCACTATAGCAACCCTCTGGAAAATTACCTCAGCAGCCACTAAAATTCATTTTTATTAAAACTTATTACAGATAAAATTAACTTCTGAATCTTTGTCTGTATTATGAATTTACTCAGAACCATGTATTTTCCCATTTTCTTTCCTTTGTATAATGCTTAGCTGAGTAGGTACTGTTTGGGTGAGAGGCCATATAGCTACAGTGTGACTCATCAAAACAAGATTTCTTAGTGGGTGGTGAAAATGAACTCTGAGTACCATGTAGCTGAGACCTAAATGTCTTACACAGTTGCTACTATCTGTACAACTGAATTTCCTATAGTAATGCTGGTGGTTACTCACTGTTGGAGTAGCTCTCGGGATGGCTTCCATATTGTTATTATGACTTTAAAATTTGAAGCCAGTAAACTGAGAAAATACCTGGTCTGGGCAATTATTGGCAGCTCAGCTTTTGTGGAAGCTTGTGGTTATGTCAACTCTTGTGGTTTGTTTGCCAGAGTGCATGTATAGCCAGTTGTAGTATACATTGAAGAGTTAGGTGCATGGCTAAGACTGATTGCAGTATTTGTTAATTCATTTCAAGTTGGGCATCTACCCTAAAACACACTGTGCATATCTCTTACATGCTTAATTTTTTTGTTTGTAGGTAGGATTTGTTTGCCCATGGGAGCAGTATAGTTGCCAGTACTTTAGGGCTGCTTTAGCTAAGTGCTTTAGAACCACAGTGAATCAGTTTACTAGTAAGCAAATACATTAAAAAGCCCATCAAAATCTTCATTTTCCTTTACTTCTCATCTATCTGCATTCAGAAACACAACACATTTCACATAGCCTTGGCTTCACAAGTTCCCTTCTGGTTGCGGATAAGCCAGTGGAGGAAGTAACTCCACCCTGCTTTCCTGCCGGAGTTTATGGACTTGCCACATCCTAGGACATATCCATCAAATAAACCTTAATCTGAACAAGTTCAGTAGTGTTTCTTCACCATTCCAAGTAATTTTGATGGAAATGTGTTATCAAGCTATTGCACAAGTGGAAGAGCTGGCAGCTGGGGATGGGCAGAGGAGCAGCTAGGGTGTTCTGAAGCCAACACAGTTGAAAGCAGATGACAATTGACATTAGCTAGTACTTTTGGTGTTTTAATTTAAGGTTGCTGCCTGATAAAGTAATTTAAAAATAAATAAATTACTAGTTTGATAAGCTGTAGGATGTTTCAAGCTTATGCGTGCAATGCTGCACTTCCCTGGTGATCAGGGAATTTGTTTAAACTCCACCTTTCATGAGGGTAAAAAAAAAAGGTTAAATAGCCAATTCTTTGGGTACAAGGAAGATTTGAAAGTATAAGTCTTTACTGTTACAGTAAATTAACTGTGATAAGCCAAATAATAAATTTTCAATGTTACAGAAACAGTTAGAATAGTAGTATATGAAAAATGTGTGTGCTGCTGGTATGTCTTTAAATATTAATTGTATTCTAGTTGTCTTGTCTTTTTATGTAGTCACCTGCATTCACTTACGTATTCCCTCTCAGCATTTTGAAATAGTGACTCAGCTCAGTTGTTCAGAATAATCAGACTGTCACCCCACCCCTTCTAATGCAAAGCAAAAATCCATTCTTGTGCTTCATAAAGAGAAAATGTCTTGGGTTTTGTCTGTGTAGTACCACGGATGTAGAGGTGTAGTGTTCTGCAGTCAATACAAAAGTTTTGATAATGTATTGAGCTTATGTGTGTTGATTTGCTACCACTGGTATTTTAGGAAGACTGCACCTGACTGAAAAGAGGTGTATAATTTCTGCAATAGATCAAAAGTCTTCAGACAATGATATAAAACAGTGCATAAAATGGAAAGGCCCTGATGTCAATCCCAATGATGGATGTTCTTACTTAAAGAAAAGGAAGTTTTTAAAAATTCTTACTTAATTTTAGAGGTTATATAAATTTTAAAAGAGACTTACAGCATTTTTAGTGATTTTCAAATATCTTGAAGGCAACTTCGTATTGCTGCTGCTGGCAAAGTTTTCTATTTGATCTTCAGAAAAATGTTTAATCCCCCTGAACTTGATAGCAGAACATGAAGTTACATATCTTCATAGGGTAACAGAAAGTGTAATTGGCTGTAGAACTGTCAGTAGCAGAAAATGCCTGTTCCTTTGCTTCAGAACAACAGTGGAAAACTTGATTTAAATCTGAATTCCAGCACAAGTAATTTTTCAGCAGAAGTGTCTATGTGTAAATAGAATTTAAAGAAACCCCAAAAAAACAGAAAAAGAAACCAAACAGGAAAACCACAAATCAAAATTAAAACAATTTATTTTCTATCTAGGAAGAGTTTCATTGACTGTTTGCTGTATGCTCACAGCATTAAAATAGCAATAATAAAAGACTTTAAGTTGTGCAACAAAGAACTGGGATATTTAAATTTAAATAAATGTATACAGTAATACATTTGTTTATTAAGTTTTATTATTTTATTATACTTTATTAAGTATCAAGTTTTAAGTTAGAAGAAAAAGTGGTAGGGGCTAAATATTATTGGAAAACAAAAAAAAAAAAAGCAGAATGTATTCTAAATGGCTTTTGTTAGCCTGTAGATTCTGATTGTCACAAAGGTTTTCTTTTTAAGGGATTTAGTGTATCCTTCTGAGGTTTTTTTTTTCTGTGAGATACTCCTACTGGTTTTGACACTAATTCCTTGATTATGGATTTGAATGTGTAAGTCAGGACAGTTCTTAGAGAGCCCAACTCTCTTTGATCTGTTAAGTGAAGAAATCGGGGGAATGAAGTAAGACTCCGTAAGGATACATAAGGACTCTTCTGTGGACTGTCTAGGCTCTCTAAGGGGCTACGGGTGAAATGAGTGAAAAGGTACTGACCTGAGTTTGGTTACTGAGTGAGCAGAACTTGAGCCTAAAGAATGAGGATGAGGAAAAGGTAAGTATTTTTAAGGACAAAGTAATGTTTCTGAAACTTAGGATGGGAAACCCGCAAAACCTCACCTGCTTGTTTATTGATTTCTTGAAACACAAATGAGTTGTAATGATTTAATAGTATCTGTCCCTTTGCTTTGTCACCTTTCTAAAATCAGCCGGATGTGCATTTCCAGATACCTTAGTAACATGCCCACTGTGCAGAGGTGCAGTAACCAGGCTCACCTTGGAGACCGCAGCTAAAGCTTGCCAAACGAATGCAACAAGACAATTGTGTAAATGGTCCACCTGCCAATTTATTCAGTTAAAATTCTCGTGCTCTTATGAATACCACTGTAGCATGTAATGACTGGCAATGCTTCTTTATATCCTTCCAAAATTTCATCACAAAATAAAGCAAATTCTTTTGTGGGTAGGAGGGAATAAGAATCTAGTTCGGGGTCTATCACTTTCTTATGTTGATGGTTATGGATTTCATTCAGTTACCTGGGTTTTTTTTCACTTTTCCACTGACAAATTGATTATGAGCTTGTTCGTGCTGCTTTTTGTTAAAAAAACCCTGAGGGCAGATCCAGTGCTCAGACTCTTAAGCCTTTTTCTCACTGCCAGAAACCAATCAGCATTTTCAGAAAATATTTTCACAGTAGTACCTTCTGGCTTACCTGAGATACACTGTTCAATGCATCTTTCTAACATTGGTATTTACTGTTGGATTGATACTTCATTAATAAAGGCACAGTGAAGGAAATTTGATAATAAAATTTTGTAATTGAGCCAATAATAATTTGGTGCCTCCCCAAAGCTAACAAAGTAATTCTTCTGTATTTTTACCATAAGGTAGAAATTAAACTTCTTTATTTCTGTCATTGTTCAGCATAACTTCTGCTCACTCCTTTACTAAGAAGTAATTCAGAACATCTAGAAGAAGTCTGATTATTTCTTGTGTGGGTTTATTCAAAAAGAGCGCCTTCATTAATTACTACAGGGAAAAGAACATATTCAGAAGTTGGTGACACTTCATCATCATTTAATAAATTACAAGACCATTGCTGTCATCCCCTAGAATGAATGAGGGAATCCCTAGGTTAGTTTATCTTCTCAGTGGCTAACTGTAGGTCATTTTTCTGCTGTGAACTAGCCAAATGCCAAAGAACTTGGTTTCCTGCGGCAGTCTTTCTGCCAGATGTCCACCATGGGGGGAGCATAAGCTTCCTGGTGCATTGATTTCACAGGATGTCCAGCTCCTGGACACACACATGGGTACATTCTTTTCTTGGAGGATGTTTTTTATGGCAGCTGATTAAAACCTTCAGTACACTGGTGCTTTATGGTTGAAACTTACTATCAACCAATAAGCAGAATAGTTTTATGTTGTAGTTACTGAACCTTTACAAGCAATTTTATAGCATTTTTGGGTTATTTGCTAGCCAACTGGAGTGTGTTTCATGTACTGCAGGCTTATCAACCTAATCAGAAGTTTCAGTGTGAATGCAGGACTTCAGGTGCCAGAGATCCCACTAATTAATTTGTGCTGCCTTCTGATAACAAGATCTGGAGAATGTTTTAATTGTCTGTAGTGGTTTGATCACATGCTTTTCACTTTGTGAGATAAGGATGAGAAGAAATGCAAAGCAGGCCTAAAACTTTAAAGAATATAAAGAAGTTTATTACTAACAGATTTTAAAGTAACAAGAAATAAAAAGAAGTGAAAGCAAAACCCTCTTCCCTCCAGCACTCTCCAAGCAAAAACTCCCCCCCCC
>VZTE01003917.1:20530-58858 GCA_013397775.1 Eulacestoma nigropectus | reverse complement strand
GCCCGGGCCGGGCCCGGAGGCCGCCCGGGGCTCGGAGGCCCCGCTTCTCCCTCAGGAGACCGGGAACCAGAGAGCAACTTCCCGCCCGTGCACGGGGTTTAAATATGCAAAATTCACAAAAGCGCATTGGCTTAAAGGCTTGTCAATCAACTCAGTTTCAACCCATGACATTGTCAATGGTTGGGCTTTTCCTTTTTTAATTTAGTCTCAAAACAGTGCTCTTTATCCTCCTGGTAGTGAATGATCTATTCTGGAGCAGTCCATTGTTCTTTGGAAGATTTGTGTTAGTTTATCCAGGTTGGCACTATAGAATGAATATCAAGAAATATGTTACATATTCAAAGCAATTTTATATTTCTCACACTTTGTATAATAATATTATGTCTCTAAATTTCCTAGAATTACGTAATTGACAACTTTGGTGAATTTACATGTGAAAGAAAGCCAAGCAAAGTTGTATGGGAAAAAAACCCCATAATAATTATGCTACCTTTCTTGTAGAATTAGCTTGAAGCTATGTAAGTGGGGATGGAATACATTTTTATATTTTGTCCCCTCTTTTCTGCCGATAATGCTTTTTTTTTTTTCTGTTGTACTTCTCCCTACCCCACAGCCCATTTCCTTCCCAAGTTTTCCTTTCTCTTTTCCTCAGTGGGATGATGGTGTCACTGTCTAGCATTCCTGTTGTTTCTCCCTGTTTATAGCTATCTTAATGACTTGGACCGCATAGCAGATTCCACCTATCTGCCAACCCAGCAGGATGTGCTCAGAGTTCGAGTCCCAACAACAGGGATCATTGAATATCCATTCGACTTACAAAGCGTCATTTTCAGGTAGGAAAAAAAGTTTTAGTATCCACTTGCTTTGTTTCTTTTGTTTCCTTCTGCATTGGTAATGCCATTTATAGGATATTGGTTTATAGTGCATAAAAAGCAATTATTCTATTTCTAAAATTTGAGCTTGGTCAATTTATCTTCATGTAATTGTCCACATATATTAAGGAGCTCCCATTAGAGGTGTCAGAAGGATCAAAGACAGTTAGGTTTTTTATTTCTGAGAATAGTTTTTACTGATAGAAAATCTGCAGTTCATCTTTTCCATAATACATGCATAAGTTTCACTGAGTAATCTGAAAATACAACCATATGTCTTTGTCATTCATGTAAATTATGGAATAAAAGGTTACCAGTTGAGTAGTTGATTTTATAGAGAAATTACTCTCCTTTAAGAGAGAAATCGCCCTACTTTAGTGCAACTACAGTTGTTTAACTACGGAATTGTAATTACAAGTTAGACACCCGTGTTTGCACTGAGACATGGGATGAAGTGGGAACATACCGCAAGCAAATACGAGTTTTGATTTTGGCTACCAAAAACTTGAGTAGACACGTATTCTATTTGTCTGCTTAAAATGGGGCAGCTTTAACAAGTTGTGGATTTTGATTCTGGTAATTTGGGGGGGAAAAGGCGGTCCACTGTCTGTTTTGTTTGTATCTGTTTTGCTGTATATACACAGGGTATATTTTGCTAACTCATTGCTCATGAGACCTTTATATCTCATAATTCTAAGGGGTTTGAGACTCACAATAGTTCAAATACAGAAAGCACATCAGACTTAAAGCAAACGTGGTTAACTGTCTACTTGCAACAGATTCTATTAAATATCAGTGGGAAAAAATATCATTAAGAAAACCAAACCAACTGTGTATTTAACGAAATCCTTGAATTTTGTCATGGTGTGTGTGATTGGGTATTTATCTGTTAAGGTATTCGTGGAATTGATGTGGCTGTTAATTTTGCAGAATGGTGGATGTAGGAGGCCAACGATCAGAAAGAAGAAAATGGATACATTGCTTTGAAAATGTCACATCTATCATGTTTCTAGTAGCTCTTAGTGAATATGATCAAGTGCTTGTGGAGTCAGATAATGAGGTAAGCAATTGTCAACAAAACCTACAAGTTCAAAAAAAAAAAATAGTTTTACCAGTCCAGTCCCAGGTGTTTTCTAAATGCATCTACAAGCAGTCATGCACAAGTGGCACCCAATGGAGTGAGAAGCCCTTTAGGGGACAAAGGGGAGGAAGGGTTCAATCTTCAAGTAGGGCAAAGCTGCTCCACTCCATGAAGGATTCAAAGAAGTCTCTGTTTTGTGTTGAAGAGGAATATGGTTGAATATAGAGAAATGTTTGTATAGTTACTGTTACGAGCAGAGGCACAATAATAGGTGGTGTAAATGAAGACAAAATTTATAGATTTACTTAATTATAAATTATAATATAATTTATTTAAAATTTATAGATTTCCTGTTTCTAAGGAACAGACCCCAAGGCAGTAAACTCCATTCCTTTGATTTAAAGCCCAAGGTGTATATTGGAGTTTTATTTCAGAAAGTAAGAGAAGTAAGCAAGTGGGTGGGCTGAGGGTGCAAAGCACACTATCCATTATTTTGAATGCAGACTAAGGTCGATTTTTTTATGTTGAGGGCTATTTTAAGTTACTCATCAAAATTTTATGAATTTGACTCATTAGCACTGTCTCATGCAAATCTTTTACCACATACTTTAAAAAGTTAGGTGAAAAAAAGGAGAACATTTGAAAATATCTTCTTCATGGCTGCATACAAGTTGCACTGTTTAAGACAATGGCTGACACAGAGTAAAACAGGTGTCCCTGGACAATCACATTTTATACGTTGAACTTTCTTTAGGATTAATTTTTTTTTAAAGTCTGGGAGCTCTGGAAACTTATACATTTGTAGTATTTTCATGAAACAAAATTATTGTTATGTTAGTTGTATAATCATCTGTGTCATTCAAAGCTGAATTTCCAGAAATGATGATGTAGTCTGCACCAACTTCATCTCCTGTAATTTTGGAAGCTAGACATGTGTAGTTAAAAAAGAGAAATCTGTCAGACTTGGCTTGATTCAAGTCAAACTGGAAATATCTGGTTCTATCCTTTTCTGTTTGCGTTATTCTTTTGTAGCCACAAAGTCAACGCACCAATACTAAGCATTTTAATTGTACAAATCAAAGCAAAATGTATTGGAAATTGTATAAAGAAAAGCTAGTTATGATAATTTTCAAATACTATTCTAACTATCCAAAATAAGCTCCATGGAGGTCAAAACCTTCTTGCAGGTGTTTTTTACACCTTGCTACTGAACTACTTATGTTTCATTTTAACAACAGAGGAAAACTTTGAGCCTTTTTGATTTTTAGTTTAAAATATATTCATGACTTTAATTCAGTTTTTGTTTTCAAGTCATACATACATACATAGCCTAGTAGGCTTTCCAGCAGACTTAGGCCTGTGTTACTCTAACTCTGAAAAGGATCCAGACAGTGTTAGAGCTGAGCACCAGTCTGGGCAGCTTAAGTTTTGGCTTTCAGCAAACCTGTAGCCTGTCTGTCTAGATTTTGTTGGTATGCCAGGACACTGCCTTTTTCCCTTCTTTTTCTCTCCCCTGTATCTCTAAAAATTGCAGTCCCAGAATTAATGGAAGAATGTGTTTATTTATTTCACATAAAGCAAAGCATAGTTTGTCTGATTGAGGGTGTGGCAGAAATATGGGTTTAAATGCATTTGACACCTTGAATTAAGAAATTCAACCCATAACGTTATTTTTGTTCTTCAGTAAGGTGTGACAACCTCAGGAGGGAAGACAGTGTTTTAACTCAAAGACTCTGGTAACCAGCCAAGAGATACTTTTCACATTTAGCTTTAAATTGTGGAATAGTATTGAAATTTTAGCACCAAAATGAAGGGAGTGTGTGTAAATGCTCTACTTTCTTATTATGTATGCCATCAGTGTGATACTAGAATAGAATCTAATCCTTCTTTGGTCTGTATGCCTCATACTGAAATTAAAATATCTGACTTGACAATTTACGGTGTTCTGCTATTTTCTTTTCGTTGGTTTCATGGCCTGATTAAACTATGATTTTTGTAAGGCCTACTTTCTTTTTCTAATTAGCCCACTGCATATTGCCTGAAGTCTCTTTTCCTGTAGTACATTTTCACAAAGAAAACTGTCATGTTTAATCATCTGTGTCATCCTTTTTAGTTAATACAGTTTTTCATTAACATCATTTCCATGAGTGAATAGAAATCTTTAAAAAGTACTATTTTCTATTGGGGGGGACAGGGTTATATGACCTTCCTCATTATGAAATTGTTTTAGAGCCCTGAAGACTCTTGATTTTTATTTCAAAAAGTAGTGCCTCATGGATGGTCAGTTGTAAATCTGTTTCTTTCCTTATTTTAACCTTATTCAAGAGAACTACATTTGGATTATAAATCAGATGAGGTTACTCTTAGTTGGGAGGCTTTGTCAGTGTCTCTCACTGGATATATGTGAGGTGGAGCTGGGAACTGTTTCTGTTTTCATGCCCTTGAAGGAGTTAAGAATTGGAAGTCCTGAGGAATATAACTCCTGTGTAAGGGGACATACATAGAAAATAAGACAGGAGTTCAGACTGCCTGTTATTCAGAGACGTGCAGGATGACTTCTAAATGACACATCCATGAAATTGCACTCACACGACAAATACCTGAAGAGCTGGGAGCTTCTGTCCTGAAGATAAGTGCGCCTGGCTGTCCAACTGTATTTGAGCTATGATTTCTCTAACAGGTGATACTCAGACCCAATGGCATCTCTCTTCTAGTGTGTATCTAGATTGCACATAATTTGATTTTGGTGCATAAATGCAAAACAGGAAGAGTCAGTAAGGATGGTATATTTTAACACACCCTGCAAAAATTTCAGTAGATGTACAGTCATGAAATGCTTCTTTCTTCTAACATACACAAAGGAGGGAGAGCTAACTGTTCCAAATTCTGCCCTTAATAAAATAGAAAGTCTGTCTAGATTCATTGTTGAAAACGAGGACAAAATTTGAGGACATAATATACTAATTACATTAATTGTACTGTAAATTAAGTAAATATTCCATCAGTCTGATGTGATGTGACAAAGGAGAACATGTTATAAATCATATTATTAGATGTTTGACCTTTTCAGTTTTTCAGAAAACTCCAATAGGATAAGAAGCAAGATAAAAAAGGAAGGAATCATCTCTCTGTTAAATGGATTTATGATTCATTATGTATTGTAGGTCATGCTCTAGCTCTGAATTATGCCAGCAAATTTGTAGAAATTGGCAGTTTTATCAAACGACACAGTTTAGAACTTTTTCCATGTTTAAAATCAACTTATTTTTTTAAATAAAGGGGGTTTTTTCTAGATTAAATAAAGGAATTTTTTTTTCTAGATTTCCAGGATATGCATAACTGCAAGTATTAGAGGTAGCTCCTTTCAACATATAAAATCTCAGCGTCTCAGAGCAATAATTAGAAAACTGAGTTCCAGCTTTGTAAGAGAACCACTTGCAGTTATGGAAGAACTAGAGACATAACAGTATATCTGTAAAATAAGAGTTCCATAAATAAGAGGGTTTCATTATCTTTGCATAGCTAGTTAAGTACTTAGAAACAGCAAAATAGAGAACAGTGTTTATTGAAGCTTGTACATATTTATTAGTGCACTAAAAGTCTTAAGGTATGTAAGATTTCGTATAGTTTGTATAGCTCTCTAGTGGTTATATATATGTTTCTATTTTTCTAGGGTTCTCAGAGCAAAACCAGAAAGACAGAATACAATTTTCTAGGTTCGGCTAAATGAATTAATAGGCTAAGTGAAAATCAGAAATTTTTTAAACTACCAAAAAATAAATGCTGTCTGTCTTGAGGTATTTTCAGAGGCTGCAAAGCAACAGAGGCATTGGACGGCATGAAGTATGCATTGATAAAAGATCATGTTTAGATGTAAGACATCATGAGTATTCTGAACATTGCACAAAATATATTGGGGGAAAATGCCAGTTTAGATCATTCTCATCAGAGATAATACATTCAGGTTAAATTGCAAAATGTGAAATTCTGACAGGGTTGGAGTTAAATTATGAACCTCCTTGGTAAGAGGAGATTGTTGTTAAGTAGAGCACTGTACTTTTTAAAAAACGGCTTTTGTTTTAAAGCCTTTTTTTAAGCTTGTATTATGTCTTAAGAAATTACATTTGGTTTAGCTGCAGCCAAAATTGGTTGTTTCAACATTCTAATGCAGTGGAATTTCTCTTAAAACAGTAGTACCTTCCCTTCCCTTTAATCATCAAACTGTCACTCAATTTTCATTTAAGTTTTATCAAAAGTACCATCTACTTATAATCCATGTATTTACACATTTGATCCCAGATTACAGTTCTTATGGAAAAGAACTGTAGTGTATGAAGCAGGCAGGAATGGCTTAAGAATTCTGAGATTTTGAAATAATAGGAAAATTGATTCTTTGTCTTAAGAAATTCTAGACACATTATCCTAAAGGTCCTTTCCAACCTAAACCATTCTATGATTCTATGTCTTCCAGCTGTGTCTAATATTGCCATTACTTCCTGCCTGGTCTCCTTTCACACATATTAAGGTGTTTCCTAGGATCCCTCTCTTCAGAGAGCTTGGCAAATGCTGTATTACTCACTGGACATTAAAAAAAATTGATGCCATAAAGATAGTTTCCCCATCTTCTTGTCCACTGGCTTTCACTTCCTTATGATATGGAACCAAATGGTTTGTCTGCTTTGAGAACCTGCATCATCTAACCTGGTACGATAACCAGATTGAATCTTTTTTCTTCCAATCTGGATCAGTCACTTCTGAAATATTCTAACATAGATTTTTGCATGAGGGACAATTCTCTTCATTCTGAACTGAAGGAGTTCCTCAGAAACTTGTCTAAACCTGCTCCATTGCTGCAGTGTGACGTACAGTGGCGTAGCAGCCAGATGTGTGAAGACTGCTGCTCGTACTGTTGAGAATTCTGCTGCTGTACCTTTATGCTCTCTCATTCTATGTTCAGCATCTCATTGTCTGACAGCTTTTTTTCCTGAGTTTACAGACTTCTAAAGCAGTGGCTGTTACTTACAAAGTAAACTGTGATCCCTCATCAAGTCTTCCAGGTTTCAGAAATGTAGAATAGTAGGTTCATTTACCACTACCAGATGTTTGCATGGCAGTAGCAGTAAGAAGGCATAATTTTGTAATTTGAGGTGTGAACAGAACCAGTAGGTCTGGAGGTGGCTTGAGCAACATTTCCAATAGCCATTGCACAAATCTTTCAGGAATTCGGGGGTCTCAGACAAGTGGAACAGGATAGATGACAAGAAGAAGGGACATCTAACTGAGTCTCTTATGGAAGCAGCATGGAGCTAAATACTCCAGGAAGAAAGTTGCTCTTCAAAATGTTTTGTCCAAAACATTACCAACAGGGATTCATTAAAGTGACTTAATAGTCTGTAAATACAGTGGCCCTCAGTAAAACTGTTTTTAACTTTTAACTCTTTTTAACATTTAGAGAGGTAGGATCTCCATCCTGAAGAGAGATGTTCAAAGCTTGACTGAACACAGCCATGAGTAAAATGGTATGATGACAAAAGTTTTTCCTGCTGGGAGCAAGTTGTACCTAATGACTTCCACGTAAAGATACACTCCAATGTAAATTCTTCGTTGATTCTAGAAAAAACATAGTATGACGTGAAAGGAGGGGTTTTTTCTGTTTCCTTGGTGCTCATCTTTGTAGTCATGCCATAAGGTTTTGCCATAGCTTCTTTAATACCCATGAAGAACCCTACATTATTTGAAAGTGGATATTTGCATTAATGTAGTTACCTTCACAGTACTTAATTTACACTGAAGAACTGTCTTGCAATTTTATCAGATGAAGGCAAAACAAGATATTAAGAAAATTAGGGCTTCGGTGTCTTCGGCCACAACTGCAGATTGAAACTGAATGAACTTTGTAGAGTGGTTTTCTGCAATGTTTTTCTGCTTCAAGTAGCTGAATAAAGGCACTGTTCTTTTGATTGATGGAAAATTTTGTTATTTGTAGATTGTCCCACGTAGAAAGGATCAGTGTTGCTTGGTTTGTTAAAAAAATATTCCAGTTAAAATCTAATTTATTAAAATTACATTAAAATAATTACATGAAACCCAGGATAGGTGTTTTTACTGTTAGTTCATTTGTGTTTATAAAGGTATGGAGATGCAGGCATTATTCATTCAAAATGCTTACATTTTGAATCTGAACAAAAGTACATCTGCAAAACAGATGAGCCTAAATGGAACCTGTGTAGTGTTCATTTGTGTAATACGTTAACAGGTGACAAATTGGTACAGTGTTCCAGTCACACTTTGTTTTGATGTGGGCAAAATAAGAAATGGCATGAGGCTGTACGGTTCTGAGTATGTTTGCTCTTCGTAGAGGCAATTATCTGAACAACACATTTCAGTTTTTCATCAGAACTCTCATGCTGTTCACATCTGGGCATGCTTCCACTTCTCTTCCAGCACTCAGTGTTCCTTATTCACAGGTTAGTCATACATGGCTTAGTATGAAGACTGAAAGAAAACAATTCTGAGATCAGAGCATTTCTCTTTCTACATCATAAATAAATGTAATGCTTCAGTTGGCTGGTTTTTTCATTAACAACCAACAATCCAGAACTGAGCATATGGCAGAGGGATAATATAAACTCCCAGTTAGAATTAAAATCCTCAAATAGTCTTCATACTTACTTATTTAATTATTTTTCCCCATGGGAAATCAGATCTCCAGAAATGATTGTTTATTTGGAAACTTGAGAAAATAGCACATTAACTACCTGTGACAAACCTCATTTCTGGATGTATTGTATGTGTTCTTACCTGTCCACACAAATGCATATTTATTTTTGGTTTGTGGATAAAGAACTTTTTGAATGTAAACTATCAGTGCTGGGAAAGATTTGCATTAGGAAGAGTCAGAGCTTCTCTCTCTTTTGTTAAAGTGGGTGGTTCCTAATGGAAATGGGGTGTTGAATGATCATGGACCAGCACACAGAGGCTGCCAGAAACGCTGCTCATAAATGTTCCTACTGGATAGCCAATTCTGGGATTCATGTTTTATAATGAAAAATAAGAGCCATTTTTGCATTTAAAAAATACTTGACAGCAATACTTGAACCACATTGTATGACTACTTTATAGACCATTTTTGGTTTGGACAGTATTTTTGTGTTTTGATGGTTGTTGAACATGTTGACTTGATGGATTTCAGCTGTCACTTGCTTCGTCTGTGTCTCTGCTGGGTATAAAAAATTGCCATGTATTTGCAAGTGCAGTGTTGCAAAATCAGTTTGTTGGAGAGTTGAGAGTTCTTCTTCCGGATGATTTAAAAATACAGTTCTCATCTACGGAGATGTCTTCCCAGTCCTCTACCAGAAGCTGTTTTTTTCAGGCTAGTTTACAGAAAGATTGAAGACAGTGAACAAAATAAAGGAATTATTCCTGAGCTCTATTTGAAATGGCCTCTCATGGCATTTGTGTTACTCATCAAAATATTTGTACAATCATTGCAGTTTTTACTTAGATGACTAGTCACGCCAGTAGAGCTACAAGATTATACTTAATACTGGTGGGAAAAATGCGAAGCACTTCCAATTTTGATACTGTATTTACTTTTTTACATAGTGGAGGACTCTGTGCTTACCTCCCACTTCCTGATTTCCTCTACTGTTTCCCAGCTTTTGCGTAGCAGCTTTATTAAATTTTTAGCCAAGAAATACACTGTAGGTCTGTCTGTACAGCTTGACATTGCTTCTATGAAAATACTTGCTGGAAGTCTTACTTGGATAGTGGAGACATTCCTGGTTAATATAGAGTTGTACATAAAAACATTCACAATAAAAGGTTTTGTCAACCAAAATAATAGAGTCCATTACAGTGACACTAACCTTCTGAAATATTAACCTGTGCTTTTTCTGAAGCTCTCTTGCGTCAGTATCTCGTTTTCTACAGTTACCATTCTGAATGCCCTCTGACTCAAATAAGCGTTTTTGCCAGCATATACAAGTTATATACACAGAACAAGTTGTTCACTGAAAAATTCATTTACCTCCTTGCCACCTTCTCTCACTGCATTCCAACAAAATGTAGTTCCTCAGAATCTGCGAAATCCTTTTTTTTTTTATCAGACGCTACTTAAATCACTAACAATTTTTTAAGAGAAGAGCAATTACTACATTTTTCGTTCACTATGTGAGTTACAGTACGCCCACTAGATGCCTCTCTAGATAATGATAAAGACAATAATGGGTGAAACTCCACTAATGGTTCTCTGTTGTTTCAGATTAATATTGTACTTAATGTTTTCTGTCAAAGCACTGTTTGTTAGCTGGGAAATGCTGCTTTCCCTTCACTGAGTGCCAGCGGATACAGCTCTTAAATGCTGTTTTAACACTCTTGCAGGTATTCTTAAGGATCTGACAATTGAGTGGTTATAAATTATTCAAATTTTGTTATTTTTCTAATTGCAGGAGTAATTCCATTTTTTCCAGAGCAACACATAGCAAAGCGAATTTCAATATTTACATCAAAACTAGAAATACATCATTTTAACAACAAAACTGAAAGTGTACATATAAAAATAAAATTGGAAGGAAGTATACTCCTTTTTAATCCATTAAAACCTACAGAAGAGTAAGTTTGCATTTGGATAAAAGTGTGGGAAAACGTGGTTTATACTTCAGCTTGTATATGTGTTAATGTTTAATGGTTATACAAAAACTTGCCAGCGTAAATTTTTTATATAAAGGTACATAGTCAAAAGAAATTTCATTTTATTTTTGTTTCATAAAAACATGTATATAATCATAAAATTGGACAGTCATGTGATTAATTAGTAAGTACAGTGGTTTTTCTTGATATTTATTTAAATATCAGAATAACTTGGTCCAGGATTATGTGTCCTGTTTATAGTTAACAAATTCACTATTGGAGTATGTCTGCTGTATTTCTTACTCTTATCATTTTCATACTGATATTTTTACATTGGACTGGCAACTCTGTCAGGTTATATGGAAGACGGAGAATTTTGCGCTGGCATCTGTATCCCAATAAGAAAAACAGAGGAACAGCTGGTGATATCAATATGTTTTTATGCAATTTGGGACTGACTGCAGACAAAAGCAGAACAGGGAAGTTGCCCAGGCCAGCAGATCTTCAGGGAGGGTCAAAACAGTAATCCTGCTGCTTATTTTCCATGTGCAGAGCCAGGGAGGCTATAATGAGCTGTTGCTGCTGTTGAAGGTTGGCTTCACTGCTGACAATGGCTGTCAGCTACTGAGAAAGCCTTGAGCCAGATCCAGCTGCACATTTCTGTATGGTACTTACTCAAGTTTCTATCTGCAGCATTTTTTGTTGAAGCTGAAATAAGATTTTTCTGGAAGCAATTTGGTGGGCTAGAGCTGCTCATAAAAGGAGATTAAGTACTTGAACAAACTATTAAATACTGCCTGCTCCCCACTGTTGCTGCTTTTTTGGGGTTTTTTTGAAGAGCCACACTGTCTTGCTTGGTTTGGCAAAGCTTCCTTCATGTTGCATCTGACAGAAGGTCAGATCCCCAATGCTGAACTCTTTCTATATTCCTTGTAATCCTATCCCTACTTCCAGTAAAAATACTGTAACATGAAACTGTTTTTTACAGAAGAAATAGTGCATCCTGTTAATGAGAACTTTTTTTCAGAACAGTAGTTCAGCCATATCATCTTGTGATTAATTAAACTGATTAAAAATATGGCACTGATGTTGCACATATATTTAATAAAGAAAAAGAGTGAGCATACAAAGGAGTAAGATATCATTAGAAACAGAAAACCATTTTAAGACAAATTTTAGAGGATAATAAGCAGTATTATTGGAGGAACTAACTGGCATAAAAATTGTTTTTATCATCTGCTGTGACATCCATAAAAGTTGAATTGCTCTTAGAAATTGGATAAACAGAGAGATGAAAGACAGCAGAACGTTAAGCAGAGATTGATTAGTCAAAAAATTAATCACTTCATATTTTTTCTTAATCAATGAATCTTAGTAAAATAAAGTAATGAAGCCATTTTAGCATTTTAATCTGTTATGGCAAACTGAGGACCTGTATTTCTTTATACAGGAAGATAAAATTTACTTGAAAATCTCTAGGCCATCTTTCAATTCCTGCAAAATATCTGCAGATTACATATCTGAATGACAGGAGATGAGAATGTCAGTTCACTGTCCTTAACATAATTTGCTTTGATTTCTCTTTGAAATAATTTGCAAAAGGTTTATAAATGGAATTTCATGGTCACATAATCTGTTGGTAAAAGCATGAAGGGCCCAGAGCCAGTGTCCTGTGAAGACAGTGTGAGAGACCTGAGCCTGTTTAGTCTTGTGAAGACAACACTAATAGTTGCCAACAAGTATTTCTGAAGTTGCAGGTGTGCCATGGAGCTGAACTTTTTGAGGTGGACCATAAAATTAGATATAACTATACTAGGTAGTTCCCATTGCATTTCCCTAATGTCTTGTTTAGAGAAGAAGTCTATATAGAATGTTGAGAAGAAAATACCATCTTACTAACAATTAGTCTAAGGACTTACGTTTTATGCTCAGCTGTGTTGACATTAGAGTTTCTTTCCTTTCAGAATGAAAAGGGAATGGCACTATTGAAATCAATATGAGTCATGAGATCTGACTGCATGAAAGCAAATGTTTTATTACTCTGCATTAGTTTCTCAATGTATAAATTCAGCTATTTATTTTCATGCATCACAGCAACATAAAGTTTATAAAGTTTAACAGACCAAATCATCAACTTTGACTACAAAATTGAATTAGGTTACTATTTATTTTTTGTTTTCCTTTGTTGCTTTACGCTTCAGGTTTTTTCAAGTTCTTATTCATGTTTATGTTGGCCTCTAAAATGCAAATTAAAGGAAGTAAAAGACATGGCAAAACTGTCTTAGTTATCTGACAGATTGTTGTATGGCTCAGCAACAGCAGAATCTGCAGGATTCACATTCTTGTCGTTCTCTGGAGCCCCATTTGGTGATGAAACAGTCTTTTTCAGGGGGCTGCAGCTTTAAATAATAATAATAAAAAGAGTAAGTTAGTTCCTGTGTTTCAAACCGTGTTTGTTCTGACTCTGTATTAACCACATCACGTCAGCCTAACAGTTCAGAACTAATCGAACTGTAACATTAATCTACAATGACAAAGGAGTGTTACAAATAGAACTGTAGGCTTCATTGCTATTTCAGCTATAATGCAAAGTGGTTTCAGGAGCAGCTAAGGTGTTAAAGGCTAATCCAATGATGTTGTTACCAAAAATCAGTAAAAATGAAACTCTTTAGCCCCACTGTAGCATTAAGAAGCAGGCATTCCTTATTTGGCCAGATGCGCGAGGGGTAGCTCCTCCAAATGCTGTGCATGCTGAGTACAGGAAAGTTTCTGTTTATATGCTGTATTTTACATACATATTCATTGATTGTCCCAGAATAAACATACATATGGTAATCATTTCCCCGAAATTCTTGACATGTGGTCCTTCCCCTCTGTGCATGCATTCATTTGTCCTGGGGGTCTCTTTGGTGGTTCCTGGTGGTCAGTGACCCCAAAGTCATACCTGACTGCTTGATGAACTGGTAAAAGTTGGCATAAGTGGGCTGACTGGTTGCTTTCCAGTTTTTCTTCCTACAGAATAAGCATTGTGTGTTTCCATAGGACAGTGAGTTCTGAACAATGAGCATTGCATTAGCCCACCAGAGTGCAAACAATTCCTCATCTGACAATGTTAGAAACAAAGTTAACAATTTACAGTTTTTTAAAATTCTATGTCATAAACCTGTGGTGTTAACAAAATGTTCTCAGCTTTCAAATTTGCTTGCAATTATTTTTAAGCTGATCTCTCAGAATTGCTTAATTCTGTATTAAAAATTTGGGAAAGGCATGTAAAATAAACACTGTTCTTAAACCTTGAATTGGTTGTCTTGTGGTGGAGTACTTGTCCTTACCATGAATCACTTGCGTTTCAGTAACCACCATGTGTTGGCTGATTGTAACTGTGCATTTTCAGACTTCGCAAATATACCCGTTACAACTTTGATGTTCATGACTAGTGTTTTAAAGAATACTTACACTTAACTACCTGAATTTGCAAAAGGAGAATGCCTGAATATTTAATTACCTGCTTACTTATTACTTTAATTTAATTAATTGGATCTTATATATTGGTAGGAAAGTGCAAAACAGGAAATGGATCCTTTTGCCAAATGAAGTGAAAATGCATGAATTTATTAAAAAAAGAAAAATTTCATGACCACCAAAATTCTGCTCTCTTTTTTATTCCAGAATCGAATGGAAGAAAGCAAAGCGCTCTTTAGGACAATTATCACATATCCATGGTTCCAGAACTCTTCAGTTATTCTGTTCTTAAATAAAAAAGATCTATTAGAGGAGAAAATTATGTACTCCCATCTAGTTGATTATTTTCCAGAGTATGACGGTAAGTATAATGACATCAGAGCTCATGCTCTGTTTACACTGTAGTAATGGCTAATTGTGCTAGCCTTGTCCAAATGCTAGACAGATAGATCCTCTGATATATTCCTTAAAAAAATATTTAAAAATTGTAAAATGTGGTTGAACTTTTGTGGGATTTTTAGACTGCTAAGATTTCTCTTTATACTGTAATTAGTTGTGGGTAGGATGCCAGAACCTTTACTGGGAAATTGCTGACGAGTATTGTCATATTAGTAGTGAATCACACTCTGTCAGTTTTCGTAGGGTGAGGGTTTAAATTGAAATACAAGAGTTAAATAGAAGCACATTCTTCAATTATAGAAATAGTCTTTTATATTTCTGGTGCTTTGAGGTTTGCTTTTGTGTAAGATTGAATACCTAAGGGGAACTGTGATAAGCTGTCTATAACACTTAGAGAAACAAGTACCACCCATTACACCCTTTTATTGGTACCTTTTAAAATTATGTTTTAATTTTACTTTAATTATGTGAAGTTAATGTGCTTGTCCATAAAAAAAAAAAATGTGGGCAGTGTAAGTGTTTCTACTAAAGCTGTACTTTCAGAAAGTTCTCATGAGGGGAAAAGCTAAGTATTTTGAGGTAACTGAGTGGAGGAGGCCTTGTTAGCAGAGAAAAATCAAACTCATATAATAAAAGGTCTAAAGAACTAAATGTTCCTGTTTTTCAAAAAGAAAATCGATTTTGAGCTGCCAGGAAGGAAGAGCTGATTGGGAAGATGAGAAAAAGATTAAAACTCTCATGTTCAAATATGGAAAGTAATAATAGGAAAAATGTACATTTTGTTTTCTGTTAAAGGGAAAGAGAACAGTAAAAAGGATCAGATCATATTATTTATGAGTCAGTGTAAATTTAGTTTCATGGTGCTGTACGGAAGAGAACTGGCAGTTGAATAGAAACATGCTTGTTCTCTTGAATTTACTTTGTGTAACAAGTTCCCTAGATGACATCCCAAAGGTGAGAAGACCCTACAGTCTGCTCTGTTACCCCCTCTCAAATGTTGACAAAGCCTGTGTAAAATGCTTGTCCAGAAAAATGAAAAAGACAGAACTCAAACACTTAGTTCATAGAAGCTTTGTTTCTCCTGTCCTTTGCCGTTGGTGAGGGGAAAAAAACATTATGGACTAGCAGGGATGTGGGAGTCAAGACCTGCAAGTCTTCAAGAGTATTTTGTTTCTTAATTCTGCAGATCTTGCAGGACCTAACTCTGGAGACAAAGTTACAGTTTGATTTGATTACTTCTAGTGGCAGGGTGGGGTCTGTGGCTTGCAGAGGTCACCGTGTGCTCCTCTCTTCTGTTCCAGCACACTGGGGATGTGGGAAGTTGGAGATCTGAGGAAGGTGTCAGAAATAGGTATTTTTCAGCTGGATCGCTTCTCTCATCCATTTTCCTGCAGAAGGGAGAAAGTAGCCTAGGGATGAGAACTGCTGGCCAGGGTGGCAAATTGGACAGATTAAATTGAGCTAAGGAGTTCTGCTGCACAGTGCATTTGTAAGATCTTTGGAAGGGAGGCCGAGCCATGTATCTAGGTCAGTGTATTGCATGAAGACACGCTTTGCATGCTAGTACTAGAGAACTCACTCACAGGCTGGGAGAGGGAGAGAGGACAAACACAAAAAGAGGCTGTAGTTGGGAGGAAAAGAAGAGAAAAATATTGATGTAGCACTTGTGTAGATCTTCACTGTATCATATAGACACAGAGGTTGAAAACCGCTGATTAGGGAGAGCACTGGGCAAGAAAGCTACTAACTCATATGTAATTCTTTCCTAAGTCTCTTACTTAGACCAGAACCACTTCGCAGTCTAAATTTAACATTACCTCATTAATTTTTTTTCTAAGTTCTTGAGGTCATAAACATACTTTTCCATACTGGAACCTCAGTCAAGTAAAAGTTTAAATAACATGAGAGCAGAGGTGTGCAAATTTGGGTATATCTTTGCATAGGCCAATAGATTTTGAGAAAATGCTGTGTGTAGCTACTGTGAAACTGTTTAACAAAATTCTAGGAAACTGTTTAAAAAAATTAGTGATTTTTTTTGAGGAAATCATTGTCTTTGGAAGCCCAATACTCACATTTATTTGAGCTGTTGTAAGACTTGTTTATTGCTGCTCTTTATCTATAGAGTCTGGTTAACCAAGCTAAAGGCTAGAGCCAGTTGTGTTTTAGAAGCTGCAGAAGTGTTGGACAGTCCTCTGTCCTGCCTCAGAGAGCTTATGATCTGTTTACATCCCTGAATCTCAGAAAATGTGTTATCTGTGTATGTATATCTGTTCACCTGCATACACCCATATATTGCAAAAGCTTATTCCCCCTCCACATGGGTTTGCAGCGCACCAGAAAGTATGGGCTTTCTCTTCCACACATTCCCTTCCTAAATTTTATAGTTATGCAAATTGGAAGTGTTACAAATTTTAAGCTTGAAGTATTAAAGATAAGGTCTGTTGTTCAACTGTTGAAACATGTGGACATGTGCTGGGCACCAAACTATTGATTTTATAATTACTGAAGGACAGAGCTACACGTAACAGCTGGGTGCTGGCATTTATATTGCTGTGTAACAACAGGACTGATGAAGAGAATAGGAGGAGGCAACAGCACCGAAAATGTGTGTTCTGTAGAAACCTACGTTTCAGAAACAGGAGAGCAAGGGAACAATGACGTCTGGTGGCAGCACTAGAATAATGGAACAGAATTCACCAGCATGTGGTTTATGCTCTGGCTTCTGCACTGCTCTTTTGGCTGTGAACATGAATGAATCCTCACTGTTCCAGGCTGGAAGTAATTACTTTACCTTCTGTGATCTTCTAGGCTGAAAATGTAGTTTGGTTAGATTGACTCTGTCCTTCTGAGAGTTACAACCTTAATTTAGATCTGATAGGATCATTAACATACATAATTTAGATACCAGCTGATTGGTTAGAATGTGAGCCTTTTGCAAGCAAAGTTTCAGCTGGAGAGCAGCTGTGTATTTTATTATCACATCGATGACAGTGTCAGACCCAGTACAGGATATAATTTCACTATGTTTCCTATTAGAATCCATATAAAACTAATAAATCTTGCAGTGCTAAAATAACTGAAGTATAATTTAAATATAGTAGGTTTAAGACTGAACATTCACCATTTCTACTAACATTTTCTAGATTTAATTATATAGCTAATGTTTTTGTTTTCATTCTATGCATTTATAAATCACCTGTTTAAACAGGTGATTTATCTTGGTGAAGAAAGAAGATAGTCAGCAGGGAAAAAGCAGCTCTGACTTGGTGAACTTCTGAAATTTCCTTCCATCTTTATTTTTAATAGTTCCTACCACAAGGAATGCAGCCACTATATGATATTTTTGATTAGTAAAAGCTTCCCCATCTTCTCTTATGTGGGGACCTCAGACTAAGCCTCTCTTATTTTCTTTTAAAGAAATTGATATATGGAATTGACTTTCAGAAAACTGAATTTCTCTTCTTGCAGGACCACAGCGGGATGCACAGGCAGCACGAGAGTTCATCCTGAAGATGTTCGTAGACCTGAATCCAGACAGTGACAAAATTATCTACTCTCACTTCACATGTGCTACAGACACAGAGAACATCCGCTTCGTCTTTGCTGCTGTCAAGGACACAATCCTACAGTTAAACCTGAAGGAGTACAACCTGGTCTAACTGTACCTGGGGGGTCCTCCGAAACCAACTTTCCGTGATTGAAGATACACAAGAGGGACTTTATTATAATCTGTGAAAACAATTTGCATAATACTAATTTATTGCCGGCCTGGACTCTGTGAATGTCCACAGAGTTTGTAGTTAATATTATGATTTTATTTAAACTATATGGAGGAAAAACAAAAGATGCTGAAGTACATTTGCAGCACATTTCCTCATTTTTTAGGCAAAACCTTGTGACTCAATGTGTTTCAAATTCACAGTCGTACATTTACAAAGGATAGCAGTTTTTTGCTATTGAAGCAAAATCGAGCTGGTTTCCTCTTTCCCTAACCCTTTCTCTCCCCCTCCTTTCCTACTCCCCTTACCTTTTAAAAGGTACAATGGCCTTTTTTTCGCCAGTTGCATTCCTGGGTGAAATATTTTCTGTTGAGTGATTTGGTCAGGAAAACACTATCATCACAATTTAAGTCTTCATTCATTCTAATTTTACAGTATGTACTTTCTTTGAAGGATCAAAAAGTATTGATACTGTGATTTTTAAATTCTTTACATGGGTGTCTTCATTCTGTCTTCACTTCTGAGACTAGAATATTGGGATTGCCAAACAGAATTACAGTTGTCTAAGGATAATAAATTTAACCATAGTTTTACAGTTAAGAAAGGTGCACAGAAGACAGTAATGAAGTAATTAAGACACAATCTGAGATGTACATGGAATATGTTAGAATCTCTTTTTAATTGCCATGTGCCATTTTTTTCTGTCTTCTGTTATTCACAAATGCCAAATAGAAAAGTCAGACACTACATTTTCCCCAGTGCTACAGCCTGAAACACTGTTTTTCTTAGTTGTGTGGGGTGTTTTTTCTTAAGTTAGAGCTTTTTAAGTGTTTTTTTTCCACAGTAGAAAAATTATTTTTATTGTACAAAATTCATGTTGCCAAATCTGGCTTTTTATAAAACCAATGCGTTTGAAACATAAGATACTGATGGAAATGCCAAATGGATGGGTTGGGAACTGACCTGATTGAGTCAACTGCCAAATGATTGACACACACAGTTTCAGCTCATATGTTCCCTTTTTTAGAAAGTGTACCATTTTCTAATGCCAAAACCAACATGTAAGTGAATATGCTGTGAGGTGTACCATGGACCCTCATGTAGTCTAGTAATTTAAGGACAGTTTAGATCTCTCCTTTTGTCAGTTATGACATGAGATTGTTTTCTGTAATAATGTCAAGGCACCTTTAGTTGTATTACAAGAAGTTATGGATGAGAGATCATGTTCAGGAACTTTTTTTGATAAGGTTGATTGTTAGTTGATTCACAGGCATTTGATAGGCTTTCATGCAAAATAGCCTCTCTCAATGTTCTTTAGAAGAGATTTATAAATGTAAATGAAGCAGTGAGAAAATCACTCTTGAAATTTAAATGTGCAATTTTTTAACAACAAAAATGCAGCACACATTGATGAGCCTTTATTCTGCAGCTTAGGTTGAAAGGTGTTTTTTGACCAGGTGCATGATTGCTAGCAAGAAAACTCAAGACTTCAGACAAGTAATTGGATTATCTATAATGCCAACTGGAGTTGGCACTAGAGTGCACTTAACACAAAAATGGCTGCCACATAGCAGCAGATGGGAGGTGGAAAAAAAGAATGGCTTATTAGTTGATTACCAAAGTTAACAATAAATACTAATGAGACGTTTTTCATCCTTAATCCTCCCAAATCCAAAAGAACAATAATAAGAACAGTTGCTATTTTTTGCTCCCTCTTAAAACACCTTGTAATTTAAAACTGGTTGTAGGTATAGTGCAATTACGAATGCTATAATCATTGTACATACATATATATATATATATATATATGGCAGCATCCTTATTGGCTTTGTAATCATTAATTTCTGGCAAATTGAATGTGCTGTATTGATATGTATCTATGTAATTGTATTGTATGTCTTATAGCTAATTCACATTTTAAATAATGTTATTTTATTTACTTTTTTAAGAGAGAAGAATGTAAATTTTGTCAGTTTATTTCTGACTAGGGATTTGTTGTTGTTTTTATTTACAAAACAAAATACTATAGTACAGAGCGGTACTAGCATCGTGCTGTATAAAATCATTTGCACATTCCTGAGTAGAAGTAAATTGAAAACACCAAGACAGATGATTCACATTCAAAACAATACTCAAATCTTGTCAGGGCTTTATACAGCTGTAGAAAACAATCCTGTTAGAACTTATGCCGTTATATCTCATATTGGAACGTAAGCTTTAAATATAAATTTAATTCTTCTTTGACTGATTCGCATTAGGTTACTTTTACTTTTCTGATAGTCTTTATTGGAAAAGTAAATTCAGAGATACTTCAAACCATTGTACGTAAGTACTAATGCATATATGCTGTTGCCCTAAAAATACCATGGTAAGATGCAAAACATCAGATCAATCAATTAGTTTTTCAGAAACTGCAGAAACCTTAGGTATAAAAACAACAACCAAAAAATCACTATTGTTAATGATTTTAAGGAGTTGAAGTGTTTTATTTAATGAAGCTAAAGCAGGTAGATCTAGATTATAAAAAGTGACACTGACATTCTGAATAGGGGATCAGAGCAGTGACTTTTTCTTACATACAGCTTAACAAAATTGGTCCTGATCATGCTATAAATGCAACAGAGCTTCTGTTTTCACAGTTCCACTGTTGATACTATCCCTCTTTTTAACATGGGAATACACTGCCCACACTGGATTCAGTGCTATAAATGGAACTGTAGCCAAAAAAGGAAGGAAAAAAAAAAAAAAAGAGAGAGAAAAAAAAAAGAAAAACACAACAAAACAAAAAGCCGCACGAGACAGCGGTGTCTAACAAAAGTTTGAGGTTTTTTAATTTGGTTTTTTTTTTTCTTATGGGATATTGGGGGGGGGAGAAGGAAATGTGGTTCTACGTTTTGTATAAAAACCAAACTAAAGTTTACTCATGCTTTATAGTTATATTGTGATTGCAAAAGTTTTCAAGAGTGTGTGCCACTGGGCTATTTTCTGGTATTTTTTAGGTGAGTTGAACCTGTGGCAATGTTTAGATCATTTCAGCATGTTCTGGAAAAAAAAATATTTGGCATGCCAAGGCAAGCTTTACATGAATCACCTAACACAGCATTGCAGTATGACAGTTTACAAAACATTTTCTTTTTAAATAACACAGCTGTTCCCACTTGTAGTATATTCCATTGTGGTGGTGGTGTTGCTGTTGTTCTAATTGGTGGTTTCTACTATGCCTTATAGTGCTTAAGTCCAGAAGTTTGTGCCTCTAACATGAAGCTGAAGGCAAAAACATCAAGACAGAAACCCTTTTAACTTTGCCAAAATGATGTGTTTTCTTTGAATGTTATAAATGGGGGAGGAGGGAAGGAAAATGTCTTGGGAACCTGTGTATTCTAAATGTTCACTAGCACAAGAAAGCTGTAATACGTGTTTTACAGAAACGTGGAACTTGCCTTTTTCACAAACTGGCACTGTCCTTACAGATGTAGGATAATGCAGCTATAAGGGCAGTATACTTTTTATAATTCAGTCTCTTTTGATTGTCAAGGTGTATGGACTGTACTTTTTAATCATACTGCCACATGATTGTGAATCACTTTTTAAAGTTTGAAAACGGAGAAGAGACTTTTAATGCTGGATAACAGTCAAAATTGACTGCATGATTTGCAAAAACTCTATATGGGGGAAAAGGGCTGCATATAGATATTGCTAGACTCCCAGCCTTGAGCTGTAAGGCGCAGAAGACTTTCAGATTACTCAACCTCATGACCCTTTCCTTGTTAAACATTCTTCACAAAAGAATGAAGTATTAGGAGAAAACAAAGACATGTTAACCCACATGAAAAAAATAAAATTTAGACATTAAATTTATTACATGTGCTGCTATTCTTGGAGCTCTGTGCATAGTTATCCTGCAGACAATTACATTAGTGAACTAATGAAGTGTTCACAGCATATTAACAAGGCCTACACATGACCTACCTCTAGTTAAGAGATCAGTAAAGTAGATATGTTTTGGAGAGACTGACATAAGTAAGTTAGAAAATTTAAATGTCCTGGTATTAGATTAACAATGGTATTTTAGAAATTGACGCTTTTACAAATACGGTCCCTCTTTTGACATAAACCATAAATTCTAAAATTTAATAGGCCTTAAACAACTAAAGCCTGTCCGGCCTGTTAGTTTAGTAGAAATCTTGCAAAAAAAAAAAACCTTTAGTTTGAGAAGTGGAGCTACTGATATTTCCTCTGTTTTGCCTTTTGTTTATCTATAGCATTTTGAATTCTATCAGTCAAACAAGAAATTTTTCTATTTAGTCAATACATTGGGGTCACAATTTAGATGATTAAAGAATTTTACTGTAAGTTTATCTTGAGCATTTTCACAGTAGTCATGCTGCAGGTAAGAAAGGAATAGAGATTTTGAAAATAGTGTCAAAAAATACGTCAAGTTCAATGTAAATCAGCTGAAGTTTTTTTCTCTCAAAATACAGTTTAAGCTGATTCCTCATTTACCATGCTGCAGGAATTCCTTATTTGACCAGTTTTTAAGTTTTTTTTACTTTTAAGGAAGGAGTGTCAGATGCATTTTTAAACTTAAGAGTATTTAAAAATAACATTTGCTATTCTAAAGTGTCACTTAAGTGCATGTATTGTGTGTTGCTTGAGGGACAGAATAGTTTTTTTTGAAAAACTAATATTGTACAGTTACTGCCCCTCAAAAATGTTGCTGGTTAAAAATACAGTATTTTTGGCCACATCTTCATACTATAGCATCTTCATTTCTTGAAATTTAGTTTATCTGAAATATTTGGGCTTATTGTTCTACCAAAATGCTTCTTATTATGGTAAATGTTGGATAGACTTATTACTCCAAAATTACTTTTTAATTATACATGCTCCATCATCATTGTCTAAATATTAAAATTTCCAGAATATCTTTATTACAGCCAGAAGTTCAAAACATTTAGGGTTTGTTATAGTGGAGATGGTAATTTGACAGTATTATAAAAGGTTTGGGGTTTTTTGGCTTGTGTGCAATGGAAACTCAGAAGCATGGGAGAAAAGAAATAAAACCTATGCCTCAGGAAAAGAAAATTCAGACTTTGCAGACAGTGAGGCAAATTTCTGAAGAATTTTGGATGATTGCAGTAGTACTGCAAGAATGGTGTGTTTCTTAGATGTTTTTGTTCACCTATGTTGTGATAGGAGTAACAGCAAGAGACCTATGTGCTGCTTTTCAGGAGCTTGACTCATACCTGGTCAACAATCAGTGGATCTCCGATCTTCATTACTGAAGAAGTAATATTTCAGGCAAGTTGCAAAAATCAGTTTGGTCTCTATTAAGTGAACAAAACAGTTTAAGTAAATTCCTGGAGTGCAGTTTGCCTAAGCAAGGACTAGAGTGAATGGTTCCTCATTTTTCTTTCCAGTTGCAGAATGTATGGGAGACGGATCAGTCACTAGGGAAGGATTTCTTTTATGTTTGTGTCTCAGTGAAGATAATGTCAACAAAATACAGTGTCAGTTGTGACCTTTAGATATGTGAAATAGATGTAGAAACTGTATCTGTGTGATAAGTTGTGCATACTTGTAATTAAAAGCTTATATCAGATACTACGATCATCTCACCCAATTACCAAGCACTTTGTAGGATCCTGTCCCAAACACCTAGGAGTTCCAGAATATTTATAAACTACCACAAAATAAACAATTGCCAGATCCTCAGGAGCACACCTGGTATCAGTATCTGATACGAAGGCATCAGGCCCCCTCTCACAGCTCATTACTACCAAAACGATCTAGCCTCCAAGACCCCCTCTGATCCTGGTTTTCATCTGCTGGGAGTTTTCACTCTCTCTTATGTCAGCTCTGCTGCTTTGTCAATGAACTGGGTGAAAAAAAAACCACCTTATTTTTGCTCTTCTTGCTTGGCTGCTTTATTAGTCTAATTTCAGCCAATTTGACTGAACAATGGTTCCAACAAGTGCTGAGATGACCAAGTAGAAGAGGTAGAATTTTGTGGCCAAGAGGCTTAGAAATGAGGAAAAAAGGGAGTAACACTTTCCTCCCTGTAAAACCTAGTCCTAGTGCTGTAGTGTCTAAACCCTTTATTTTATGCACTTTGTGGGCTATTAGCTATTCTGGCTTGGAAGTGTTGCACTTTTCACTTTGAAATGTCTTGATTGCATACTTATTCTGAAAAAAAAAAAAAGTAAATTATAGAACAAGGAAAACTCTTCCTTACTTACCTTTAAGAATCCCAAGTTTCTGTGTACATGAACTAAATGCAACTGTAGTCAGACTGATGCCAACAAGTAAACTTAGTGTTAAGGATAGAAAAATACAAAAATTTGACTTCTATTCATCTCACAAAAAAAAACCCAATACAAAGCAAAACAAAAACCCAAACAAACCAAAACTAGTTCTTTTCCAGTAAGATCTAAAAAGAAAATGTTTTCTATCCTATTTCTAGAATAGAAATGTATTCTATCCTAAAATGCTGTGTTGCTGGGCACGACATTCAAGGTTTAGTGTGTCCTTGTCCAAGGCACTTCTTTCTCCATTCACAGTCATCTATCACATTCATTAATTGCCTTCTGCCATCTAAAGAAAATACAGTATTGCTTTATATATGTGCACTCTGGAATACTTTCTGATCCTTGTGAATTAAATGTAAATTGGTCTGGTAAAATTCAACAACTGGTGATGTGTAGTACAGCTGAAGAGGAACACACTTTCTGCTTAATCTTGTTTCTTGTTCCTCCTGCCATTTTGTTCTGATTATTTTTTAGTGTCTTTCCTTTATCCTGTTTGCCACAAAGAGAAAGTTTCTTGACATACCAGATTCATTTCTGGTAGTCATTACAGAATTGATCATACTGGCTGCACTAAAGACAAATTGTGAAAAAGAACAGCTTCAGAAGGTTCCTGTAATCAGGGGCAGATCCAATTAGCCTTTTGGACAGGCATTTCAGAAAACAAAACTGTAACACTATAGTTGGAGTACAGTCAGTTGAAGGATGTAGTAGGCAAACATGGGCCAGATTATGCCATTTTAGTATGTTATTTTGCATTGTCAATAGAGAGCTGTTTGCTAAGATGTTGCTGAAAATTTGCCTTTTTTCCTGCAGTCCTGTATGAGATGGTTAATGCAATGATCAGGCTGGCACTCAACTGAAGAGATGCATTAATTTGACAATAAGTTCAAATGTATTCTTGCAGAGACTATTGCATAAGATTACTTTATATGATGCTAACAATGACAAAAAGAAGATTACTTGCATGCAGTAAATATTTAAGATATTGCACTTTTATACATTTATTATAAAGAGGAATCACTCTCTCCCTAAAAATAAAATTCCATTTATCTCACAATGAAGTATCTGGAGTCTCTTAACAATTGTCAGTTACTTGTGCACACAAGTGTGATTATTGTATACTAGAGTTTAATTAATCTGTTGTCACATGCTGCAGAATACTTGGTTTATTTCAAATGCTGATTTTGGAAAGGCAAAATAATGTTTTTATGAGTATCTTGGTGACTACTTTTCTCAGCATGTTTTTAGGAGAACCCTCACAGTTACTGGTAAGACCTGATTTATTTTAGCGCAAGAAATTAACTGATTTAGTATTCATTATCAAGGTTTTTCTTCAAGTGCTTTAGAACTTCACTGTTTTATCTCACTTTGCTGAAGTTAAGCAACCTGAGTGTAATTGAGAGGCAAAAGGCTAGATATAAACATAGTCAAAATTGATACTTCCCTTGTGTAATAATATTTTAACATATAAATCAATTATATGACTATTATTTAGCTGATGGAGCTATTCCTCTTGAATTGCAACAAGCTGTGGTACTAAGAAGAAATCAGTTTTCCTTATCCTATATACATAATCATATTATTCAGATATATGGGATGTCAGAAGTGTTCAAATAATTTTATGACTATTACATGTAAAAACAGCTTAATTGATTTTCAGTATTATTTAACATGGTCCAGAAATTGTTTGAATCTCTTCTAAGAAATTATAGAAATGGTGCTACAAGTGGAAGATATCTGTGTTTATGGATTAAACAATTCTCTTTTGATACATATTCACACTCATACATGCTGATTTTATTTCTGCTAATACGAAACAAAAGGAACTCCACTGTAGATAGCAAAATGTAATCCTCAGTTAAAAGCCAGAAGAGCAAAACATTATGTAGCTAGAAGGTAGATACAGGGCTTAACTTAGATGGTTGTGTACGATGTAAATGAGCACAACAAATTTCCTAAGCAGAGGAAAGTTTATGTAAACTGAGAAACCATTTGTGAGTCATTTAGGTGACTGTTCACTTGTTCAAGGTTAATAGAAAAAAAAAACGAACTGGGTTTGAGATACTTTATTAGCATCTCTCGAAGAGACTCCTTTAAACATTTTGCAGTACAAAGTAATGCAGGTTAAAAGTTATTTCTCCCTTACTCTGATGCTGAAGAGTTGAGTAACATACACTCATACTCACAATACATACATTGCAGGGCACTTAAGTGGATGCCTCCAAATTGCAGCAGAGGGGAATAGTGTAATGCTGCCAGGCATGGAAGGCAAACCTTACGTCCCCAGTCATGCAGATGAAAATGATTTTGCTACTTTACCTGCAAAATACACATAATTTAATTATTTTGTTGGTCTTCTCAGTAGAAAATATTATTATGGCTTCAGTATCCTAGCACATAGTCTTTTTAATTCTTTACTCTTCAGTTGTTCTAATGGAAATAGCAAAGAGTGGTTGTTTTACCCTAGGCTACAAAAACAGCTTAATTCCTTTCCTGAACTCTCTGTCATTAAATATCCTGATGTGCTGTCTTTAAGAGACATGAATATGACCTTTATTTAGCCTTGTGTTGCACAGCAAGAAAAAAGACAGGTCCTAACCACGAGAAATTAATGAAAGGGCAGACAAGTTTAGCTGCTGCACATACATTTTCTGCAATCTAATCATATTGGCATAGTCTTGGCTTTCAATAATTCTGTGACCAACACAGTTTAGAAGAAGGAAAATCGTTTCCCTTGTCTGCCTGGAGGTCTTTTGAGTAAAAATTTGATTCCACTAGCATCTATGAAAAAGAAATCTGCTTCTTAGAAGAGGCTTCTTTTACAGTTGATTATCTGAAATTTCCAAACATTAACTTGGTAGTTGAAGATCTTTAAGTGACAGAGGTTGAAACATTATGAGAAAGTGTATATTTCCATCACTTAGGCTGACAAGGCATTATTTTAAATGCTCATGGGTACATGGAAATTGCTATTCAGTTCACAGTGGTCACCTTGGGCTGTTGTGTCACCTGTTAACCCAGGGCCCTAAAGAGTGGAAGTTTTAACAGAAAGTCATAATGTCTGATTTTTCTGCATTCAAAGCAAGAGCAGATCTGCTGCTGCTGTAGTGGAACAAAATTTCTCTATGACAGAGACACCTGTTTTCTTCCTTCTCCCTATCATTTTGAGTTAAAAAAACTCCAAAACACAACAACAACACAAACACCCCAACAAAGAAACAAAACCTCCCGAAGGAGCTGGGAAGGCTGATGACAACTTACACACACATTCCAGACAACAGTTTTCAGGCATGTTGTTTGAGCCTACAAGTGCCCGATAGGTTTACAAATATGACCACTGGCTGTTGACGTTGAGTCTGTAATTACATCAAGCCTGTAATGTTGGGGACATTTGATATGTAGTATCAAATATGTATGTACTGTTCTTTAAGAAGATGCCTTTCTCAAGTGGCAAGAAGCAGGTGATGATAGATGACCATTAACCATGTACTGAGATATCTGGTGAGAACAGTCAGGACACTGGATTGTGGAGCATCCATAGACCGAAGGTACTGGTGCGGGAGGAGGAGACTTTCTTATTGGGGAAAACTATTTGAGTAACTACTTGTGCTTAGGCCAAAAGTACACTGGGAAAACAGTGGTGTGGAATACATTATACCACTTAATAAAAATTCCTTTGAAAATAAAAATGGTAAAGTCTGAGGCATTTTGCCAAGACTTCAGGGCTGCCATTAAAGAAAACACAAGTTGAGAATATATCTGTGTACATCTGTGCATCTCCTAACTATAAGTTCAGGAGCTGTGACATTTGGAAAATGGGGTATATAAATAATGACATCAAGAATTCAACGCTAGGCCAATGGCAGGCCACACAATCTTACTTCTTTCATCAGAGACAGGTACAAACTCTTTTAAGTATATTTTTCTATTTGTACATTTACATTTCTATTGGCATAGCAAGCATATCCAGGCCTTTTGCGATGTCTGAGAATGCCATAGTCTCACAGATAATGCTTACCTATGTAAAGAATTTACAGAAAGTTATTGTACAACCATTGTAATTTCATAGATGTTAATGAAAACTACAAGTTGTATTTAGTTTGTTTTTTTTTTTTTGCGTTAAATTAAACAAGTTTATTTTAAAGGTGTTTTCTACAAGAGCCTGACTTTCTTGATATTTTATGTCTAAGGACAGCTATGGTTTCGCTGCTGGCTGAAGGGGATTAGGTTTCACAGACTAGAATGATAATGAGAAAATCATGAATGCTGTGGTCAAGAGACCAGAAGTACCACGCGAGAGCTAGGCTCCTCTCCTGACTCTGCCTCCTTGCCCTCTCCACAGAGGAACAGGAGGCGAGAGAAAATGAGCCAGAAGTTCCCTGGCTGGGGCTCGCGACAGGCCGAGGAGGGAAGCCAGAGCTGCCCGCGCGGTGCTGCCCGCGGGGAGCGCGGCCGGCCGGGCACACCGGCGGGCGTGGGGCGCTGGGAGCCAGGCTCTTCTCCCCGACCGCCCTCTTACCCCGCTCTGCTCCGCTGCCGCTCGGCAGCCCTCCTCTGCCTGCGCACCAGCCTCTCGCCCTTCGCACAGAACCTCGGCCCCACGCCAGTCCCACCAACCCCCCACCTCTAGCTGAGCCATGCGGGATCACCACAGTCCCTCGCTGCCTCCGCGCTTCCCTGCTCGGGGTCGAGCAGCATCACCCAGGTCGTGTCCCCCCGCCCCCGCACACAGACACACACACCCCGCTGCTCTGCAAAGCGACTCCCGCCTCTCTGGTGCTGTCAGCATCCGTCCGCTGCTGTCTTGAGTGAAACATCCACGGCGTCCATCTGGCTGCAGGTACTGCCCTGTGACACAATGTGACAGCAGAGCTTGGGAGAGGTGCTAGAGGTGCTGGGGTCATCCTCTCGTCCTCGGCATCCTCTCATCAACCCAGGGGTGTTCTTTATTTCTTTATTTGTCCCTCTCCTTGCAATAAGCTGGGGTCATTTAGTCATGCTTATTTAGCCATGACTACAGAGTAGACAATATCAGCTATCTATCGATGTACCTGTGTACATATGTATGCGTGCATGTGTGTGTATGTATGTATGTCTTCAGAAAGTTCATGCATTTTAGAATCAGAATCCTTTAGGTTGGAAAAGACCCTTAAGATCATCAAGTCCAACCAATGAGTCCAACTGCCAGGTTCACCACTAACCCATGTCCCTAAGTACCACATCTACTCAGCTTTTAAATTTCTCCAGGGATGGTGACTCAGCCACTTCATGGGGCAGTCTTTTCCAGTGCCTGACAACCCTTACAGTGAAGAAATTTTCCTAATATTCAGCCTTAATCTCCCCTGGCACAACTTGAGATAATTTCCTCTTGTCCTGTTGCTTGTTACGTGGGAGAAGAGACTGACCCCATCTCACTACAGCCTTCTGTCAGGCAGTTGCAGAGAGCAATTAAAGTCTCTCCTGAGCCTCCTCTTCTCCAGACTGAACAATCTCAATACTTGGTATTTATTGAGAGAGAGGAGAGTTCCTGGAAGTAATTTATGTACCTGATACTTTGAAAATGCCAGTTTGCAATAGCTTGGGAAAATTTTAAGTGAGGTATAGAATAGAAAGAAGCACAGAGTTCTGCAAAGAAAAACCACAACTTTTAAGACATTTACTAGCTTAATAATGAAGATTCAATAACAAGACAGATATTGCTGTACGTTTATTTTTACTCAGTAGCAAAGGGAAGTGAATGGAAATACAACACACAGAAAAAAAATCTAGCCATAAATCATCAAAATTCAAGGGTAGGGAGTACAAAAACTGTTAGAGGGAAGTTTAAACACCAAAGGATGAGGTAGCACAAAAAAAACAGATACTTTTGAGTACATTAGAATAATATTAGCAATGTTATAGATCCTACTTGGTTTTACCCAAACCATGAAATATAAGTATGAAGAAATTAGGAAGCGGGCATACCAGATGCCTATGTCTGGTATACGTCTGAAGGGAACATAGCAAGGTGCTGTGAAAGGAGTATGATTAAGTATTTTCTAATCCATCAGTCACTAAGGATAATTGTGAAAAATATGGAGTAGAAATTAAAACAGGCCCAGATAACCTGCAGGAAAATATTCCAAAAGTGTCTTGTTTCATTTAACGTAAAATTTTAATAAATCAGGAACTCCAAGAGAAACACCAGAAGAGTGGAACAATGCTGCTGTTGTGGTACTATCAGCTGTAGTTTAACTATTTAAACACTGCCAACAGTGAGCACAAGTAAACACACGATAAATTTGCAAAAACATTGCTTAATGTTACTGAGTGCTTTATGATAAACTGAACAACAGCGATTATACTCAACCTTCCTGTTCCAGCTCTGCCATATCTGTGATGTGATCCAGTGGAATTGCTCTCCTGCCTTCTATGTACAGTCAGTGGAGCACAGGGAGTAAAACCTGTCCATCCAAACAGACTTTTGTGGGAGGCAATGCAGTTATTTTTAGTGAAGCTTAGATTACCAAAAGATAATATAAAAGTGCAAAACTTCATTTTATTTGCCAGCAGTAGAAACATATATTATTCCCCAGAGAGCATTTAATCCAAAATGTTTCTAAGTCCCTCTGAAGCTGCCCTTACTCAGTGTATTTTTACCAGCATTATGAAATACTGAAACTCAGAGGAGACTGCTGCTGGGGCATGGCTCTAACAGGAGATGGTGGGTTTAAGCTCTCTGCAGATGCAGAAACATTTATGTAACATTAATCTTAATTAGTGGTTTTAAAAATAAAAAGATGGGAATTCTTTCCTCATACCTCAGGATTGCAGACTTATAATTAACGTGCAATAAGCTCCTTTATTTCACCACACCATAAATCTCTACAAAACAAAATATTAGTAAATCTTAACATCAGCACGCACATGTGGATTTACTTGGGAAAATTTTCCTATGTGATCAAACCTTCAGGATTTACCAGAGGTCCTGGACTTAGCTTCTCACTTACGTGAATGGTAGTATGAAAAATGCTTCCTCATTTGGTCATCCATAGGGTCTTTTTTACTTCTGTCAGAAATAAGGTACACCAGGAGTTTTATTTCGCTCTCATAACTTCTTGTTTGTTTGCAGTGTTAGGACAGTGGATAACTTCACATTGCCAGATGAGATTAGCCTACCACACAATTAATCTGGCTATGATAAGTCTCAGACATCTGGTAGAAAGAAACCTGGGCTGCTGCTGGTTGTTCTCAAAGTATTCCTACTGCAAGGATAAGTTTTCCCTTTTGAGAATTAGACTGGTTTGTGATTTTTATACAATTAATTATTCACATTCTGAATTCTACTTTAATTAATATCCTTTAACCCAGGCATTTCTGTTGAAGGGTCTGTTAAATGATGTGCACTTGGAAGGTGGATGAATCTGGGATAATTTTCACTGCACCAGTATTTGGGGTCATTGAACCTGTCAAACTAGTTCGGGCCAGTAAGAAAGTTCCTCTGAGTCTATTCCTTTTAAGGACTGCAGCTACTGTGAGTTACTGGGCAATGACATGCACAAAGTACACAAAGTGCGAAAGAAAACAAAAAAGTCAGCCGAAGTAAAACTTTATCAAAGTGTAAAATAGAAAAACAATAGAATAGCAAAACAAATAGAAACTAAACCCACCACCCTAAAGAGAAAGCCACACACAGTGTTAGAGCAAAATTAAGTTTATTTTAATCTCCCAATTTTGGAACATGCATAACATTTGGAGTCTGTTTCTGTTTGAATGTCTGTGTCCTACGTAGCTGTTTGCTCCAAAGAAAAGTGGATATAAGTCACTGCCAAGTAAAAATCCATTTTTCACAGGTTAAAATGACCATGCTCTATGAAGGCTCAGAAAAAATAAGAGATTTCTCATTTTTCAGTACTTCTTGAGTGAATGACAGCAGGATTTCTCACGATCTTCTACCACTACTCTCGCTCATAGTAGGTATGAACATACACATAGCCAGAAGTAGTTAGGAAAGTGCATATGTAAGTTAGGAGTAAAACTAAAATATTATTGGTATCAAGTATTGTGCCTTGAAATCCCCTCTCCATATCAAAATACCCAAAAACCCACTGTGAGCCATAAAAAATCCCCCCAGTAAACATTTAAAAATAGAAAAACTGGTTATTTCCCCATTGAATCTACATTAATACATTTTTGCTCGTGTTTTTTCCAAAACATCACCTGCTCCACTCCTATACTCATTACCTTTTTTATTCAACCAGCTACTTCCATGTAAAGCACGTCATAAATTACAAGCCTATGAAACATGTAAACATTTCTTTCTACTTCCTACCTCTACTCAAAATATCACCTCTCTTCCTGGTTGCTACAGAGCACTATTTCTTGGTGTTTTTGGTTGGTACCCTCCTAATTTAAAGATTATGTTCATCTTCAAGGAATCATAACAACAATGAAAACCTGATCAGCAGAAAAGGGCAGTAAACGATTGTTTGTGCCTCTGCTCTTGAAGAAAAACAATGTGCAACATAAGAAGGAGGGAACTACCTGTAGCTGTTTTATGATTTTGTTACAAGATATTCACTGAAAATTACTTCTGATTACCCTCCATAAGATCAAACATAACAACCACCCAGCTTAACAAAAACGGGTGATTTACAACTTTTCCCAACTGCATGTGAGCTAGTTTTCAGTAATATGGGCATGTCAGACGATGAGATTTTTGAGTTATAAGGTTTTTTACATCACACCAGATTTTTTAAAATTTCAAACCTACCCCTAGCAAAGCATACATTTTTTCTTTTTAGCTGAGGGAAAAATTTTCTCTCCTGATGGTACAATACCGTTTATACTGTAATTAGCTCTCAAGAAAAACTGTACTGGCACCAACGATTTACATACTCCTTTGTTTTTGGCAGCCTTATCAAGATTGCTGTGAGTTCATATGCCTGAATCTCTGAGAGTGAGCATGACTCATTAATGGTGGATCAGCCAGAGGAGTTAAAAGGAAATGAGCTTGATGCTCATATCTGGTCTAGGAAATACCTCTGGCTGACAGATATTTTAGGTGGCTGTATTTCTCTTCAGATGAACTGTGCTGGTTTTGGTTGGGGTAAAGTTAATTCTCTTCAAAATGGCTGGTATGGGGCTGTGTTTTGAATTTGTGCTGAAGACAGGGTTGATAATACAGAGATGTCTTTGTTATTGTTGAGCAGGGCTTACACACAGCCAATGCCTTTTCTGCTTTTCATGCTGCCACACTGAGAGGAGACTGGCAGTGCATGGGAGGTTAGCAGGTGACACATCAGGGACAGGTGACCCAAAATGACCACAGGGATAGTTCAGACTGTATGACATCATGCTCAGTGTATCCAGTGGGGGCAAGGAAGGGAAGGACATTTGGAGTGATGGCCTTTGTTTTCCCAAGTCACCATTACCTGTGATGGGGCCCTGCTCTCCTGGGGATGGCTGAACACCTGCCCACCCATGGGAAGCAGCGAATTAATTCCTTGTTTCGCTTTGGGTGCAGACCTTTCACTTTCCCTGTTAAACTGCCTTTATCTCAACCTGTGATTTTTCTACCTTTTACCCTCCTGATTCTATCCCAGTCCTACTGGTGGGGAAGTGAGTGAGTGGCTGTGTGGGGCTCAGCTACTGGCCAGTGTTAAACCATGTCATGCATCAAGAGAGATGCAGCAGAATTTTGAATTGACAAAGCCCACAGGAGCTCAGTAGAAAGTATTGACAGTCTTGTAATCTGCACAATTCTATTACTCAGCTACAGAATAACCAAACTGTAAGTAGTGCAAGCTTATTGAAAGAAATAAGCTGGAGAAAAAGACCATTAGTGTTTGGAAGAAAGCTTACACACATCACATACATATTTGTTCCAAGAATAAATTGCTCAGTGTTGCGGTCTGCAGGTGTTAGGGAGCTGCAACCTTCCCGAGAGCATCTCCGGACAGCGAGGCGTTCAGCGGTGATACAATGACATGTGCTTAGCACCATCACCACACAAGCACGGGTAGCTTCAAAGGATAAATGCAGCTGCTGACAAAGAAGACAAGGGAGGGGTTCTTCATCTAGAGTTCCATGGCAGCTTTACTATCCACAGACGCAAACAGACACAGGCACAAAAACCCAACAACATAGGAGGGTCCAGGGGTTTTGTACTGGGTCGGTAGGGGTGGAGAGAGCATCAGGGACCAATGGTCTGAGGGTACATAGGTGGGGCCAAGGTACGGGATCCAGTAGGGAAACACTGAGGGAGTGGCTTAGGTATGAGGGCCAGTGGGTGTTGAAGGAAGGAAGAACATTCTGGAATGGGGGACATATAAGGTAGAAAGGGGAGGGAAGGCCAATGGGCCAACCAGGGGAACCGAACCGGGGTACATTAACATAAAGTAACAAAGGATCGTGGGAGAAGCCTTTTTAGTCTCCCTAACTGGGGTTAGGTTCAGGGCTCCTTCCTGTAAGGGATGTCTTCATCCTTTTACCCTGGAGGCTTGTTTGCCTCCAGAGTCCAGAGAATTGCCTACATTATGCTGAATTGTTCTTAGATGAAGAGATATACCAACCAGAGTGTGATATGTGGGGAAATATTCCCTGAAAGTGTTGAAAAAAAAAATGTAGATATGATATTTGGGGATATGTTTTAATGGTGAGCATGGAAGCACTGAGTTAAATGGTTGGACTCGGTTCTGTTAAAGGTCTTTTCCAAATTTACAGTTTTATGATTCTATGAAAGTTCTTCAGCCTGTTAAAAGGTGCTTTGAATAAAGCTCATAAAGGTAAGACATATACAGAAAAAATAAATTTAGACCTTGATTTCTTTCCTTGGAGGGCCAACCCTAATGTGGGAATAGAGATATGATGTAAATTTTCAAAGTGGTTAGCGCTGTGGGAATTGTACTGCTGTGTACATCCTTCTGTTGTTCCAACAAAACACCTAATTCTGACACTTATCTCAAACTGTATGTAAGGTTCACCAAATGCTATTAAACAAGGCAAATATTTACTTGCACTAGCAATGAGTAACATCATTCAGAGAATAGTCACATTCGTATGAAACTCCACAATCAGAAAACTCAGAGATCCTGACTCCTTTACAACCTGCCATATCCTCATGTGAGGAAAGTGTTCTTAAAAGCTACTATCAATAAAAACTACAAAAATATTTCACTTTCAAATTTTGAAAGAACTGTTATATAATTACTCCTGCATATTTACTTTGTCAAGTTGGAGACAATTGTTTTCTATTGACCTAGAAATACTAAGCTTAGATTTTAAAAAATATTTTATATTCAAGATATAAACACAAATGCCTAGGGGGGAAAAAATCGCGTTATGCTCATTTAAATATGTTTGTATTTCCTTTTTCTAATGGTTTCACCTATCCCTGTTGCATAAATTTTAAATCAAAAGCTTCTTCCTTGTTATTGAAAGTGTTTAAAACTCTGGAAGTTCAAAAGTTCAAGTACCATTAGAAGGTTTGTTTTCTTTAGAATAAACCAGTAGAGAAAAACATGATAAGAGGATGACAAAGTAAAGGAGGAATCTCTAAGGAAACTTTGAACACATGCATGGAGAAAAAAAAGCTGAGGGAAAAAAACAACCTTTAACAGTTTAATTTTTAATGCATACAGTGTCATTATAAACTTGAGTATCTAGCATCTATGCAATAAAATTTTCTCCCCAGTACAAAAAAAAAAAAAGAATAAAAGGCTTTCTGCACCTGAAATATCCTTGAAAAGAGTTTAAAAATTATGTTCTGATTTTACAGACCTTCAGTACATTTAGAAGGTCATAAAGACTGTATTCTCCACTGTTTGCAAGCCTGTAAATGAGTCTCGAACTCTGGGACATGGAGTATGACACACTGCTACATTAGCAAGTGTGTCCTAAAACAGCTATGGAGTTGATTCTAGCCTGAGAACAGAAGGGGCTGAACCTGAAAAACATTCCTGAAGCCATGGGATCTTTAGCCTGAAGGAGTTCCCACCTCGACCACCTTAGAGATATATACCATAGAGGTATATTTGCAATTTTAGCACAAGTGCTTATGGAGCTCTCTGTGGCTACAGTAGTTAAGCAGCTTGCTTGCAGTTCCATATCCTCAAAGGAGATGATAATAATTGTTCTAAGTCAGTGATTTCTGTATTAAGGAACATCAGACATGCCTTTTGTAACAATGGCAGGGCAACTGAGGCAGCCCCTGTCACTGCACTGCAGCTGCTCTGAAGGATGCTTTGCTACAGCTGCAGGCAAGACCTGGGTGTGAGTGATATTCCCAGACTGTACGCCTTAAAAAACACAAAACGGTAGGATCAGTGCTAGATTCAACTCTATAAGCAAGAAATGAAATACAGGTAAGTCCAACCAAGCCCTCCAAAATGAAAACTGGCCGACACTGATGGCGGGCGTATCCCCCGCCTTTCACAGCTTCCACACACCTGGGAGAGCCAGAGCTCTGCTGTGACAGGCATCCTCCCATGCCTCCTTCCCTGCCATGGTGCCTGGTTCTCCTTCGAGAGGAACCAAAGGACACCCCAGAGCACCAGGGCACCCTGAGGACACCGTGGTGTCACGGATGGCTGTGCTGAGGCCCAGGAGCACTGTGAGGCCCACAGCCTGGGTGTTTGTAGGCCCGAGCCTGGCACCTCGGGTCACCCTGCAGAGTGTCCCTTCTGCACTCCCAAATCCTACATCAACCACATGACTTTTCCCACAAGTTCTGTTTCACTGGTGTTCATCTTGGCAAGATGTCAGTGAGGGCTCCAGTGCAGATGAAGCTGACAGCTTTAAGCCTTTTTAGCTGCTGCTAGAAAGCTCTGCACAGATGCCAAACACACCTCCAATAGAATTTCTGCTGCTCTGGAACCGGTTAGGGGTGAAAACTAAGCCCACAGCGGTGGCCGAAAGAAAACCAGATACTTGAAACCACCTGATAAAAGATCTTAAACTAGGGTGAAGCAGCCTCAGTCAGGAAAGTTTTGCTTTTCTGTGGCAGCTGTTTGTGCTCTTACAGGTTGATGCAAAAGGTCTCAGGGGTCAAAGATCCCAGTGTAGGAGCTGCTTCTCTGCTACAACCAGCACCAGAGAAGCCTGTGAGTGCAGTGAGCTGGCAGTACACTGTACTAGTGCTAACACTCCTTTGCTACAGACTTTGCCTTCAGCTCTGACGCCCATGGGTCAAGCCTTAGCAGCATGAATGAGGTACCTCACCAAATAACCAACCAGGCTTCAAACAGAAAGTTGTCAGGAAAACAGAACAAAACTGTAGATCGGGAACTAAGTTTAAACAGGCTTCTCTCAATGTTGGATTACAAAACTTTTTTAACACAAATCTGATTTTAAAAAAAAGAAAACCCCAAATACTGATTCACTTTTGGTGTTATATATCTGTTTTGCAATTGCTTTTGCCTGTTAACCATGTAGAAATCTGTGTCTGACTGCTTTAACAGTCTACACTGATGCCTGTTGGGTTGTGCTGTGAATATTTATAAAAAATATGAATTGTCTGTTAAAACACTGCACTACAGGAGTTTTTAATCTGTGCTGCTGATGTCTTGAAACATTGTGAAGTAACTTTTACTCCAATTTGCTTTTCTTCAGTATAATGCTCTACCTTAATGTAATTTAAATGTTATAGTGTTTACCATTTTCTGTTTCTCTCCTGTTTGCTTTTAGGCTATCACATACTGTACAATGTTTCTGTGCTTTAACTGAAAACACTGCAGATGGTTTTCTCTGTTCATTTACTGTTTTTACCAGGAAAACAGGTGAGCATGAGAACAGTTCAGTTTGTTTTGAAAAACACAGGACTAAAAAAAAAAACGCCACTAGGCTAAGAGACATATATATATATATATATATATATA
>VZTE01003917.1:1030-14381 GCA_013397775.1 Eulacestoma nigropectus | reverse complement strand
GGGGGGGGGGGGCGGTGAGGACAGCAGCTTTTGCTTGTTCTGCATGTAACATGTTTTACAAAGCTTCATACCACGAATGAAACCTTAGAGGATTTGACCAGAGGTTGTAATTTTTGGTTCCAATGTTAATTTTGCTCCACTGCTTTCCTTCAAGATGTTTGGAACGACTTAGAATGATGGAATTAAGACTAATTTGGTCCTGCACTTTTATAGCATGAAAGACTGGAATGAGACATAGAACTTTAACTTTGTGTAATTGTTCCTCACTAAAAAATTATGTATTTAATATTTTTTTGGTTTTCTAAGACTCTTATCATTTAAAGGCTTATTTGAAGATATATTGTCATTTCCTTTATACTTAGTAGCAGAAATAACATTGAAGTAGCAATTTATGTAGGTGTCAGGTTTCGTGCCAGAACCAGACATTCAGATATATGCATAGCAATAGTCCATATGGACTTCCAAATTTTTTTTTTTAAAGTATTTTTTTTCTTCTCTACAGAATTTTGGATGGTTATTATTAAATGTGTCTGGAGCCTCTCTCTCTGTTAATTTAACTTTGGAAATGGAAAAACTCTTATTCTGAATCATATTCCCTGTCATCAGCAGGGAAAAATTCTCCAGAATGTGCTTTTAACATGTGAGATTTTAGAATGCATGAGAGCTGTTTCCCTGGAAACCGATGTGGAAGATGGTTTTGAATCCTACAGAAGATGAATGACTTATCTGAAATAGCTTCTGGGTTTTGGGAGGATGTTTTTTTTTCAGTTTGTGTTCCACACCCCATCTCCCTGGCCAAATTTGTTTCCTTATAGATCCATGGAAAGATAACTTTTGTGTTGTTGGTTAGTAAAAAGTGACAGATAACATTTCAAAATATTGCCTGGCACAGATATCAGGAATGCTTATTGGTAAATGACCGAGAGTAGTGAAAACACATTTTATTTTTGGATTACATCCCTACTGGAAAACAACGACTTCTTATGAGTAGTAGCGATTAAATCTGCTTTGCTTTTCCTCAGGTCTTGTCACTGCCTTGTAGTAGTGGAAATGGTCATGGATTTGTTTTCGTGTAACTGTGTGCATTACATTGTGAAGCTAATTTCAGCATTTATTATAGTACCTCCATGAAAGTGGTTAACAGAATGGGCATGGTAGACCTCCAAAAGTGCTGAATTACTATGAAGATTTCCCTCTCTGATAACCCTTAAAAATTCCCTTTCTCCTGCTTCATGTCTCCTCCTTGAAATAAACATTCTGACAATTTTTCTGCCTCTGTTGGATTAAAACCCTGTGGTTTTGTTATAACCTTATGTATTTTCAGTAATTCAGGTTTATTTATTTGGAAGCCATTTTTGTTATATCCACATTTGCACACTAGCTCCATTTAGTTCTGCCTATCAAACTGTTGTTCCTACAGTTGCAGAAAGATATTTCCTTCTTTCCATGGAACAAGCCTAACAACTGCAATACAAACTATAGGCTTGTTATTAAGGTTTTTTATTAGTTTATTTTATTAGTTTTTCATGCAACAGTGAATCTCCTAATTTAATTAATAAAAGTTGCTATCTTTATTCTGCTAAATATCTCTGCCTCTTTTTTTCTGTAGAGAGTCAGAAATGTGGCCTGTCAGAGAGGTTTAAGAGCAGAGGCTTGAGGGTACTGAGTTGTGCAGAGCTAGTAAGTCACCTAAAGCTATAAACATGATTCTCTTCAGGACCCTTTTCCAGTGGCTGCGCCTAACTCAAGAAAAGGTTATGCTTACCCATGTGGCAGTCAGTATTTGGAAGCAGAGGAAAAAAATATGAATGGCTGAAGTGACTGGGAGGAGGGTAATTATATGACATTCACTGCATGAATTTGCATGTCACCTTTTGTCTCTGACCTGGTCAGTAGAATACATATGCCATATTGTAGCAGTAATGATTCAACAGATAATTTCCTGAATATAAATCCACTCAACATGTTCTGAGAAAATGCTTATCAGAAATGTGACTGAGGAGTAAAATACAATTTGCCCATTTTTTGAGGTATTTTTCAATTTTTTTTAAGCACAAATAACATTTTAAAGCTTGCTTGTAGTAACAGAATCCCAAGAACTTGCTGGTATACAGCCATGTTTCAACGACTTCCATTCTCCAATGCTGCTAGAATGAATGGCTTTAAGATTATATACTTCTAGGTGTATAATGCGTCACTATTTTCTGTTCCATTATCTGTACTTCCTGTGCTACCAACTTTTTATTACCTTTTTAGCATTTTTGTTATTCTTAATATAACAACTATACTTTGTTTTCTAAAGATGCACCAGCTGAGGTCTTAAAAGGTATGTTCCAATTTGTGTGATCATTTATTTTCCAGCTATTTTAATTAGAAAGATACTCAGTCCAAGTCTGACTGTGTATGCTGTTCCATCCTGAATTTCAAGTATCTTTATCAATATCTCAGAAGTATGCATATTGGCTGGAATACTCCATATTAAGCTCTTTTTGAAAGCCCAGCCACTTCTTAACATGCTTTAAAATGATGCTCTGTCAAGATGTGCTTCAAGAGCCTCGTTTCATTTTAGCTAATGAACCCTGAAAAGTTTTATGGGAATGGAGTAACAAACACCATGTATTGTGGGATTTGCACAGAGACCCAGTATCCAGGGTTTATGTCAAGAGGCACAGCAAGGCACATAAGGAGTTGCTGGAAGGAAAAATACAAGAGGAAGACTGTACACTCCACTTAACATCAGGTGGGGAGCACAAAACTTGTAAAACCATCTTGTATTCAGGGTTATGAAAGGCCACAGGGTAAAGCAGGATGACTCTGTTTTTTACCTATGTATTTCATACCACTTTGTGAATCACTTCAATAGCCCATTTTCTTTTGCTATAGATTGATATAAAGTAAATAAATTGGATATTAATAAAATATTAACCTAAAATTTCTTTAAAAAGTAAATCGCTTGCATGCAGTCAAGAACTCTAGCTTGCACTATAGATGATGATCTCTTCAAACTTGGCTCCATCTGCCTTTGGTGTTGTGGGGCTTGGAAAAAAAAATCTTCCTTTAAAAACAGAAATTTGGGGGGTGGGGAGGGGGTGTTTATTTCACAGAATTGTTACATATTCCTGACAGTCACATAACGGTTTTTCTTTAATTCAAGCTGGAGGCACTGCTGTAATGTGATAGGGCTGTTTAGTTTGAGTCTTACAAAATTAAGGCCAGAAATTGAACGTAGATTAGGCAGTCTTCCTCTGAAATATCAGGGTTCAACTGGCAGTGAAGAAAGTTAGTAGTGGGATTTTTTGGATGGGTTTTTAAAACTGAATTGTATTTGAGTTGTACTTTTGTTGACTTCTGAAAGCTGACATGTCAGGACTGCCTTCCTGAGGGCCATGGTATAAAATGTAACATCAGCACTTTACTAAAACAACTTCCTCCCAAAATTTGTTTTACATGTGTTCCATTATATTTCTATCATATTTCATATTTCTTTCAAGCAAACCAATACAACACCAAAATTAAAGAAATCATGAAGATTTGTTGAAAGAACAGCTACATTATCTTTTTTATATACAAAAATACAAAATATTTCTTATTCCTTGTTTAAAAATTTGCTTCAGTCTTCTTCTGATGGTCATGTTACGTGGAGAGCAGAGCTGGCTTGAATAAGGGGCAGATGACAGCTTTGAAAGGAAGGCCCCAATGGATGATACAAAATACAAAAACAGGTCATAGAGCAAGGTTTGGTGACCGATAAATATTTTAGAAAAATGGCAATGATATAAAAGTAATACATAACATACTGCACTTTCCTAGGTTACCTGAGTTTTGCTTGCTCTTACTGCTAATAGTAGGAGCCCTGCAGTTGGGTGATTGTTCACTACAGTGATGGTAGGGTCTGCTGCAGTACTGAGATACAGTATGATGACATAGTCAGTCATACTCAGTATTTTCCTGCTTTGTTATATCTGAAGATATATGATGTTCAGAGAAAGTCTTTCCTCGTTGACATGTTTTCGACACCTAGTGGTACAAAGTATAAACTACTGAAGGGTTATTAATGGGAATACTCCTTTAGCAGCAGTAACTGCTTAGTGGAGAAATGAAGCAAATAGCATAGATCAGACAGAATGGAGTTAATTGTTAAACTTCAAAAAAAATTACAGTGAATGTTTTAAGAAGAAAATATAACAATTTTTCTTTTAATTTTTTTTTTATTTATTATTTTGCTCCTGTACTATCCTCCAGTTGGGAAAGAACAAGAAAGGCTGTCCATGACCCTCTCATTTTAAAGCTCTGTGGGACAGGAATGGATTCATTCAGCCACATCACACTGATGCTGAATAACAGGAAATATAGAGAAACTGAAAGGTATTGTGGGAAAGGGGTTGAGCAATCACAAGGAATTTTTCTGCTGAGTACTCATGAAATTGGTAAGGATGACTAAAAGTTTCAGAAGGATATTGTGAGAGCAGGCAGTGAAATGGCAGGTAAAGTTAATTGTCAATCAGTATAAAATAATGCAGATGCAGATAACACATGCTCTCTCTTTCTCTTTCAGTTGCTTACAGTGCAGGTAAGAAAATGATGGCACTTCATAAATCTAAGTTTTGTCAGCACCTTCAGATTTGACATTTTGGTACTTCTGGTATATCTCAGAGGTAAACAGAACTGATATAGCTTCAATAAGAACCTAAGGGATGATCAAGCTTTGGAGTGTTTTCCACCCAAGAAATGAAATGACCTGGTTAGAACTCTTCAGTATGCCAAAAGTACAGAAGAAGTTAAATATGTGTTGTCCTTCTCTATCATTTCCCCTCCAGTCATGGTTTAAGACCAGGCAGCAACCAAGCCTCACCCAGCTGCTCACTCACTCCCCTGCAGCAGGATGAGGAAGAGAACCAGAAGGGTGACAGCTGGAAAACTCGTAAGTTGAGGTAAGGACAGTTTAACAGGTAAAGCAAAATCTGTGCACCCAAGCAAAGCAAAAGAAGAAATTAATTTACCACTTCTCAGGGGCAGGCAGGTGTTCAGACATGCCCAGGAAAGCAGGGCCCCATCAAGAATAATGGTGACTGTGAAAGACAAGTATCATCACTTCTCCTTCCCTCATCTCTCTATGCTGACCATTGTGGGAGGTTCATCTCCTATTGTGGCCGCCGCCAATCATGAAGACTCCACCTCAGAGGCGGAGGACTCCTCCTTCGAGGGGACGTCTGAGGGCGGCACCTCAGTCTAGGACCTGCCCCACCTTCTGGAAAGTTCTTCTGTGTTCGATACCCCATTGGTTGAAGTTCGTTGTACCCTCCCCCCAGTTAATTTTATTGGATCCCGGAACCCTGTACCCTCCCCTTTGTCCCTCTCCCATCGGTTGTAACCCTTCCCTCCGCCCAGTTCTCGCCTCCCTTAAAACCCCCCTGCCCACCCTCAGATCCTCGGAGTTCTCCCCCCGACCTCTCCAGCTCGGAACTCTTGTCCCTCGACTTCAAAAAAGGAGAGCCTGGGGAGACCCCCTCTCGCAGCCCTTCGCCTCCTAGCCTCTCTTTGCCACCGCGTCCTGCAGGTATCTCTCCTGGGGCCGCTCCACCTCAGTGCGAGAGATCCGCACCTGCCCTCAGAGAAGGTCTTTTGTGGCCGTCACCTCTCGGGCTTCTGGAGCGCGTGCCTGTGGCAGAGGGCAAACCTGTGTGGGCCAGGGAGGTGCCGACTACAGACCATGATGCCATATGGGCTGGGATATCTCTTTGGTCAGTTGGGGTAACCTGCTTTGGCTGTGTCTCCTCCCAACTCCTTGTGCATTCCCAGCCTTTTTGCTGGTGGGGTGGAGTGAGGAGCAGAAAAGGCCTTGACCTGAGTAAACCCTGCTCAGCTATAACTAAAACACCCTTGAGTTATCAATACAGTTTCCAGCAAAAATCCAAAACTCAGACCCACAGTAACTACCGTGAAGAAAATTAACTCTTTCACAGCCAAAACCAGCACATCAGGGCAGAGAAGAAAACACGGTGAAGAAATTCATAGGTCAAGATAATCTGTAAAATTTATGGGTTTATTAACTGAGGCACTATATGAACAAAATACAGTTGATAGCTTACTTTTCATTCAAAAAATATGATTGCATATGAGGAATACGAATACAAAAAATACTTACCAGACTTTTCATTATTTAAATTGATTTCTGTTATTTTTTCTCCTTAGGATTATAGAGAAGAAGGATAAAAAAATATTTAAAGTAAAAGACTGTGAAATTAAAATTCTTTTATTTTTGTCCCAAAAGAGCACATGGTGTCAACAAAAACAAGTTCTGGACTTCAGAGACTGGAGGAACTAGGGTTATTCTTTCATGCATAAGAAAGTATTTTGAGGGTTAATAAGCTGTTTGTAAAACACCTTTGGGTCCTCAAGAAGGTAATAGTCACAGAAGCAGCTAATATGATTGAGAATATACTTAATCCTAATTCAGATGTGTATATTTTGATGAAAAGTTATGATAATCAGAATTCATTTGAGGGAGTCTATTTTGCACTCTCTCTTACTGAATTTCATGTTTGGGTTTGGTTTTTCTTCTTGCCATTAAGAAAAAAATATGAAGACTTAATAAACAGCAAAGTTTTTCTTACTCTGAACACTGAGAGCTGAGCTGGATACATTCCCATAACATGCTATTCTGGCAAAATTGTGTTCTTGATGATAGCTGTGCTGCCAGTGTCTTCAGATGCTGAAGATTATTATGCTATTTTACGCTTGTTGGAGTGAGGCAGAATTTAGTGTTGTGCTTCTTTATCAGAGGTAATGAAGCACTAAGTGATAAGAAGAGTTTGGCAAGGCCAGCTTCAGTGGCATATAGAACGCAAAATGACTTTTGCTTACATGCAGAGAAACCCCTGAGAGACAATATGAAAATAACCAGGCATCACTCCAGCCACTTTGCAGAAGACTACTGCATTTTGATCTTTCATTAGGTGCTGAATACAATGCAAAGTATTATAAGTCTTGTAACTGTTATTCATTAATGGATCTTAGGCCTGTAATGAAAAATTGTTGTCAACAACAGTAGTGAACAAAGAAATTGTGATTCTGCTGTCATAATTGTATTGCAAAGGTGTGTCCAGTGCCAATAAAGAATTCACCATGCGTGGTCCCCCACTTTACACCATGTCTGCCTTTTCCATGGCATGACTTGTTTTCTCTGAAGATTTGTTTCCCTATGGCACATTTATTAGTTTTGTTTATCTGTTTGCTTTTTAATTTTTCCTGTATTCAGGTTTGTGATTTGACCGGGTCAGATTATCTCTTTTGTGGGTCCGTGAATTCTCTGGCTGCTGAATATCTCTCTTTAGTGCTTTTGTAGCAGGAACAGATTGTTCTGTGCCGAGTGTCTCTTCTTTGTGAGTGTGACGTGTCTGAAAATCTGTAACTCCAGTATGGGTAAAATGTCAAAAGGGCTTGTTAACCCTCAGAAATAAAAGTGTTTTATAGAAGGTATTGAAAGAGGTTTCTTATTGCTGTTTTCAGCTGTAGTTTTTTATTTTCATCAATAGATGTGGAAATGGGAGGGTAAGAGGGTTTTGGTTTGTTTTCTATTGGTCTGACGTTTCTTGGATGAAGTAGTTATGTACCATAGCAATGCTTGATCTTAACTTCGACTGAGAAAAAAAAAAATTTTATCTTAATTTCAGGTCGTGTGTTCTTTGGGATATTTTGTCGTGACCTCAACTTGAAATTGGAAGGTTTCGTATCATGTTTTGGGTACATTTTAAGCGTAAATCCTGCAGATGTTTAGAAATCTTACAGTTCATAAGGAATATAAGGAACCATTATAGTACTCTCTAAACTCTATAGCTCTGGAAGGGACTGTTTGGTTGGGGATTTTTCCTCCTTTTTTTGTTTGTTTGGGTTTGATTGTTTGCTGGTTTTCTTGTTATAACCACTCTGTAAAATTTCCTGGCTAGAGGTAAACTCACTGAGGGGTTGGGGATGGAGAAAGTATTATTTATAGTCTATATATCACTATTTTTCAATATCATAGAGTGGGAATTGGTAAATTGAGTGTTGGTTGAATAGCCAGTTACAGTACAACACAATTTAGAGTCTGAGGTTAGTCTTTTTGTGCGAGAGCTTGTATCAACTACTTTTACAAACACTTCTTTCTCTGTGATAATACAGACTTCTAAAAAGCAAGCTGAAAGTTATTGGCAGCCTGGCTCTTGGCTTCTTTGAGAAACAGTGCTTGAGTTACTGTGACTAATAATGTAAGTAAATGAAACTGTACGTGTGAAACACAGAGAAGTGAAAAATCATTTGATAGCATTTGATAGCAAGTCATTGGTAAGTGAAGTAGTGGAAGTCCTTTTTCACTGTACAGGGGTTTTTAATCAACTTAAAGTCAAACTGTAGGAAATTAAATAGGAGTAGACAATAAATCAGTTGATGATTGAGAAAGGTAAAACATACCATTCTGTTTGTATACATCAGTCTTAAAAGGACAATTTAAAAATATATTCTTGGTTGGTTGTTTCTGCCAGCCAGTCACACCTTCTGAATTATGTTAGTTTTTGCTGTTGCTACACATATACAGAAGAAACAAGCCCATAACTGGAGGTGCAACAGAGATTTTAAAACACTAGTTCAACAAAATTTTTCCCTTATCTTCCAAACTAAAATATACCCTATATTTCAGGAAAAACACTGTTTTCTCTCTCCACTTTAGGTGACATCAGAAATTTCAATTTACCTACATTGAAGAAAACAAAACTAAATATCAGAATGTGTACATTTAGCCAACTAGGAAAACATTTTTATATAGCTGTCTAGGATGAGGATCATAGAAAAGGAATTCAGTCCTGTTGTTGTGGGCTGGCTTGGTCTTATAAATGCACAGGTGAGACAACAGGCCATATGTTTGTAACTAACAACATATCTTTGTAGCAGTATGAATAATTATATTTTTTTTCCTAGGGAGGAAAACAGAATACTGTGAAAAATGCATTTCAGATTCAATGTGTCTCCAAAATACCTTGCACCTCCAAAACATTTCTTACTTTCAGGAGATAGTAATCTAGTGTCCTTTAGTCTTGCAAAGTTGCCTCAGCATGAGTGTGTCAGCAGAACTAATTTTTTTTTTGAAGAAAAGAAGTATTATAATGCCAGATTAATTGTATGGGATAGGTAAATAGCTTATGTCAGAAAAGGAGAATGCAAAGAGACAAGAATAGCAAGATCAAATTTGGGAATTACACAAGGAAACCATGTAGTGTGGACAAATAGAAAACATGGCAAAGAGGCATTGGTGGATTTCCTTGCATGTATGCATTTGAAGTTTTGGAAAATTATTTAACACAGTTATTTCTTCTCTTCATTATTTTAAACCTTAGCAGAGAAACCATTTCTTATAGCAGATGCTTTATTTTAAAAGTAATATGATGGTAATACTTTTATTTTATGCTTTTTAAAGCATTTTAAATAGCAATTAAATTTAAGAAAAAAAGACAGTACATTTTTAACTGATTTTCATTGGGCTGGCACTAGTTCAGGCAATAAAGGGATAGAATTCATGGACAGTCTAGATGTATTTTAGAAGTTTGTTTTATAGAGACTCTAATTCAAAACATGCCAAAACATGCTTCATAATAAACGTATTTAGTTACGGGCCAACACACAAAATGTGGGTCTAGGTACTCCTAAACAAAGGTTTCAACTTGATTTTCCAAGGAAATGAGGCTTATGTTAACAGACTAATTATATGTCTTTGGACCTTTTGTGTGATTTCAGCTGAATTCCACAAGGAGGTGGAAGTTAGAAACCTGAAATTCTTCACTTCAGAGAATTTAGTGCTGCTGGATGGTTATAAATAGAGAAAGGAGAAGACTTCTCCGAGAAACCCGATTGCAATAAAAGTGAAGAGTCAGCAGAGGAGAGGCTGTTTCCAGAGCACCAGAAGAAGGAACTGTGTTCATTCAGTCACAAAATGTGACTGAGCATGTAGCACCATATTCTTAGAGACTTGGACAGACAACATCATATGTTCTGCTTCCTCCCAGGGAGGAGAAGGGCATAGTTTTTCCTGTTATTTTTTGTTTTATAAGCTATTATTTTGAGTGAGAACATTGGCCTCCTTCTAGACCAAAGTGATTCAGTATCTGCTTTGTGGGCTTCAAGTTGCGTGCTGCTTTACATGACCAAGCATAAAACGTGTTGCAAGTGAGTTAATTGGTCTCTACGTGGAAGTTAGGAAGGAAATTTTCCACTTCTTAAATGGCAACCTTCCCTGCCACACATGGAAAGTGCACTTGCTCAGCTGGGACATGTTTGTTAATACTAGAATATGTGGGACTTGTTGACGATGTGTTGGGAGTCTTTGTTTGCTTGTTTTATGTTGATTTTGGTTTGGTTTTTTTGCAGCCCTATTCATCAGAATGCCTTATCGTATTTTAAAATTACCAGACTCCTAATGACACTATTTCCAGTAATGCCACTGCTTTGAATGGTGAAGTTCTTTTTCTGGCACATCATAGTAAAATTGCGTGCTTAAAAAAAGTAATACTAGTTACTAATTATTATTAAGAGGCCTGTAGAAGTCTGTAAAGGTTTGTAAATGTATGGACCATTTCCTTTTACTTTAAAGACTTTTAAGTTTCTCTACTATGCCATGTTGTTGACAGATTCAATACTGGGATCTATTTTATTTTCTTATTGCTGCCAATACCAAAGAGGTTGTTTGCATTAGTCCATTGAATTTAAATAAATGTGATTGTCTGGGTTTAGAGTGGTTTTTTGGGGTTTTTTCTGCTTCTTCTTTGGTAAATTCAGAGTAATGGGCTGCTGGCAGTCCTCCTTCCTAAATAGTTTCTAGACACACTCAGAAGCAAAAGCAATATTGACATGCTTTTTCTTGTTTCCTTAGCAGGTAAGATCCAACTATCCACTTCCTTGTTTTGTAGTGGAATTGCTGAATCAATTTGTTGTTCAAAACAAGTGACTGTAGGCTTGTGAGGAACCAATTTAGTTTGAATTCAGCCATTTTAATTTGCCTCAACTCTGGTTGTCAGAGGCATGCGGGGGGAGGGAGCGTACACACCTGCCACTTGCCGGAGGCAGCCAGGAGTGGGGAAGCCTCATCTCTGGGGAGACTTCGCCTGGCAGCACCCCACACGAGGCAGGCAGTGGGAGACACTGTGGACGGGCTTCTCCAATCGGGTCGTGAAGAGCTCTCCACCAAGGGACAGCAAGGAAGTTTGGACTGGACCAATGGATCCCTGTCCTCGGGCAGACTTTGAGAGGGGCCAGAGGGGTATAAAACCAACTGCATCAGGGCTCGCCGCTGCTCCCTGGGGCTCGTTACTGTTCATTTGCGGGCTCACTCGCTCCCCTCCTTTGCCCTGGCCCCAGCCTACCTTCCTTCTGGCTCTCCTGCCCTCACTGTTTTGCCCTTGCACTTGTCCTGCCTTCCTGACCGCTGCCTTGCTACTCCATCCCTCGTCCTTGCCCGGACTGCGTGCATCCAGCCCTGCTGCGCTGATCCAGCCATCACCGCCCACCCTGCCACCCCCATCCAGCCGGTCACCGTGACTCTGTCCAGGGTCCTGATCCTCCCATCCGAGCACCACTCACCGCATGTCTGGTGCCATCACTCCGGGAGCTGCGCCTGTGGAGCCGCGCCTCTCCGGGAGCCGCACAGGCTTGCAGACCCAGCCCGTCCACAGACAGGCAGCATGCACCACTCCCCCCGCCACCTGGATGCCAACAGCACTGCCCGGACTTGCTGGTGGTAATGCCTTTTTTTTTCTCTCTGTCCCCTCTCTCTCCTCTCCCCCATTCCTTTTCCATTTTCCTTTCTTCTTTTTTGTCTCTTCTAGCTGTCTTTCATTTTGGCAGCTTCTTTTCCTTCTGGTTTTCGTTATCAGTAAACAGCTCTCAGATACAAAGTTTGCCTCATTTGTCTTCATTTTGTTCCCAACCATCCATTTTTAAAAGAACTCTCCACAGTTCCCCATAGTGGAACGTGACAAGGCTAGAAACCTGCAGGTATTTCTTTACCTTATAAAATCTCAGAGTTACTGTTGGGGAAGATGAAACAGGAAAGCCTTATAAGTATGATTGCCTGGCAAAGGATGCTGAGAATATGGAAACCATAAGTGAGATTGAAATGAAAGCATACTTTGAGATACCAGGCCTTAGTTACTGAACAACTGGAAAACAATGGTATGGCTGACTGAAGATAATCCCCTTTGAACAATACCTTCTGCTAGCAGACAGGTCCAAGGGTCAAAGCAGACCCTGCTAGCTTGGCAGAAGGGGTCCAAAGAGTAGTTTTTAGGGTTTAAAATATAATACAGTATGGTAATGCAATGATTCTTATAGGCTGTATGTAAATGCTATAGGATTTGTATCTTGTACTAGATTGGTTGATGAAAATTAGAATATTCAACACAGAAGAAGATTTATTGTATTGTAAACGAGAACCTCGCGCTCTTACACCCCTTACACATACACTCTTGCACTTCTCCTTCTTTACTCTCTCTCTCTATTGCTTCCCGCTTTTCTGGCCTGCTTCTAGCTGCGGCTGGCAACTCCAAGCAGGTCCCCTGTACCCAAGCCCTTAGCAATAAACCTCATGCTCTAAGACCTGACTTCAGAGATCTCTCGTCTCCATCCATCCCGACCGTCCAAACCGAGGAAGATCCTACAAGTTACCAAAAATCGAACAGAGTTTTCCTACTAACTTACAAATTCATTCCAAGTTTTGTGTCATCTTCACGTTATTTCGTTTGAGGGAGAGGGGTGATTTACTTTGTTTTGTGCATTTTTTGGTTCTTTTGGGCTTTCTACTCTTCTGTCAGTAAAATCTTATGTTATTTACATTTTCATTTTGCTTTTGGTCTTTTGTGCTAGGGGAGATGGTTTAGCTTACTAGAAATAGAGCTAACCATTCCAGCTATTTCAACTAATTATAACTGACTTTTGGATGCTTCTGGGAAAAAAGAACGTAAAAAACTATAACTGGAACAATATCACAAGTGGAAGAGCAGAAAGGAGGAAAAAGTACATCTTAGAAAGTGCGTACTTTCGTGGTTTCTAGCAGAGAAGTGTAAGATGGGAGGAAGACTGTCAATATATTGGATTTTAAAGAATGTTTGAGCTGACCTGGCTTACTTGAGTCTCTGAACTGAGTTGCATTTATGATAGTGGTGATTTTTAATTTCTTACTTCTCCTTATTTTTGAGGTAGGTTCATAATTCCTTCTTCAGAAGGGGAGCATATTTTCTCATAAAATACTATGAAAGGCAACCATACTTTAGACTGTGCTTTTTTTAAGAAAAGTAAATACTGGTGAATACTGAGTTCATGGTGAGAAAAA
>VZTE01003916.1:91558-139303 GCA_013397775.1 Eulacestoma nigropectus | reverse complement strand
CTGCTGTGTCAGGCCTGAAAGGCTGGAAGAAACCATTCTTTATGCCTCCCCCCAGGGGCTGAGTGCAATTGTTGAGGCCCCAGACGTAGCAGCCTGGACTAGGACAAGCAAACAAAATTAAGTATATATTCTGAATGATGTTCATTGCCTCAGAGGTTATCATGCAATAGACATAACAGACCAATAAAGCAATTTTTATACCATACCCTGGTCTACAGAGGAGCATTACAACCGGCAGGTAGTTCCCCATGTGCGGAAAAATACAGAGAGCTGGGTACAAGACCCATGTAAGCATGTTGAGCATCATAGCGAATAGGTGGCTTCCGCAATACAAAATTGTAATTCTGACTTTTCTCAGTACCTTGCCCCACATTGGGCACCAAAAATATGTACTGGTTTGAAAGCAAACCAGTGAGAGACTGCAAGTCAGAAATACAATTTAATAGGAAAAATATAATAAATGCAATGGGACAAAAAGAAAACCACTGACAGAGTCAGAATACAACCTGACACCCTGTCGGTCAGGGTGTTGGTAGCAGTCCGATTAAACGGTGCCTGCAGCCTCCTGGAGTGATGGGTCTGAAGAAGCAGTGATCCTGTCAAGGGGTCTGGTCTTCCTCGGAGGGTCCAGTGGTGGCTGTGTAGCTCTTGTCCTCTGGGAATCCAGGAGGTAAAGGCTGACTCCGGTGTTCCAAACCTCCGAGTATCTACAGATGGGAACGCTCAGTTCCTCCTCCTGGGCGGAGCATCTCACAATGGGATGGTGAGTCATGAGGCAAGGCATTGATGGGCCCATGAACAGAAGATTTCCCCCTGGAGGGAGGATGGGTCATGGGAGAGATAAGGATCACTGCCCCACCTGGTTTCAACAGCTGGCCCATGAACAGGAGATCTCACCAGAGTTTATCAGGGATGAGTCATGCGGGAGGTGGGGGACACTGCCCCACCGGTTTTTTAACAGCTTATGAAGATGGTGATAGAATACATGCTTTTGGGCACATCTTACATTGTAACCTAGGACAAGTGGTCTTCTCCATCAGTGCATTTCCTAGAGGCTCTTTTAGTGTGGACTTTTCAGAGCAAGATGTTCAGCTGATGCTCAACTGTTCTTTAATTACTTAAACCTGCAAGAAAAATACTGCAATAGTTTTTTACAGAATACCACAAGAATAAATCCTTACTTGCACACACATGATCTACAGTTGTTAATGTCTGATATTTTGTAAGCATAGATTTAGAGGCAACAGCTGAAAATGCAGCACTGCTGTGTCATTCCAACACTGCTAAAAAGAACTCTTACAATGTCTATATGACTCATGTCTCAGGTGATGTCATGTGATGTCTGGAAACAGATTTTGAAGCAGAAGCAAATTAATGACTTTTAGTGTTGCATTGATCCAACTTCATTTAAAGAAATATGCATAGTGTTAGCCTCCCACACCCCCAACTTTATTAAATCACAAAGTAGAAATAAGGGCAGAGAAATGATGATCAGAGGAAGACAAGAGAAGTCTCTGCCATGTGAGCTTGTGGATTCCATGTGATTCAAGCAGTGTCTGTAATCCCTGTTAGTATTTCTCAAACTACAAATAAAACTTACATGTCTAAGAAATCTCTCCCAAAGCTAATGGACAAAAAGGGGTGCAAAGCAAGCCATGGTTTCTTCTTATTTACCAACATGAAAAGATGATGGAAGGATTAGTGTACTGCTTACCTTTGAATCTCAGACTGGGATTAATCTTTCAAGCAAGGAAAGTATTGGATTAGCAAAAGTAGCAACCCAATATCTGTTAGGCCAATGTGCCTAATCCTGCTCCCAGCACCCAAAGTTGTGAGTGCACTCTTGGAGACTTGCTGGGAATGCAGAGCTCAGCTCTTTACAGTCCTGATTTTGAAATTGTTCGGGACTGGGCTTTTGGAGTTCTTGATACTATTTATATTCAGGAATTAATCATCCCATTTGATTCTTACTGCAATTGTCTATAAAGAAATGTGGTCACAGTCATCTTGTTGACCTTACCCTCTTCAATCCGTCCTGTCAGTGATTTAGCAGTCAGCATGGGGTTGATTTGAGTGCCAGCCTCCATCCACCTCAGGCAGCTCACAACAGCCTAGTGTGACACAGACGAGTTTGAACTCACAGCACTTGCTCTCACAGATGGCTCTTTCATTCACAATGGCACGAGCAGATTCCCCATCTGCTGTCACAGCTAGATGTGATTCAGAGGCTGAAAAAAAGCATTCCTGTCCAACTTACTTGGAGGGTTTTTTAAGGTAAACTGGTTGATGTCAGAGCCGTATGAATCACTGGAGAACTCCCGGAGCAGGGGATGGCTGGAGCTCGGTGCTGAAGGAGCCTGGTCCTCACACACAGCCTGACACGTCTCACATTGCTTCCCACTCTCACTTGATTGCAAAGCAGCTCTTGGGGAGGGCAAGTCGTGCTGGAGTTTGGATGTTTGTGACACTCCATGTAAATGTGGCTGCCACCGCCTTGACTCACAGAGAACTGAGACTTTTCCAGGGTGTAGCTGTCCCAGCCAGGCTGCCAGGAAGACACTTTGGAATCAGGAGGAATTGCTATTAAGGCCTTAAAACCAGAAAGAGCTGTTTAGCTCTTCCTTGTGTGCCTTCCTATTGGTTCTCGTGGTATAATGTTGTTGCATTAAGGGACTCTTTCTCAATTTGGTTGTGAAACAGCAAACAATTTTAAAACAAAGGAAAGGGCTACAGAAGAATACTTGTTTTGTGTGAAAGAAAATTCTTTTTGTCACACTGCTGTAATAGGTTACAGTACATTTTCTCTGTTGTAATCAGGAAAAGATGTTTGCAGGAAGAAACAACCACACCAAAGGTTTCTAATAATCCTTGCAGTATTCACAGTGTCGCAGAATGCTCTCCACTGATGTGAGCGTGCAGGTAGACTGCCTTTCCAGGAATAAATGACCCACAAAGGAAGAATTTTATGGAAAAAGGATCTCATATTACACAAGAACAAACTATCAATTTTGATAATTTTATCTAAGGACAGAAATTTGAGGCTAGAAACCTCTATCTTCATGTTGCCTTCAAAACTAAGAGAATCATAGGGGTTTCCCAGGTGCACTCTCATAAAGTTCTTGGCCATTATTCTTTAGTTTGATTTTTTAAAATGTCCTAGCTTTTGAAATAATTTTGTGCTCTGCATATTGCGATGTTGGAAGCTGGATAATTGTGTGTAATACAATCTTTAAAATAATCTTGTCATTTGATTGTCTGCATATGAAATAGCTTCTACAATTCTTGAAATTTTTTGTACTGGAGAATGACTGTAAAGGGCTACAATAGCTCCATCATGGCAGAGAGCTGTGCTGGGTTGGAGGGATGCCCAACTCTTTTACCTGGAACTTAGATGTCTAGAGTATTTTAAATGGTGGAAAAATGCAAATCACTGTCTTACATGGGAGGAAGTTGAATTAAGGAGCTTGAATAGGAAGAATCTGTACTAAGCAGTCCATGAAAAGAAACATCAATGTGAACAAACTTTAAGTCTGAGATAGGATACAGATGTGGTAAGTTACAGGAACAGGTGTACTGCTGGATTGGCAGAAAATAAAAATCTAGATTTTTAAAAGTTCCTTTGTATGGTGTTCCCTTGTATTCAGTTCCTATTAACCAGTGATTTATCTACTCTGAAAAGAATCTATGCTCTTGCGTGAATGTTTTTTGGGCACACATTACCAAGGCAAATAGAAAAGAATTTGAGTTGTAAATTGTGCTTTGAAAGAAATCGAGCATTAGCTCATTAGTGCCTGTGTGCTTGCTGGCAGGGTGCCAAAGCATCTACAACTTAGATACTGCCTCAGTTCTAATCATGATTCCAGATTTGTGCTTTTACAACATGAGCTACCTTTTAATTCCTACCCTGGGTGCACTTTCAACCATTGCTGTGTCCACTTGAGGTTCTGAAAAAAAAAAGGAAATATGAAAAAGAAAATGTGCTATGCTATCAAAAAACCTGTAGGCTTTAAGGCGGACCACAGGTGGGATAAATGTTTTCAGAGCATCAACATCTTTTTCATCTTCTTTCCTCAAATGGCAGCATCCAGGTGCTACTGGAAACAGCTCAGTCTCTTGTGTGGATTTGACAACCTCTCCAGCATCATTAAGGAAACAAAGTCCACATGTTCTTTTGAACAAAATTGTTTCTCCAATAGCTTGCCTTATTGATTTTGGCTCTTATAATCTTTGGACAGCAAGGTGTGTAAATAAGGATCTAAGAAAGGGTAAATAATACATCAACGATCCCAGCTACAGCTGTGAATAAAATCCTCACATTACAGTTCTTGCCAGAACAGCTTTTACTGCCAAATCCAAGACATTCTGCATAATTTTATTTCTCTGCCTCTTGATACAAAGCTGAAACTTCCCAAGAGTTTATGGAATAGATACACAGCTTTGACTAGAAATATTAATGAACATGTAGCAGTGCTGTTGCTGGTACTGATAAACCTGTCCATAGCCCATGTTGTTGTGCATGGAGCCAGAGTAACTTCTGCTTCAGCTCTCCATACACTTGACTGGTTTTTAACAACCACGTTACATTTTTAGCATCACTGCTCAAGACATCCACATGTCACAGCGCAAGGTTTCACTGCAGGTGGGAATCTCCTTTTCCCTGCCTTTGGCCAGGGCACAGCTCCCAGTGCATCCTGTGAAGCTGTGCATCGCCTTCTCCTGCTCAGCTGTGCTGTAAGCAGTAAATGGAGCCTGTGGAGGGTTTGGCATGTGGCCTCTATGATAATAAAGATATGACAAAATCATTAACAGGAAGGGGCATTTTCACCACAGTAGCTCCAAGAATTCAAAAGACTGATATTTAATGATGTTTCTCTCATTCCAGAGGAAAGAACCCAAGATTCACCAGGTGAGTGTAGTAGGTAGGGTTATCCTCAATTCCCAAAGGTGAAAACTGAGCAGGATACAGTTACAGAGAAGAGCCAAGGTTATGGTCCTATTTTTTCCCCAGGCCCTTTTTCTTCAATTCTGAATGTTGTTTATGCTTTTAATAATTCTATGTTTTTAGTGGGTTTTTTCCAGGTATCACAATTAAGCATTAAAACCTCCAAGCTAAGTTAAACACCTTAATTCCCTCTACCCAGCCTGTGTCGTACCCAGATAAATATTATTCTGAAGGAGAACAAAAAACAGTAAAGCAATTGGATGAGTATCTCCCACCTAAAAAAACCTGGCTACAAATGAAGGATCCACATCAGAAGCAGTAAGGACAGTTTCTCCGAATACCACAGTAATTTGATGGACATTTAAATTTCCAGCTGTCTTCGATGTGGTGATTTACTTTCAGACATGCCTGGCTTGCATCAAGGCAGTGCACAAACCAGAGTAAAATTGTAGGGACAGAGCAGAATCATTTTGACTTACCAAACACTGAAACAAAGTCAGCTTTTGTCTCAGAGATGTTAAATGAGATTTTGGTAATATAATCTTTATCACTCTTTAAGGGGTTCTCTGTGAGCACAGCTCATATGAAGTCCTGCATGCTCTGAAGCATTACCCTGTGCTGCACTTGGGTCTCTGCTGAGGGACTGTGTTTGGGGTTACCTGTAATCTTCTCTGGCTTTGTGTGATTTATGAAAAAGTGGAAAACAATTATTGTTTGCTTCCCCAGTTAGTTTAGCCACAGTTTTAATAGCAGTTACATAGAAACACAGAATAACGGGATGGTTTGGTTTGGGAGGGACCTTAAAGGTTATCTTATTCCAACCCCTCTGCCATGGGCAGGAAACTTATCTCTAGTTTTAATAGTAATTACGTGAGTACTTGTGGTGCTGTGTGTCCCCTTTAAAAATAATCTCTGCAATCTTGCAAGATAACAGTGATGGGTACAGAGAATTCAGGAGGACAGGCAGTGTGGTGCTGGGTTCCAGGCACCACGAGACCTCAGCTCATCCTTCTTTGCTGCTTGCAACTCTCCACCTGTCATCCAGAGACAGGAATTCCTCTCTGGAGCTTTCAGTGGCAGGATGATCTGAATGCTTTTCCCCTCGGAACTTTTTTTATAGAAATGTGACTGATATGTTGACCAGAGAGAGAAAACTGACTGTCTCTTTCTTAGGAAGTTAAGATTTACCCTTCAAACTCTAGACTTCAGAAATCTGAGCCAGCTCATTGAAATCAGGGTAATTAAGCACTCTAGAGAGTAAGACCAATTTAATTTAGTTTAGGAGAGTGCTATGGATTTCTTCCTTTGGAATCTAACTCTAAACTCCATTCAGGATTTTGCCTGATTCAAACCCAGTGTTTTGTGGATCACTGGTATGTTATTTATAAGTGTGCTGGGGTATTTTTTTTTTTAAAGCACTTTATTCTTTTCCCTTTGTTTTCCAAGCTTTCAGGCTCTGGCCACACATTTCGCGCTGGAACTGTGTTAAGCCCCTTCAGATTCCACGTTTCCAGGCTTACAGTGCATGAGAATACAATCTGATAGAGGGCTCCAGCAGGGTTTTCCCCACATCCTTGTGAGGAGTGGAACTGAGGGCTGGTGCTTTCCTGCTTCCCAGATTCTGCTCATCCTGTGAGACAGAGACCCAAGGGAGGAAGGCAGCCAGGACTGGCATCTGAGCAGAGAGATTAAAGTCTGGAGAAACCTGTGGAACCCAGGTAACCCTCATTTTTAGGGTATTTGAAAGTACTGGCTCCTGAGGCAGCAGAACCACTGGATAAAAACAGGCTTTCATAATTAAAACATGTCCCTCGGATATAATGTTGCCATATTCTTGTTTTGCTGTGGAGTATTTCCTGGAATCTGCTGGGATTCAATAGGTTGTGTTACATGTTAAGGACAAAATGTCTTTTTGGTTGGCAACACCAAACCCCATACTTTTGTAATCTGCAAATTGGATAAAACACTATTTTAACTTTTCAGATTTAAACAAACCATTTGAAAGCTCAGTTCTGAATTAACACCTTGTATTTTGAACAGTTTGTACTAAAATTGATACTTGATAGCTGCCAGCCTGTACTTATTAAGCTATTGACTGAGAACTTGCTGGGTACCTGGGTCTGAATATTCTGTTTTACCTTATGCCACTTTTGTCAGAGTTAAAATTTCCTTGAAGGTGAAATGCAGGGACTAAAGACATCCTGTTCCAGCTGACCTCACTGACAGGATGTTATCACTTACCTGGCTGGCTGCTTGGAAGCATTAGCATTTTCAGTGATGACACCAAAAATCCCAGGCTTTACCCTTTCAGTGACGTCAGCAGCAAGGCAAGGCTGGTTTACACAGAAGTAAAACAATAAGGATGTACTGCATTACACAATTACTAAAAGATAATCTCTTTTTTTCACTGCCTTTATTAGTGACTCATGTGGTCCCAGGACAGAATAGACACTGTGGTTTAATAACTTCTGTCACTGCCACTTAAACCCAAAGGAAAATGGATCCCCAAAGCTCGGTTCAAATCCCTCACCCAGCAGGATTCCCACCAGTGGGGCAGAGGTTACAAAAGGAGTGTAAGGCCAGGTATTCACAGCCCCATCTACTCATGGAGATGACTGCAGAAATAATTTAGGTTATTTTTACAAGTGCAATGACCCATTTGTTTACTTATTCTGTAGCATCTCTTGCCACTTCAATTACAGCCAAATTGCTTGCTTAAAGTAGAGGAAGAACTAAACACTAATTTCCATGAGCTTAAGGTTATATTTTAGGAAATAGATAATTTAATTTTAATAATAATAGAAAAAGAAATTGTATCTCCCTTTTTCCTTTTGTAAATTTATATCACATTGTGCTGAGCTTTTCCAGGCAGGAAAAGAGAGAACAGTCTGGTTTTCATAGAGAAGTGGAGTTACCTGCAAACTAGATTACAACAAACTGAAGAATTATTGTTTTGTTTGGTTCATTTTATTTTCATACTGTTTCAGCTCCAGGGGGAGGGATGATGGCTGGCTGTGGTTCCAGCAGACTCTTGGTGATATGCAGGCATTTTGTAAGGGCTGTTGGTAAATGCAGAGTTCCAGCCTGAGCTTCATCTAGTCCTTATCTCCACATTGTAAGGATCTATTCAGTTCTGGTGTTTGATTTACCCTGCTCAAGCAGGAATACCAGTACAGTAAATTGTGGGGAATGGGGGGCTTTTGTCTTGCTCTGTCTTTCCAGAGTATCAGTGTCATAATGTCCTGTCTGAGGAGTAGATTCCTACATCACAAATAATTAGTGAAAATGGTACTGTGATAGTAAGAGCAGGGAGATGTTTCAGTACATAATTAATTGCAGAAGAATGGATAGGGAAAGTCTGAGCAGAGCTCTGCCTGCTCTTTTTGGCAGCAGGCTACTGTCCATTTGCTTTGGGTTTGTGTAGATCCTCACCTCAGGTAGAATACCACAGGAAAAAGAACATAGTGATAAAGCTGTTTTAGAATTTGTTTCTCAGATATTCCTCATGAGACACTAGACATGGCAAATATCTCTTTTAAAACACAGGACAGGTAAAAAAATCTCTAGGGCTTTGCTTTTACACCCATACATTCGTGGCCTTTCTTGTAGGTAATTATATGTGAGCTAAATAGGAGGTAGAAAATATTAAAGGTTAGTTCTAGGGGAGGTGAGCTGAAAACATACCCTGGGTGAGGGCATAGTGGTAACCCTGGTTAATATATTTTACAGTAAGTCTAAGGTGCCTTTTCTCCACTGGTTTGTGGGTTTTATTGTGATTTTTTGTTTGTTTGTTTTTTGGTTTTTTGGTTTTGGGGTTTTTTGGTTGGTTTTTTTTTTTGGTGTGTGTTTTTTTATTGTTGAGTTTGGTTTTTTTCTCCTCAGAAGGTCTTGTGTTCTTTGCCCTACACACAGGGAAAAATCCACATTTATAACAGTGAAAGCAAGGTCCAAAAGGGTCATTAAGTAATTTTCACAAACCCTGGTTACCTTAAATCTTCAGAAGAGAAGATGTTCAGGTTTAGAGGCCAGACTGAACTACTTCTAAGTAATCTGTATTGGATCTTATGCTACAAAAAGGTAGGAGTGCTATACAAGATCAGTCCTCAGGCTGGCAAATACCTGGGAATAATAACTTAGTTTGTCAGATGCCATCATATTCAGGCAGTTCAGTACTAATAACACTTCCCTTGTCATATGGTTCCACAGTAAGGGCGAACTACGGACAGAGCTGATTGAATAAAAATGTAATTTGAAAAAAAATTATCATGCAGGTATTTCTATTGTTTTTTCATGCATCCACTGTTAGAAATAGTATGTCTAGTTCTACAGTTTGTATTAGGAGCTGCCACTATTCTAGTATTTATTAGCTGAATTAGTCGAATGTCTGAGGTGAAAACATAAATAGTGAAATTCTGTTTTCAATTCCAAGCAAAACCCAGACTTACTCTACAAAACACACAGTTTCTCTGGATTGGGGTTCTGAATGACACTTTGTATTATTTTTATACTGGAATTTACTATCTAGCCCTGAGGTTTAAATGTAGAAGTTAGTTTAAACTGGTAAATCTCTTCTGCTGGACACTTTGACCTGTGAATTATCCTAGCTAAAAATACCAACTTTGCAATGCAAGTGTAACTTCCAACCCTTTATATGTCAAACACATGCTCTTAAAGGGACTCTTTTTAAGAACCAAGTATATGAACAGCTGCTGACTGAATTCAGGCTGTGGTTTTAGTGCGTCATAACCTCTTAATGTGAACCAATTTTAAGCCATTGATTCACAAGCTTCAAATTATTTTGTCCCTGGCTAAAACCCTGTGGCACCTTTGCAGACCAGGTCTCACAGTGCCTGTCTGGGGGTCATTTACACTTTTGAAGGTTCCACCATCAGAAGAGTGAATGAACTTGGATATCAGCTTAACCTGCTGTGCTCGTGGTGGTTGTCAGTTCCTGCTCCTGCATCTTCACAGAAATGAGTCATCTGTCTCACACTGGGGAAGATTTGTGCCAGTGTAATCAGATTTCCAGCACTGAACTCATCTCTGGGACACAGCATCAGACTGCAATCAGCCTGATTCTCCTGCCAGTGGAATTAATGAAGATTTTATCACTGACCTTACTGGGAACAAAGTTAGGTCTACCCTTACCCTGTGTCACAGCTGTCTACATGGAGAAGTGCTTGAGCTGGCAAGTAGCTGAGCACCGTGGGCCACTGCAGGGTGAGCCCTCTGGGATGTCAGCACTCCTGCCACAGCTGCCTGTCAGAGGAAAGTTTCCATGTCTGGTGTGTTAATCTGGCCCCTCGGAGATCAAACACTGCACCTTCTATAATAAGCCTGACAACATCTTAACGGGCCAGATACTTACCAGGGATGCTTGGAGTCACTGCTCTGTTTCGAGCTGTGTTTATCTTGGCCTTGAGCCCTCAGAGGCTCTTCTAAAAACAACTGAGAAATACTGGGATTGCGAGAAAGAGCTGTCAATCTTATTGAAGCTGCTCTTAGTTTTCAGAGCACTTTTCTAACCTAAGCTGTCCATGTCTTCAGAAACCAATGGAAAGGAGACCTTGTCAAACCTGGATGTGCAGCTTAAAACTCTGACCTGCAGTAAAAGCCTCAAGAGACACTTGGGTTTTTGTCAAGTACATACAGGTGTGTAGATATCCAAGTTAATATGCCCTGTGCTCACGCTGTTAAAATCTTCTGAAGATTGGTACTTTAATAAAGCTTAGGCTCCCACAGGCAGGGTAAAAATGTGAATTGATTGAAATGCAGAGGTTATAAAAACAGAAGGCAACTCTTTTCCCCTTCTCCCCTTCACAATTTGTGTGTAAATGTGTCTCTTTCCGTGGCTGTTGGACTTAGAACAATGTCATGATCTAGGAGCCTTCACTCTGATGTTTTTAACATCCAGAGATGGTTATCCATTGTGTAACTCAGTTACTGGGTGCACAATCTGTACAAACAGACTCTTGACTGTACATCAAATACAGGCCCATGCTAGAGCAGATAAATCTTCCTGCAAACCTGCGCAGAGGGTTCACACACACCTCCCAAAGCAGCAAATATATGGACAGCTAGCCACAGAATGTACTCAAATACATGCTTAAATGTGCAAAAGCAGACACATGAATGTATTTCCAGTCCCCCCAGTCCCCAATTGTGCCTCTGTACTATCACAGGCAGGGCAACTACCCATGCGTTGGCCAACAGGTGTGTGCCTATTAACTCACTAAAATATTGGCTTCTTTTTCATAGTTGATAAATACACTATAAATTTGAGTCCCCATGTCCTTCCCAGTTTATTGGACTGTTCAACAGTGTGTCTGGGCTTGCTTCATGTGTAGAACAGACAGGAGACAAGCCCATGGCTGCAATGGTAATCACTGTGGGAGATGCTTCTGAGAAGCCTTTGCAACAGAGAACGTCTCCTAGTCAGTATTGCAGCAGTGTAACAGTACTCAGCATGTGCCACAGGGCAGGATTTACTAACAGCAGAACAGAGCAGCCCTCTGTGGGAATGTGGGAGAGTTGTTTACCTCCACCTTATTAAGGAAAACGTTACAAGAGCTGCTGAGATCTGGAAACACAAGTGAACGTCTTGACCCAAAGCAAGTATTTTTTGCAGACGCAGAGGTTCTTTAACTGTTCTGCCTGCCACAGGGTCTGTGATGTTGTAAGTTTGACAAGAAAGAATCTGCTTTTCTGATTTAAGCTCTATTCTAAATCTGATTTCAAGAAAGTCAGGATAACAAAGTTTGAGTGATCTGTTTGGTCAGGGCAGTGTTAATTGTAAAATTGTGTGTATTGTGAGCATGCGCATGTGGATGCTCGGTGTAAAAAAGGATTTGTGTGCCAGGCTGGTCACTTCAGACAGTGACTGCCATTGGTATTCAGAAGGTTCCTGTAGAAATGCCTGTGTCACTGGAGCTGCAGCAGTGCTGTGTCACTGCATCACCTCGGGAGCCACGGTGGTGCCCAGTGCAGGGACCTGCAGTGAGCATTTATCCCTCCTGGCACTGCAGGAACCTGTTGTGCTCAGAGCCCCTGGCCAGAGCTGCTGCTGGGCAGGGAGGGGAACACAGCAGTGGCACCCACATTGTCATCCTGCAAGGTTGTCACTCCAATTTCCTTGCTTATCGTTCAGATGTCTCTGTCAGTATTAAATGAAAAGCCATTTGATACCTGAGGCTTCTGGCTCAGTACCCCATAAGCAATTAGCTTATTAGTCTTTGAGTCATTAATATTCTCTGCTTTCACTGTGATGATCTCACTTCCTGCAAACAGGAACACTGAGACGAGAGTGAATTAAAAAACCCAAACATAAATACAGAAGGTAAAAATGTTGTTTTAATGATGTATATTCTTTGATCACTACTTGGGAAAAAGAAGTTGTTTAGAGTGGTTTGAGAGTTTTCTTAATATGTATTTTGTAAAGAATGTGATAATGAGTTTCCTTGTAGAAATATAAATTAAACAAGATGTTAAAACAAACGGACGTGAGAAATAAATAGTGAATATTCAGGTATTGTAGATTCATCTCTGATTAGATTAACGAGGTCTTAATTTTTAGTAAGTTTTTCCCCACTGCTTATCTCTAAGCTTTTCCTCAAGGATTTTTTGTTACTTCATGTGTGATCATGCCTCTTGTAGATCAAAATCAAGGAAACTTCTAGTGCTCTTGCAGGTCCTGTGCAAGACCAATGGGATTCACTGGTTTCTCTCATTTAGTCACTTCTGAGGGAAGATTCTCACTGAAGCAAAGACTGTGCAGCTGAGTCCCAAGTAAATTATTGCTCTTTCTGAGAATTGTGGCGGGCCCATCCTAATTTCACAGCCTGACTTACTGCTCAATAACCATTCTCACGTTTTGCTGTGCTCCTTGAGCGCTGCCTGATAGAACTCCTGGGTGGATGCTGGCAGGATGTCATTCCCATCCATCACCATCATCAGCACCTCAAGGGGGTCACTGTACAGCAGCCTGTCACTGCTCCCAGCAAGAACCCGAAACTCAGGCTGATACAGCTCAATCTGGTGAAAAAAACATTTAAGTTATATGTTTAAAATGTTCTTTTTTAATCTTAGCAGAATTTGGCATGAATAATTCCATTTGTATAAAACTCTGCTGTGATTTGCAGTACAGATATATATAATGTTCATCTGACTTTTAATACTAAAAAAATATTTGGAAAAATTATACGCATATGAAAGGGGTTAAAATTGTTCAAGTTCTGTGTTGAGCTGCACAGGCAGCTTGTGTTTTACATAAATATGAAAAAACTGTTGTGCTATATAAAACTTTTCAATAAGTTTTTTTTAATAGATTGCTCAAAGCCTAGTGCTATATTAGCAAAATTAATGGAAACAAGAAGACCAGAGGAGAATACAATAGGGGACAGCCAGTGTGTTTAAAAAAGAAAAAATTTTTGAATTCCTCCTTTTTTTGCTTCTGTCAATTTTGTCTTCAGTGAGAGGGAGGCATAAAAAGTCTCTCTTCAGCTGCTCCATGCAGCATGTGGGCTGTGCTGGTAGATGCTCCAAACCTCAGAACCTCTCTAGTCTGGAAGTGATGCACCACCAAAACAAGCTGAGTAGTCAGCCTTGTCCAGAAGCTCAGAGTTTCTCCCATGAGCTGGAATACAAAGACAGAGATAAAATTACTTTCTATTTATAAGTTTCTGTGACAAGCATTGATCCCATGTCAAATGACGTTGGGAGAGTTTAAAAATTAGAGTTTGTCAATAGAAATCTTCAAACAGGACTTCATTGCATGCACTATTCTCAGTTTTATAGATTCCAGAGAAAAATCTAAAGCCCTCTGGGTGGCCCCGTCCCTCAGGACTGTCCCTGCACCCTCAGCTTGGTGTCACCTGCAAATGTGCTGAGGGTGCCCTCAATGCCTCTGTCTGTGTCATTGATGCAGACAATAAATAACACTGGGCCCAGTACAGACCTCTGAGGGACACCACTGGTCACTGATGCCCATCAGGACTCTGAGCCTTTGGCCGCTACACTGACAGAAAATGACTTCAGAGTCCCAGATGGCAGCTTGCAGGCTTTCCTAACGCATGGAAGTCCCAGGGCTCTTTCTATAAATACCTAGGACCATATGTTCCTACATCACTGAAACATCAGTAAACTCTTTGCCCTTACATCCCTTTGGAAAAGTGGGACAGGAGCATCAGACTAAGGACATCAGAAAATCCAAGACAAGATGCTTTGGACAGTAATATCTGTTCTGTTGTCTACCCAACTCAACATTTGGCTCAGTATTCTTGCTTAATAATGCTTGTTATGGGCTGATTGATTCTGGGATCAAGTTTAGGAGGACACGAAACAGTATTTAAACCCAGATTTGGTGTTGCTGCCAGACCTGTGCTGCTGCAGGAGTGCCCAAACCGCTTTCTGTTCTCTCCTTTCCCTCAGAGGGCCCCAGGCAGCACCTTTAACCCAGAATTTGTTTCTGTCCTCACTGGGCCAGAGGCTGGGGCTTTCATTCTGTTTTCAGGTAAATTACAGTTGGTATCCCTGGTATTTTGGGGGAATTGTGACTAATTACATAGTGAATGTAATCATGAGATAAAATCATGAGATTACGAGATAAAATCCCATGAAAATAATTATGAAAGAAGTATAAAGGAATGCAATACTGTTGTAAAAAACTAAACAGAGGTAATGCTTCAAATCATATGAAAATTAAAAATCTGAGTTACATGTGAGAAATCACTCGGGTTTCTAGCTGAGGGTCAAATCCATCCCTTAATCCTGTCTGCCTGTACTGGAAAGCAGATCTGTTTTCTGCCATTGGTTTCAGGAGCTTATTCCTCCGGGGAGGAGTTCAGTGGGTACGGCACTGAGCAGGGTATAATTCCTAGGTGAGTCACAGGCTGCCTGTAGGAATTCAAGTGAGTGACTCTACCTTGTGTCCTGTCCTTTGTAGGATGAGATAATTGCATTTCCCCACTGCCCAGAAATACTCCATTAAGGTGAGCATTAGGGTGGCAGGGACAGAAATCCGAGTGCTGTGAGACAAGGAGTTATTAGCAAGCAAAAGGTTGTTTTCCTGGCCTTAACTTTCAGAATCCTATCATTTCACAAATGAGAAGTTACCTTAATCCATATTAACAAAATCCTCTTCTGTAGTCAGATGTTCCGAGCAGTACTTGAAGAAGTCATACTACAACTTCCGACTGTTCCTTATATTTTTCCTTACCTCTGCCTGACTTTCTCTGTCACTAACTCTCTCTGGTGCTACATAAATATTTCTAGCTGGATCAATTAAAAAAAAACAAAACAAGAAACAAACCCTGAAGGAGCTCCCCTTCGAACTGTAATGGACCTCTCTACTTTGCCACTGAACCTGCATTTGTGGGTAAAGCATTAATGCAAATAGAAGTATTCCAAGTTTCAAAAAAAGAAAAACATGGGAATGTTTAGGTCTCAAGGACAAAGGGTCCTTCAGAAACAGCATTAAAATTTTGCTGGCAGCTGCAGGAAGTTGCTGTTCAGAATAAGCAGGCATAGAAATGAAACTGCCCTACAGAAATCTTCTACTCAGACCACTGCCCTGTACTGAGTATGAACCAACCTTGTCTCTGGTGTTAGCAGCCCCGAGTTTGTTCTTATCAAAAGGACTTGATCCTTTTTTTCAGTTATTGTTTTTAGAGAGGCAGCAGGCCTCAGAATGAAGCTGGGGACAGCAGAGCTCTGGCATCTCCCTGCAGTGCAGGGTCTGCTCCCAGAGCAGCTGTGATGGAGGCTGTGCCAAGGGCTTTTGCCAGAATAGACTCCTTAAGCAGTTTATTCTATCAAAAATGTTCAGATCTGGTCTACTGGCTACAGAAGGCATCTGGGAATCGAGAAATGCTGGGCTTGGCTCATTCTGTGTATCAGCAAGCAGGGGAGTTATGACTCTGAAATTAACCGGTTTCTATTGGCTTTTACTGGATTTGTGAATGAACATCTAAATACCCTGCATCCTTTATTGGAAAATATAATAATTTGTGCTTGTCTCCTGCAATGTTGCAGGACTTTTATATGCAATTTTCTCACTCTGCTTTAAGATACTTTTGAATATGTAATTATGTTATTATTCAGACTTCTGATGAGATAGTGCAAGCCTCCACAGTTCCCCAAACAACAACATTTTATGTCAAATTCAAATGGGTAATAATGAAATTGAAATGAAATAATGAAATAATGGAATTCTAGAACTTTGGGACACATTTCCATGTTGTTCCATGGTGTAAACTTTCCATCACCACAAGTCAAAGCAAAACCAAATCAGTGAAAGCTTTGCCTGAAATCCTTTGGCAGACTGAAAGGTAACTCATTTTCAGATTGATTTGAATATGAAATTGAATTAGTGGAGCTAAAAATATTTCTGCTGTACTGCTCTGGTGAAAAGCAATAAACCCTTTTATGCCAGATAGTCTAAGGAAGAATGGACAGCAACCTTTGAGAAAATGATAACCCTTTTTTTTGCTGTTACCATGGTAATGTAGTTACAAACACTTATGTTTGGACTGTACAATCCTCACAAAATACAGCTCATCAGTTCTTTTTATAAGCCATAAACCCTTTCAACTCCATGGATGCAGAACAGATCCTAAGAAGGAGAGAGGAGAAAGAGACTGTTACACACGGGATGTGTGCAGGTCCTCATCAGTCCTCAAAACACCAGGGCAAGGCCCTGATGGAGGCCTTATTCTAATTTAAATATCTATTTGTTTATGCATTAATGTGTTTCTTGGGTGATTTTGTTTAGATTTTGTGCCTCTTAACTCCTCTGCCTGCATTCCCAAAGTATGTGGATGCAGTCCTGCAGGTCAGGTCCCTCACTGCATTACTTGCTGTGCTATGAAGAAAGGCAGTCTCTAATCCATGTTTAAAATAAGATGTTATTTTAAGTGACCTTTTCCTACTCCTTTTGAATCTTTGCATGCCTGAGGGATTCTCTTTGGAGTCCCAATAAATAAAACAACAGCAGGCTTTACTCTGCATTAGGCAGCCCCCGTGTTTCTGTCCCTGCTGAATGGGCAGTGAGGGCTGGAGCAAGATCCTGGGAATATGCAGCAGTGAATTCAGTTATTCCCAAGAATGTTGGGGGCAGAATGCAAAAGTGTGGCGTTTAGCATTTCTCCTTTAGCCAAGGAGAAAAACAGGACTGTCAGTCCAAAACACAGGCATATGTAGATGACTTTAAACCATGTATGTAAGTGAACCACGCTTGTCAGCTGTCCCCTGAAGGTTCTACACCTGAGAGCTGTTTCCTGACCCCCTCAGTAAAATGGGCCACGTTTCCCTGCTGCCATGTTTCCCTTTTGTTTTCCAATGTGCAGCACACAGCAAATGTGCCTTTCATAACAAACCTGTGCACACGGCAGCATTTCTGCAAATGTACAAAAAAAGGCTGAATTTAATGGGATTATTCATAAGCCTAAATTAATCACAGGTTTGCAGCATCAAAGCCAATGTTCCTAATCCAAAGGATTTACCCAGAGTAGATTTAAAATTGCACAGAGTAGATTTAGGATTGTGGGACAATCTCAGCTCATCTGAGTTTAATGATCCTGGAAATCAGGGTCTCCTGAATTACCTTGGAAATGATCTGAAGATAACTCATGTTCAGAAGTACTGGAAGGAAAATGGCACCTGGGTGTTTTCCATAATTGCAATTTCCAGTGTTGCTAAGGCACAGTTTCCTGGAGACTGATTCCCCAAATCTTTGACTTGCACAATTAGATGACAATTGCTGACCCAGGATGTGTCTAGCACAGAGCTGTCTACAAATAAGGGAAACTTATTAAAGACATTCATAATTCTTTTGCAAACACATGACAGCTGGTCCAGAAACATGGAATGAAGCTGCCTTTCTTGTTAGTTGCTGTTTAATAATTACAGCAGCTACTTGCCACGGGGATGTTTCTGTATTCTTTGGTTTGTGTATTCTTCTGTATTTCTGTACTCACGGTCCACTCCACTTTTGTTACTGCCAGTGACAGCAACGTCCTGAGGAAGAAAGGAAGCAAGGAAGAATTTGGGGGGCTTCTGGGACAGACCTGTACCATATTTTCCATGACACCTCTGTGTCATTATTAGCCTTTCAGGCACTTGTAATTGTTGTACTGATCACTCATTGCTGACAGTCTTGGGTTACTGAGGCTCAGTCTTCACTTTTAAGGTGCCTGCAGCCTTTGCTGCTGGAAAGAGAATGAAGCCCTGTCAGGAAAAGGTCTGCAAGCAGCCCTGAACAAGAGGTGCTGGGAGAGATAAGCACAGCTCTTGGCTCTGAGGAGAAAGCTGCTCTGCTGAGGGGCAGATAAAGAGATCTGTAGGCAAATGAGGGACAGTCACCTCGATATCAAACTGATGTCATTCTGGGCCATGCTGTGGCCTGTGCTCACCGTCCCTTACCTGAGTGCTCTTGTGACAGTATGACTGCACACCACACAGCACGGAACACTGCTTTGCTATTGCAGGCAGTCAGGGGAAGAGCTTTCAGAATCTGGATTTAGGGAATTGCCCCTTCCCATTTCCAGTGGAGGGATCCATTTAGACAAGCTGACACCAGCTCCTTACTCCTCCTGCGTGAGGCAGCCTGATGTTCCTGGTGTGCCAGCGTGGAGGGTGTGAGTAAGGCTGGGCAGGGATGATGTCAGGCTGGCTCACAACGACCAGTGTTTCCCCAGGGAGAGCAGTTTCAGATCTTGAGCTCCAGCAATTTGTCACTGTTGCCTCCTACCTCTCCCCCTGCCCTTCTAGCAGAAGGTAGCCCTTCCCTTCCCCAAGTGCTCTGCAGTTCTTCTCTAGTTCAGGACTTTGCTAGGTTACCTTCGTGCCTCCTCTGTACAAGTAATCTCTGACTGGAGTCAGGAATGCCAGGTGTGGGAGGGGATGGATGGCTTAAGCTTATCTTGAAGGAGCCTGGAGGGGGGATAGTGATTTATCTGTGAATGTTCTTCCCTCCTGCATTTCTGTTGAGCTGGTGATGCAGCTTTCTGTAATAATTCTGTAGTGACTAATACCTGAAAGCCACGGAAATTTCTCTGAACTCTTGAATGAGGGAAGATGTGCTCTTCTGTTATCATGAGGGAGGCAGAGGATGCTTTTGCTTTTGTATCAGAGGTGAGATTTGTATCAGGTTGCTGTGTCAGTACAAAAGTTATAGCTGCCAGGACAGAGAAGTTTTTAAAGCCTGGTGTTTTTTTATCTGTTTACCCAAAACAGTTATGGGGATGATGTGTTTCACTGTTAAACTGCTCCTGGAACAAAGGAAATCAACTGAAGGACAGCTGTATTTTAGATATCAGAAGAGCAATATTAGATTACAAAACTGGAAAAATATCTCATTTCATTTGAAGCTTTCTTTTTAGTGTTTGTTACTTAATTTGACACACATGTTCAGTGAGAGTTTAGTTAGAACGGCCTTCCCATAACCTAAGAAACTGGATGTCAGACTGGTCACCATTCCTGAGTGTTACTCTGACCTCAGCCTTTATCTAAAACATAAACAAGGCTTGCAAGTGATGGCCACCTGCTTTTCCCTCAGAATAATCTGTTTTCACAGTTCCATTAGAACACTTAAATTACTGTCTCAGCATTGGAATTTTTTTTTTAGTGTTCTTCCCATTGTGATGGTGAGCCTTGCATAGCATATGGAAATGTAAAAATAAGTGAAAAAGACACTGAGGAGCACTTCACAGACTGGCACTTTTAAATTCATAATTAATTAATAGAAGTTTTCCATTCTCTTGCTTAAAGAACATGGAGAGATGACCGGGAATGCACCTCTGTGTGCTGTTGTAACAAAATGCAGTGATGTACATTTAAACAGGGCACTGTGACCTGGGTTAGCTTCTCAAACACTAAGATTACTCCACCTTCACAGTTCTTTCCATTATTGTTTTTGTGTTGTCACGTTCTACTGTTGTATTTTCCAGTTACTTTTCTCTGTATAAAATGTCATTTGCAGAATATCCAAGGAAGATGAATCTCCTACAGAGCCAGGTCCTTGCAGCTCAAGCCAAAACATTAATTCTTCAGGCGTGTAAGGGGTTGAAACGGAGATTGACAAGCTTTTAAGCCAATGCGCTTTTGCAAATTTTGCATATTTAAACCCCGTGCAAGGGCGGGAAGTTCCTCTTGTTCCCGGTCTCCTGACGAAGAAAGAGGCCTCGGGGCCCGGCCCGGGCTCGGCCTGGGCTCCTGCCTGCCACCCCTCTCCCTTCCCTCAGAGCTGCGGGCAGCTAAACTACCCACGGACTGCCCATAGCCGAATCCATCCGGCTCGGCTGCTGGAGAAATCAGGAGGGGCCTCCCCCCCCCCTCCTGCAGCCCAGGGGAGCCTCCTCTCCCCCTCCTGCAGCCCGCGCAGACCCAGCGGGACCAGCGGAGCCTCCTTTTCCAGCCTGCACAGCTCGCACCGAACTGAACATCAGCGCAGCCTGCGGGGAAAGACGTGAGGGAGAAGAACATGGAGGCTGCACGGTCAGGGAGAAAGAGAAAGTCAGTCACGTGGGACGACGCTGAGATGGCGGCGGGAGAAAAGGGTGTGTGTGTTCCGGCGCCAATCTTAAAACCCCTTCCAGCAGCTGCGGAGGACTGAACTCTTTAAATCATTTTAAAGTATGGGGAGATGAAAATCCATGTGAGAATTTATGTTGCAGCCCGTGAAGATGTAAGAGAATGCCTATGCCAGACCATGTAGTTGTGAAGCAGCTTTTAGAGGTTTGTGAAGAAGCAGAGAGCCTTTGTGTTTAAGCTGGAATAATTCATGTTTAAAAGAGACTGGAAGCAGAGAACCTTTGTGTTTGGGCTGGAAGAATTCATCTTTAAAAAGACTTGTAACCCCATGTGATGGCCCATGATTGCAGTATGAATATACTGTGGAATTGTCATGGGAGAGATTTCACTTCAGTAGATAATTTCCGGGCGGACTACTGAGTTGTGAGGGATTTCCACGGCATAGCAGAAGGGGACCCTTTTCCCTAAGCATAAGAAAGAGACTTTTAAGGACTGCAGCACTGACCAAAATTGTTACCCTTTGTGCGAGGTGGTAAAAGGAGGGAGGAGTGCTGGAGGGAAAGGGAGGGGGGGAAGGGGGTTTTGCTTTAACTTCTTATTATTTCTTGTTACTTTTAACTCTGTTAGTAATAAACGTCTTTATATTCTCTGAAGTTTTGGGGCTGCTTTGCATTTCTTCTGGTCTTTATCTCACTGAGTGAAATAGATGTGATCAAACCGCTACAAGGTGATACAGCACCTAATTAAAAACTTCTCAGGCTGGATATCCTGTTTTAGGGGAGCAGACATTTGACTTTGGTAGTTCTCTTTTGCAATGTTTGACATTTATTATTTTGTAGGTTTTTTTTAAAGGAAAGTAATTTTTCTTTAAGTATTTTTGCTCCCTTTCCCTTCCTCTTTTCTTTCCCACTGATGCAAAATAATATGCAGTTTGTTGACACAATTCCAAGTTATGGTTTTAAAGAAATCCAGATAGATTTATTTCATCCCCATCCCATGCGTCTGTCTTTTAACTGCACTTTCCCAAAGGTTTTATGGCTGTTATGTTAGTATGGATTTAGTCTTTCAAGAATCTCATACAGCACAAAATGACTGCAGGCACACAAAATGAACTTCAAAAAGACCTTTCACTGCACTACAGAAGAACCTAGTCACTGGTGGTGGGGCACTGTGTGGGTGTACACAAAGCATCAGGCAGTGTTTTTCAAGGACAGCTGCACTTTCTCAGCTGTACTTTATGAACTGCAGATTCAGAAAAATAATCTACTATAAAGTAAAACTTCCTGGATTTTATTCACAAAAGAAGTGAAGGTAGGACTCATCAGGGCAGCATCATCTGGTGGGAGGTGCATTGGGATGCAGTCTGGTGTAAAGCTTTGTGCCTGGAGTCACGAAAATCTCAGTATTACTGAGATCACTGTGAAGCTCCACTCAGTGAGTAATGCCAAGGTATTGTGTTTCTGCTGCTTCGGTAACTTAAAATCAGAACCCAAAACCTGATGGAAAATTTTACATCACATATGACTAAAGGGCCTTGTTTTCATACAAACCCAAGGAGTTCTGTGATGTGACAGCTGCTCTGTTGGGTGCTTTTGTTTCCCTGTTTTGTGTTAATTTGGTTATTCAGGGTTTTGTCACTGAAGCAGTGCAGGGAGCTCAGTTTTTCTTTATGTGGTAGCAGCACCCAAACAGCTCTCCAAACCTGGAGCTTATTCCTTACTCTAAAAGAGACAGTACATCCTTGAGCCTCTAAAAACATTCATTTGTTGAGTTCATGTGCTGGTCTGTCTTCTACATGGTCTCAGAATAGAAAACTGACTCCTGCTTCCTAAGGCTTAAGGTCTATAATTGTTCCAACACTTCAGTACAAACCAAGAGAGAACTACCCAGTTGTATCTTACCTTCTACAGATAAAGAAATAGTTTGTTTCCTTGAATCTCTGGAACATATGCTCTGAAGGGTGACTTGCAGTCTGTGGGAGGATTTTGTACCGTAACTCAGTGTTTGGTGTGAAGTGTCATGGTTTAACCCCAGCTGGCACCACACAGCTGCCTGCTCACTGCTCCCCTCACCCTCAGTGGGATGGGGAATGGAGCCAGGGAAAAAGTGGGCTGAGATAGAGACAGATTAATAGGCCAGGAAGTGAAGGGAAAATAATAATAGTGATAAAACAATATACAAAATGAGCGATGCATAATACAATTGCTCACCACCAATGTCCAGTCAGACCCCAGGCAGTGATTCCTGCCCCATGGCCAACTCCCCCAGTTTTTGTGCTGAGCAGGACGTTCTGAGGTCTGGAATATCCCTGTGGCCAGTTCAGGTCAGCTGTCCTGGCTCTGCTCCCTCCCAGCTCCTTGTGCTCCTGCTTGCTGGCAGAGCATGAGAAACTGAAAAGTCCTTGACTTAGCATAAGAACTACTTAGCACAGCTAAGACATCAGCGTGTTACCAACATTGTTCTCTTACAGAATCCAAAACACAGTACCAGACCATCTACTAGGAGGAGCATTAACTCTGTCCCAGCCCAAACCAGGACAAAGGGTGATCGGGGTCAGTGGCACAGCCAGGCCAAAAGGGTGCTACAGGCTGAAGGGCTGCAGCTTGGCTCTGGTGGCACAGTAATTTATCTAAAACCCAGAGGGGTTCAACATGACAAATACTTTTTATAGCCACACTTGTATTCCTGGTGAGCATCTCCCTACCCTGAAAACATTAAATGCACTGTATTTATAGGTGTTTTGTATGGCACTTTGCTGGTTTTTCCAGGTGGAAAAGACAGAGCAGTGTGTTCCTTCCCATCATTACTGTGTTCAAGTTGATCCTGCATTCTCTGCCTGTTTAATGGTTTCTTTTTTTAAACTTATGTCCTTTCAGTTCTTAAATCTTAGGGCTGCCTTGGATACCTTCTGTGAGTGAGAGACTCCAGCAAGAGGACATTGATAGCACCTTGTCTCTGAGGCATCCAAGGGCCTTACTATATTCCTTACCAGCCCCATCTTGGAGGGTCAAAGTTTCCAGCTCTTACGGTATTTGTTGTCTTTTTCACTAACCTATCTGCTGACGATTTTGATTAGGCTGTGGTGGAACAGCAAGTTTTCCTGATTGCACAGAAAACCTTTAAAGTGTAGCCCAAGGCTTTGGGCACAGGAGGTTCTTTCCAGTTATTGCTCTTTAAATCCTTCAGTTCGGCTGGAGATGTTTCTCACAGGCTGTGTCTTGTGCTTTGGAAACATCTGTACCTTGGAGAAGGTACAGACAGCTCCTTGCTGGTTTTGTTCTTAAACTGTCAGACAGAAAGCTTAACCTGGGAATCTGGGATCAAAGAACTTCTTATGGTTTCTGTTATGTTTGTGTGTGTGATGTGTGGAAGGAACACAGCAGTAAACAGAACAAGTCTTCAGGCACCTGTGTGTGTCTCCTTGTCCAGCAAAATCTCCTGGTGGCTTGCCAAAGGTACAAAATGGAAACAAATTAAAGTGTTTTGTACAAATGGTGGAAATGCAGGGCACAGATATTGGTGAGCCTCATCTTCTATAATCATCTGTACCCCTCCAGTTGGGGTGAAGTATTTCCTCCTGGATCCATGGGGTTTCCTTTTGCCTTCACTGAGATCCGTTATGGCACAAGAAGCTCAGCAACAGCTCAGACATAAGTTCAGGTCTAGGCCTCTCACTCAGGGATGGCAATATTTCAAAAACATTCATCTGCTGCTGTGAGTGAAACCCAATTCTCCCATTTCTCTAGCAAAAGTGTGAAGTAGCCACCAAACAAATGTTCTGCTTATAGTGTTGGTTTAACACAGTGACTTTCTCTGATGTGAACAATGTCCATTCTTTTCTGTCTGCATTTCAACACTGTGCTGCTTACTTTTTCCAAATGAAACATACCTTGAAGTAAACAGTCCCATTTTTACCTTTGTGTGTGCATTAAACAGCTGCTAAATGGCTTTTGTGTTCCACACTAGAGGCAGCTGTTTCTGTGGTCAAGACCTAGCCAAACTCTGCCCTTGCCTATGTGCCAGTGTAAGTGGGATTTTCTGGACGTTGTGGACAATTTCCATGTGTTTGTGGCTTATGCAATCAGGTAGCATTTGCTAAATGCAAATTGAATGATGGTGTTGGAATCGTGTGGTTTGACATTCATGGGGAATCCCAAAGGACCTGCCAGGACAAAAACGTATCTCTTCTTCTTATGAGAGATAGTGCAGGTCCAACAAAGTTTTGCAGAATTGCTCTGGGGACTCAGCACTGATAAATCACCTAACCCAGTACAGCGAATTTGCACTGAAATGAAAGTGGAGACAACCCATGTGAGGGTCAGTACTGGGAAGAGCAGCAATATTAACAAATAGCTCTAAGAAAGCACTGTTATATGAAATGTCAGTGATGTAGCACTGTGGATTGGAGCACTCCATTTCTCTACTATTTTCCCTTTGTTCCCAAGACTTTTTGTTCCAGATTGGAGCAAATGACAAGTAGCTATTAAAATTCATTTAGCCTTCACACTATGAATCCCTCTGCTGCTGTGGTGGGAAGTGACTTTTTCCTCTCTTGCAAACATGTGGAAATGCACAACAAACCCTTCACAAGGTCTACAATATAACATATATTGCTGCTAAAAGCCACCTTCTGAGGCAAAATAGTGCAAAACAGCAGGACCAATGCAAGCCAAAAGAATATATTGAGGAAACCTTCACACTGAAGACAACTAAGTATTTCAGACAGAAGGAAATTTCTTGTGAAGGATCTTATTCTCTGGCTTACACCTCATTTCCATCACTATAATAAACCAGAGCTCAATGGAGTTACTCCTGATTTATAATAAAACGAGAGGACCAGAGTAAGTACCAAATAGGTCATATTCTCTGCTGATCACATCATGACTGCTTGACATCTCTGCTGGCTTTAAAATACTTTCTGTTTCATGTAGGAGCTTTTTATACCATTTGTACTTGCTGTGTAGAGGAGAGGAAAATTAATTGCAGTCTAAATTAAATCCCCTTGGCATGCATTTAGATGTGACTAAGAGGACTTCTATAAATATGTTAACCAACATGCTTTATTGGAAAAAAAAAAGAACATTTTAATATATGCTTGCACATAAAGGTGTTCTACAGATTGAGTGTGCCTTTATGGGATCAGCTCAAGAAATTAGAGTATTGTCTAGTCTGTCACCTTTCCAGTCTTTGACAATGTCCATAATGTACTACCTAAGGTGGTGTAAAACCACCTCTTGTCCTGTATGGTCCAAACACATTCTTCTGTCTTGTAAACATTGACAAGTAAAACATGATGCACCTGATTTTGCTGCTTTCTGACATTAGTAGACCACAAGCAGATACAGAGTTAATTTAATGGACCTTTTTGCTGGGAAGCTGACAAATCCCTTCAGTTTAACTCTCTGGAATGTTTCCAGGAGATGAGTGGCATGCCCTTTGCTTGCTGTTTGGAGCATTAGAGCTCATGTGCCAGGACAGTGAACACAAAGGGCCCATCAGGGACCACAGGTCCCAGAGATGAGGTGTCTGAGAGCAATGGACCAGCTCAGGAAATGTGTGCATGTGAATCAAGTGCAGGGTCCTACACCTGGCTCGGGGCAATCCCCAATGTCAGAACAAGGTGGGGGATGAACTTTCCTGGGGGGAAGTGCTGGTGAGGAAGAAGTTCAACGTGACCTGGTGAGAACTTGGAGAGCCAACCCTGCCCTGGGCTGAGCTCCAGCATGGGCAGCAGGGGAGGGGGGGTTCTGCCCCTCTGCCCCCTCAGGTGAGACCCCACGTGCAGAGCTGCCCCAGCCCTGGGACCCAGCACAGGAAGGATCTGGAGTTGCTGGATTGGCTCCAGAAAAAGGTTACAAAAGTGATCAGAGGGCTGGAGCACCTCTCCAGTGCAGAAAGGCTGAGGAAGTTTGGCTTGTTCAGCTTGGAGAAGAAAAAGCTCTGGGGAGACCTTATTGTGACCTTTCAATAGCTAAACAGAGCTTGTAGGAAGGTGGGGACAGACTCTAGTAGGGCCCATGGTGACAGGACAAAGGGCAATGGTTTCAAACTAAAAGGAGGGGGAATTTTTCACAGTGAAGGTGGTGAAACAGCAGAGCAGGTTGCCCAGAGAGGTGGGGGATGCCCCATCCCTGGAAACATTCAAGGTCAGGTTGGACAGGGCTCTGAGAAGTCTGATCTCTCTGAAGATGTCCCTGATCTCTGCAGGACTCAATGGCTTTTCGAAGTCTCTTCCAACTCAAATCATTCTATGATTCTATGAATTCCTTTTATTGAAAAACTGAGACTTAGGAAGAATTTGGCCCTTATTTATCATTCAACATCATCTTATTGCTTACATGAAGATAGATAATCTTCTTTCTACTTCTGATTTATATCCTGAAAATTTAGACTTATATTTTCCCCATTTTTCTGACGAGCAGAATCATTTTAACATAAAGGCTTAAGTGCAGCAGCAGCTTAAACCATCAGCCTAACAAGGTTAAAGTGTCTCCCCTAAACGAAGGTCCTGAAACCACCCCCACTTCCATATTAAAATGCTCTCTCCATTTGACTTCACATTTGGCTAAGGAATAACATTTGCTCTTCAAAAATATGTTGGGAAGTTTATCTATGGAACTAATGATAGAACAGACCATGTTTCTAAAATAGTGTCCTTTTAGCCTGCTTATCTCTTCCCTGACATTTCTTACTGAGCATCAGTGAGCAGGCAGCTTCATACTGACATCTGAAAGCAAGGCTCCAGCAGCAGTGTGCAAAAGGCTATGGAACAAGCAGTCACATGGTTTCTATATTTTCTCTCTTTGTTTACTGTGTTTGTAATGCCAAATGGCAAATTAAAAGAATGCCCTAGTCCCAAAGAGTAAGGCATGGTATTTCTCCTTCCCCCATGGACAGTTGTGATTATTTTTGGGGAGGAAAGGCATTTTATATTTGGGTTGTTTCTAATATTCAGTTCTAGTCTTTGGTCTGGGAATGCGAATAATTTCTGAACTTATTAGTATAAAAGCTATATAATTTATATAAAGTGAATTATTATAATAAAATGTTTGACTGAATTTACAAAGATTGGTATGTGTGGTGTGCAAAATCTTTGACTTTGAATGTAGAAGACAGGAGAATGTGCGTTTTTTAGAAAGGAGCTGGGAGGTTGGTGTTACCTTGCTAAGTTTTGTTAAGAGCTGCAGAGAAGAAAGACATCTTTGGTCATATTGCCTTTTTTCATCTTTTACTGATGTGTGTGATGGGAACACAAAATCCAGCTCCTGTTGAGACCTCCAGCTCCTGCCACTGCTGGTAGCAAAGTCTCGGGGACAGAAATCTGGAATTACATGAGGCTGCTTGGTTTTTCCAGCCAGTGACCTCCAGGTGCAGTGCTTCAGGTCTGACATAACAAGTAAGGACATGACAAACACAAAAGAAAAGGGATGTGTATAAAAACATATTTTTGATAGATGTGGGCAAAGCATACATTGGTTGTAATAAGAATTTCTGGGGTTTTTTTAAGCTGTATGACCTTAAGGATTTAGTCTGTATTCAACAGCTAGAAAGTATCCAGAAATAGGTGCATCTGAAAATAATTTTAAGGAGAAGGCGAATTGGTATCAATTTGTTATTTAAAGAGGTTCCACTAATATTTTCTGAGTAGCCTTTCAAGAAAGATCCAAAATATCTCTAGAAATACTTTTCCACACGCATTTAATATCGATTTCAGTGCACAAAACTCAACTCTGCACTCACACTTGGACAATTATGCAATCCAAACACATTTAGCTCATACAAAACATTTTTAAATCCCCTTTAAAAATCTATACTTTAGTTTCGCTCTATGAAAAATAGCACAGTTGTATTTGGACAATATTGTTGCTCAGAATTCAGAAGAGGACAGGTGGGGAAAATAATATAAGGCTGGGAAAAAAGTTCCAGCACAGGTTACACAAACCTGGAAAGAGTTTTCAGCGATATTGACATTCTCAGCATTGGCTTTAAGAGTCTGAGGAGGTGCTGCAAAGCACAGCAGCAATAAAATGGCAGTGTTCTGTGCAAAGTCAATTTAAGTACAGATTAATGAGTCACTGAAGCACCTATGAAATGGCAGATGGTGCTTATGGCTGGGAAGGAGAATTTCCATTTGTTATTCTAGCAGAGGGCAGTTACTGAATCAAACTGGTTGTTAGGCATTAAAAGGCAAACAGAATCAATGGCATTTGTTTTGTTTTGGTTGCAGGCTCCATGATAACACTGAGCAGGAAGAGAATATTTAAGTCAAGGGGACTTTGTTTTTCTGAATAATTATGATGCCTTCTCCAAAATCTCCCCATGCTTTATGAGACCCCAAGTACCCACTATACATTATTTTCAAAATGTATTTTAAGTGAGTGACTCCAGTCAGCAGCATCTGTCCTTACAAATGTAGGATATTGTGTTTGTTTTCCACCATTCATTGTGCAAAGGTCATGTAGCATGGTAATTGTAGACCTAAAGACAGGCTGGATATGTAAAAATCTTCATTTAAAATGTAGCTGCTGACTAAAAACTGAAAAATTACAGCTTTAAGTAGTAAAGAATATATATAGTAAAGGATATATTTGGACCGTTCTCTTACAGCCCTTCTCCCCTCTCTGGACTTACCTATTATCCAAGCTGGGATTTTTATGCAGAATGCTCAGGAACTCGTCGCACATGGAAGAAGCAGGAACACTTTGGTGCTTTATGGGTGCCTGTTGCCTGTTGCCTGTTAGGTACCCAGCTCAAGCAGCAGACTAGAGCATGAACTGTGATTTCTTGGAGCTACCACAGCAACGATTTCAGGCCCATGTTTTTGGGAGGGTTTTTTTTAATTATTCTGTGAATTTTTATTTTAATGCTTAAGTGTTTCTGTTGATACTTTTCTTGGAGGAAAAAGATTTTCCAAATACTTCTTTTAAGCATTGAGATAATTCTTTTAAGTAAATAAAGACCAGACAAAACATTTATAGTCCCTTATTTACACTGAAATTCTATTCTTGGTCTGTTTCAAAAAAGTTATCGGTATAGAAGTTTATTGAGATATAAAGCAAACAAGAGGTTGCTCAAGACAGAGATATTAAAATCAATATATTTTTATTTGGTACTAGTGGATTTTTCACGTATTTCCTGGGTACCAGCCATAGGGACCTGGAAGAGTAGAAGGGATTGGAAAGCTCAGAGCAAGCTGAGATTGAAAGTTTTTCTTTATGTATTTGAAAGGTTTCCTGTCTGCAGCACCAGACTGTGGGAGTGCAGGTGAGCCAGCTTAGTCTCTTTGGCTTATTCTTGGTTTACAGTGGTGCCATTTCATGAACTTTGGTGGTGCTACTAAACTGTGGAAATGAGGGGAGAACAGTAACTGTGAAGTCCTGGCTGGAGTTTATGGCAGCATAAGGATTGAGCCACCATACCTTTCATCTTCCTCTACATGTTCTTTTCTGCTAATGAGATATATTGTTAATAACAGCATAAAAACCTAAAAGATAAATTATCTTCTTAATTCAGACAAGATCAATTGCAAATAACCAGGATGATGGCTTTCCTCTCGGCAATGAAACCAATACCAAAACCATTCAGAGCCATGACTCCCTGAAAATTAGTCCTGTTCTTCTGAAGTTAATTGATAGGCATTAGAGCAGACTTTAGTCTTTCTCCTCTTTCTAATCAGACTAATTGCTTTTTTGTACAGTGCCCCTAAGCACAGAACAGAAATGCTCCTACATAACAGAAATGTTTGCATAGGTTAAGGGCTTAAACACACCATTCTGTGTTTAATCTTCCCTTTAAATGTGACCCCCATGGCTGAAATCTGACTATACTTTAAGGAAATATCCAGACTGTTCCTGGCAGTAGAAAGGATAAGCTCTAACTATCACAGAGGATTTAATCTTGAGTAGTGCAGGACATTGACCACGTCCACTTCATCATCTGAAATCCAGAATGTCTTTGTGCCAGGTTTCTAATCAGTTATCTGAACATATCTGCCTAATCTGGAGCAGCTTTTAATGCTCAGGAATGAGCTCTGAACCAACCTGTAATTGTGCATATGTGTTTGGTATGAGCTCCTCTGCTCACCTCGGTACCTGGTACAGGAACCATGCACAGTCAAGTTTCTTGTTCTTTAATAAACTCCACATGGCAGGTTATTATAGTTAGAGATGGTCAGAACAAAACCTGAGCAACAGATGCTCCTGCACTTCTGAAAAATTTTACCTCAGGATAAGTCTATGGTTCATGATCATCTGAATAATCACCGTCAACCTTGAACCAGGTCTGAATAAAATCTTAGGGTATTTAAACAGATGGGCAGATTACACAGGTGGCTGCTCAGGTGACAGCATTCTGCTCTTGTAAAGGTCATGTGGAAGAAATTCATCTTATTCCCATCACTGCAGAAACATTTGTTTGTAAAATCACTGACCATCAGACGACATGAGGAAGCAGAGAACACTTGGGAGACTGATAGGTGTTGCATTTCCATCATTTGGTTACTGATATTTTCCACAGATTACAAAAGGCAAAAAGCATAAAGGAAAACTCTGAAAGGTATCACAAACATATCAGCCCATTTAATAATATAAAGTCATCAGGACTCTTTGATACAAATGCCATTACTTACACACTGCTATAGCATTACTGCTATAGTAGTGTACCAATATAAAAGATACTTCTCAGATATGGGGTCTCTATTTATGTTTTGTATTAAAATGACACACAGGAAAGATAGGATATCCCATATGAATTGTACTTAAGTTACCTCCTTTTATTTACTCCCTAGCTGAGTTAACAATTCTGTGCATAGTAATCAGTGAGAGAAAAGCCTGGGCTGTTTCCACTCCTCTGAATGAAGGAAACATGCGTTTAAACAAACCCAGATAAAACTCTGTGTTGTACCTTTCTGTATGATACCAGTCCAATGAAAAATGGGTCAAAGCAATACAGAAGTTTCACTGCTCAGAAGGAAAAATGTAACTTGTGTCTATTTACTGTATTGTGAACTACCACGGAGAGGGAAAAAGAATATGAACAATTATGGTCTGCACCTATAACTCTTTATGAGGATGGAGAGGCCTCACAGGAGTGTTGGAAATCTTTCTGTAATATCTAGAAGGTGTGAAGAGCAAGGAAACGGAGTCTCTGCTCCTTTGGTGCTGATGTCACCACTCAGACAGACGTCAGTGTTGCGAGAAATACCAGTGACGTTTTCTGGGATGAATCTCCCTCCGTTGGGAAGCGTGGTATCCAAGTGAGACAAAGCACAAACTGACTCCTGCAAATGAGGAGAGTGGCTGTGGTTCAGTATTCTGCCAGTGCATGGCTGTGAGATTTATCTGAGTCTTTGTAAGTCTTTGTTATGGTCTCCTACAGTGTTATCATCTCATTTTCATACTTTTCTGCTTTACTGGGTCATTGCCTTTGTCATCCTGCACCCTTTTATATCTAATTATGGAACAAATGCAATAATAAGCTGGCTGTGGATAGATGTGTTATAAGATTGTAACAATCCCATAGTCAGGTTTCTGTTCATAGATAGAACTCCCAGAGCAGGTTCATTGTTTACTTTAGGGACAAAACCAACTCACACTTTTTATGATCCAGGAATAGTATCTGTGGTACAAAGGACTCTTTTGGTCCCCTGTTCCTCTTAGACTCAGGTCACAGTGTTATGATCCAAATATCCCATTATTATTATTACTGTGAAGGTGTGTCTTGTCTGCTCACCCTAAATTTCTGAATATTTGGATTTAGCTGGCCCTTGCTGAGACCTCAGTTTGTTCAGAGAGCCTGGAACTAAACTTGTCCCTGCTCTTTCCCTGCTGTCACTGATGTGGATCAGTCAGCATTATGTGGCAGTGCTGGGAAACTGCAGCCTTGCCATGTGTGAGTCTGGCTTGCAGTGGGGTGAGAAGACAGAAAACCTGCACAAATGGGATTTCCCACAGAGATTGCCTCCAGATGAGGCACAACACACCCAGGCCTCCCTTCCACTGCACCTCATTTACCTACAGGCAGCTGGCACCTCATTCCAGTCCTCTGCTCTCCTTGCTGCTTGAGGCTCACTTTGCGTAAAAATATGAAAAAGAAGTACAAAAGGGGTCCCTCTATATTCTATTCTGATCTCACAGCAGTGTGAGTTCAGTTCAGTAGAATAACTCTTGATTCAGGCCGTGATTCACCCACTTCCTTGAGCAGACATCCAGTTTTAGGCACATGAATAAGGCAACTACTCATAGGAGGGTGACGGCCCTGTAGTAGATGTTTTTATTGGAAGGGACTTTCCATCTTTAGAATGGCGCATAGCTGGGATCATAAATCTGTGCTTAGCACTAAAAGCTTATTTCTTTATTTAATGCTGATAAAATAAGTCAAAAAAAAATGAATGCTGGTTTAGTTTTCATCAGTGATCAAACCACACCTATTACAATATTCTGCTACTTCTCTTAACAGGGACTTCTGCTGGAATTCCTCCCTGGGAGGGTGGGCAGGCCCTGGCACAGGGTGCCCAGAGAAGCTGTGGCTGCCCCTGGATCCCTGGCAGTGCCCAAGGCCAGGTTGGACACTGGGGCTTGGAGCAGCCTGGGACAGTGGAAGGTGTCCCTGCCCATGGCAGGGGGTGGAGCTGGATGGGCTTTAGGGGCCCTTCCAACACAAACCATTCTGGGATTTTATGATTGTTTGATTTTATGCAGCATATGATATCTACTCTATCTACTCTAAGAAGCCCTAAGGTATGTGTCACGGCAAAGTTATTAATAGAAGCAAACTGCTTCTCTTTTCAGGTATGGAAAGGAAATGATCAATAAGAGGGCAGTAAATGTTATTTCAGACACCCTGAAATGAAACAAAAGAACATAGCAAGAAAACTTTATTACCCTATTTTAATCTTCTGATTTGCTTAGAAATAACTAAAAAAAACCAGAACAAAAACCATTTGAAATGTATTAATGGAGTAAGATACAAATAATATGTTAAAATGTTATTAGAATACATATAGTTACCCCTATGAAATAATAAATTAACTAGGAATATACAGCACCTAGACAAGAAATAAGGAGGATTCATGCTTATTCCCCTGGAAGTAGGTATCCTACTCTGCACACATCTGCAGTGGAAACTACACTCATATAAATTTACTCTTGGACCCTTCAGTCAAAAGAAAGAGTAAAGGAAAGAAACACTGACTTCTTTCTAAAAGGCCTAACTCTAACCTACCATGGCTCTGGATTATTTTTTCACTTACAGCTTCAAATAAAATGTTGTTTCTTTTTAAGATTCAGAGTTTTAACTAAAAAAAGCAATCATCTTTCAGCAGCCTTAAACAGAGGTGTCTGCCAGGGGAGGCTTTTATTAGGGATCTCAGCTGACACCTGTTCATTAAAGAGGGGCTGAGCTCACCAGTGCCCTTGGTGCTGTGCTGAGACCTCACTGTAACATTTTTCCATAAGTGAGACTGATGATGGTTCTGTTGGCACCAGCCACACACCTGAAGCCTGATATTTAAATAGCCCTGGGAAAGGGATTCAGGGTGAAATAAAAGCTCATTTATACCAGAAAATTGGAAGTAGCAATTTCATCAGAGTGGGACAATAAAGAAGAATATTTATTGTAAATTCTATTAATTAAAATTAAGTGGATGATTATTAGAGTTGTGTGGAAATGCTTATGTTTGCTAAAAGTGAATGGTAAAAGAACAACATGTGGAAAAATAATTTTTAAAGCCAGCTATACCTACTGTCTGGCTCAGTATCAGAAAACTGGCTTAATTGCATTCCTGGTATAAACTAAATTAAAAGAACTGACTAAATTTAATTGACCATTCCCATGATATAAAGCCACAAAATCCAACAGTGGATGAATGCTTTTAATTACTCCTGTTTTCCTGTAAATATTGGACACTATTTTAATTTGTCATTATTATCCTGTCTTTTAAATAAATTATTCTGAGATAAAAATATTGGTTTGCACAAAAAGAAGAGCAATAGCACAGTGGATGTCCGGGTCAGTCATCAGAGCAGCAGCTCTGCAAATACACATGCACAAATTACTTTGAATTTTATTCAAGTAGCATCAAGCACGAGGCCAAATGTCAGCAAATCAGGGAAGGAGCAATAATAAAGTTACCTTTGGTAAAGCTGCCATCAATTTCAGTTCTGATCCATTCTTTAACACCCACCAGCCTGTGCAGGAGAGCACTCAGCAGTGAAAGCTGTGATGGGAGAGCTTTGGGACACTGCTGTGCATCTTTAAAATGTTCTTCCCAAATAAGGATGGCACCTCTCAGCGAGGAGCATCCAGGTCGTATTTCAGCCCTACTTTTAGTCCTGTGCCTTGAGCTGGGTCAGCCAGGGGTCTGGGGAGCAGGACATGCTCCTGCTGGCACAGAGGTGGTGGAGAGAGAGCTGGAGCAGGTCAACTCCTCAAAAAACCCATCAGATGTTTGATTTAGTTTGATTTCTGAAATTAAATCTGTTCCTCTGAACTCAATAAAGCTCTTCTGCCGCAGAAATTGTGGTGGAAACATTTGTCTTTGTAGGACTCTGACCTCTGCTCTATTTTTAATCAAATAAAACGAAAGACTTTTCCACAGTTTTGTTGTTGTTAATTGCCTCCCAGACATAGAAACATACTTTCGCATTTAGTCATTCAAATATTCGAGATGTTGGAAACAAAAATTATCAGGAAACCTTTACTGGGTCCATTTTGTTAATTTCTTTGTCTGAATTCATCCATCTGTCAAAACATTCCTGTGCAAAACACGTAACATGAGGTACAGTTTTCAAATTCTTTCTGTGCATAGTTTGCCATTTTGTCCAAAATACACTTAAAAATAGAAGTATTTTTCCTGTTTGTGCTTTTTTAAGGTACCGCATCTTTGCTGACAAGAAATGCAGCTACAGTCAGGTCTGAGGGAAAGCTCAGTGTCTTCACCAGGAGTGGTGTTTAACACATTGTATTTGCCAGGCTCGGCAGGAAACCATTGTCCTTCCACTCAATTCTTGGAGACATTCAGCTTTTTTCTTATTCCCCACCTCAGGGCAACCCTCCAAGGTATTCTCTGTTTGCATTAGAGAAGTGAAGGAATCTCATCAGGCAGTGATTCTGGAAGCTAAAGCTGCTGGATGCAGAACCATCCATTTTCCAAGATACCCTCATTCAACTAAATTGGAATGGGTCTGAATCGTGAAAGATAAGGGAAAAAACTTAACATTCACCTTTAAGCTCACAATGCTCCTCATCGGTGGAAGAATTGTTTGGCTTTGGTTTTGATCAGTTTGGAGAACTCTCTTTGCTTGCTCATGTCTTTTCCCCAGTGCAGTTGTGTCTCACAGAAACTGCCCTGCAATTATTCTCCTTTCAAAAGGCAAATGTACCACTCATTTTCACGAGGTGATTCAGACACTCCCACAATGCCCAATTCTACTTTTGTTTTCCCTATAGTGTAGCAATAATGCAACTCTAAACCAACAGCCTTTGAAATAGTCATTCAATTTTACACATACAATGTACCCTGCTGACAGGACACAGGAGTTGGTGTTTCCAACAGCAGGGCCGGAATCTGCTGACTCTCCAGAAAAGAGCAGGGTCTGTCCTGCGATCCTAATAACATTATTTGTATAAATAGTACTGAGTTGAATACGGAATTACAAAGCTGTGCGTACATTTAACAATAGAGGTGCTGTGCCTTCTCTGCCATCCAGATAGGGACAGGAATATTGGGAATTTCAGCCTGGGACTTCCTTACTGTTCATCCTTGTGGAAATTACAAAAAGCATTAAAATGCAGTTAATGTTTTTTGTCCATTATTCACCAAGTGACCTTAATAAGCATTTCCAATGCCATGTAAAACATTTCAGAGATTTGAATGGTTTTGGCAGTTTTTCTCACTGAAATACAGCACAATTTAAGGAAGAATGCAGAAAACTGCATTGCTTGGGTTAACCATCCTCGTCAAGGATTCATTTCCTGAAATGGATGGATTTTGCTGGATTATGTTAGTACCAGGTGGAGTTTTAATTAAACCTCTATCCTGCTGTTGGGAAACAAAGCTTTACAATCAGTGAATTAAAAATAGCTTTCTAGGGGGAAACAGGGAGGGGAGAGTAGGAAGGGTGGAGGTGATGCTTTGAGATGCAGGAAGTTTCCCACCATGGCATGGAAGAGCAAACTCCTCCTTGAGCACTTTGGAGATTTTTCACTTGGTCTTCTTCAGGCACAGGTCCTTGTTGAAATCAGCAATCCTTGTGCTTCTTCTTGAAGCAGCTCAGAGACCAGGAATTAGTGCAAGCGATGCTTTTATTCCTCCTCTGGCTGTCCTTCCTTTTTCTCCTTCAGCCCAAGAGCCCCTGGATTTGGCTGTGGAGTTTGGGCAGGGAACCATTGGCAGTCCCAGACTGCCCAATGCACCTGGACCTGCAGGATTCCTGTGGCGTGGTTATCCATTCCATCCTCCAGCCGCGGTTCCAGCAGGGAACTCGAGTGGTTTGCATCACAAACCCTCCAGCCCTTCCCTTGAACGGAATATCAAGCTGCACACAGAGTTCATGTCAATGCTTTCCTTTTTGCTCTGTCTTTTGTGTGGCTCCAGTGGGTGCCAACACAGAGTCAGTCTGACCGTGACACCCAAATTAAAAAATCCTAGAAAACTCAATGTAAAATAAATATGATTTTATAGAAATAACTTTATTTTTGTTACTTGCCACCAAACTTACCCCACTCAGCACAAAACTGAAAGTTTAGCATGCCTGAATACTTAAAAGCTCTTGAATTAAAACAAACCTACAAAATACTGACATATTTTTTGTACTGACAATACATTTATTCATGAGGAGAGTATTAAGTCTTTGTTCAGCCAAGGGTGACCTGAAGTTACCACCCAAAATACTAATTTGCCTTTACAATATTCACAACATCCAAACTCCCATCAGAATTTGCCTGCAGTTTGTTGTTTTGGACTTGACATCTGCTTTACATCAGACTCCTCAGATGAATACTGTATTAGCAGTAGTCATTCAAAAAGAAAAGCAAAAGCAGAAAAGCAGGGAAAACACTCAACTGCAGGGCTCACTTCAAAGTCTGGAGATCTCCTCACCCACACTGGAGGGGGAACAGGTGAGAGCAGGGTGAGTTTAAAGGGGTCAAAATCCAAGCCAGCAAAAAAGAGAAAGTCAACCAATTCACAATTTCTGTGGTTAAAATGCAATGCTCTTAATTCATCTTACCCTTGAAGGGCAGAACATTACCTGGGGACTGAAATAATAAAGATTTGTTCATTAATTATTTACTCTGTAATCAAAAATGAACCAATTAATAACCAAGCCAGGATCTGTAAAATTTAACTAAGAATTTAATTTACTACTAATTTTCTGAAGGCTGAGTATAAAACTGTTCATTAAAAAGCTCCTAACACCTTTTTGGTTTTGACTATGTTTATAGAAGGTGATGTACTGTTTTCTAGAACCCCTGAAACCTTTCTAAACAGAGCTGGACATTCTGCTAATGAAATCCCTGGGGAGGTAGAAGGTACAGTGGTGCTTATTCGCAGCCTAAATCTTTGTACTTGAGGACTTGGCTGTTCAGGAGTTTTGCTGTGGTACTTGACCAGCTCAGCCTTTGGATGAACGTTGTGCAGAATGAAGGGATCCCTCAGCTCTGCAGCGTCTTGAAAACCTGACACTGAATATGAGACAGATGTGCAGGAGGCATTATGTGCTGTCTGCTGCCTTATTTTCATGCTTATTTCCTTCTGTGCTATAACTTAGACCTCCAGTGTTATTTTTTTAATTACTACCTAAGAAGAAAAAAGGAAGAAAAACAGTTCAGCAGTAATGACCCATGTAGATGCATTTGTTGTGTATTTATCATACATTTGAATTGAGGGTCTTTATTTGCACAAATGAAAGCTTTTTATTGGTAACGACAAAAAGGTAGATTGGAATGGCCTGGTCTTGTAGCTTGCATTTTCTCTACTTCTGTGTGGTTTATTACAGACTTAGATCTGCTGCAGAGTATCGAGATAGACACAGAAAATATTTATTATTGGTGAAGACTAATGAGTTCTGTGTTTTCTATAACATCGAAATTTTTTTACTTTAATGGGCTACCAAAGTGCTGAAGACTGCAAGTTGTAATCCCTGCACAGAAATGTTGATTTGTTGAATAAAATGCTTTTATTGGTGCCTTTCAAAATCATGGAAACTTGCCAATTGCTCGTATCTTTCACCTTATTTGTTTTCCCTGAGACCTCATGCATCAGACTTCTAAGAAGATTTTCCATATGGGACTGGGCAGGAAGGATAGAGATCAAAGAATTCATGAGTAGTGAGAGGGCAGAAGAGCACAGACAACAATATTCAATAGCCAAAACGATTTCTGTTGAAAAAATGGCTATAGGGTAAAATCGAGAGGTGGCTATTGGACTCCATAAGTTTTTCTTTGTATTCTCCATACGCAGATTAGCTGAAAATCTTGCATTCTCTTTTCCTTGAAAATGCAACCATAGCCCTGACATTCAGGAAGAAAGTAATTTAATTTGCTATGCTGTCTTAATCAGGGACTTAAGTGCAGCAAAACCTGACATTTTTACCCAGACAATGTTATGTAAAGCAGTGAGCTGGGGGCCCAGGTTCGTGTTAGAGCTGATCATTCCCCGTAAGTCATGCAGCAGCAGAGCAGTGCAGGGGTGACAATGTGTTACCATGGAGGCTGCAGAGATAAAGCTGCAGCTGACATGAAAAGCATGTGACAAAGGTGCCCCACAACTGAGATACCCAAAGCTGAAAAATCTGTGAGAAAGTTGTTCAGCACCTGGCTGATAATCACAGTTCCATTATTGTTTTCATTGAGGGGAGCGGTGGACTCTCCTCTCCGGATTCCAGGGGCAGGCCTGGAAGGAAATGCCTGGATTTAAAGCTCCCTGTGTGAGTCCAGTCAGGCATCCCTGACCTGCAGGAGGAATGAACAGGGCAAGACCTCCTGCAGGTCCCAGTGCAGTGTCAAATGCTCTCAGCTGTGGTGGCCAAACACCTGTAATGAGCTACCTGAGTCCCTGCCACTAGAAACACAGAGTTTGCTCTTGTGGAGCGCTCCAAATTCAAGCAATGCCTCTGACTTTTGTGGGGTGTCCAACAAGCTTTGTAGCCAGCTGAGACATGCAACAAAGTGAGGCATTTTTGAATTGGTGCTGTCCAATGCCATTACAGCCTTTCTAAGGTCATCAGTTCAGCTGAGAAGTGTGGGAGCCCAGACCTGCACACGAAGTGCTGTGCTCCTTTGTCATAGCCAGCTCCATTAACAGGGCTGTGTTTCCTGCTACCTGCAGCTCCTGGAAGCTCTTCATTAAACACAAGGTATTACAATAATCTGATTTAGACGTGACAAAAATTACTGTTCCTCTGCCAAGGCATCTACTGAACTGAAAACTGTCATTCCCAAAGAAAGGGTCACAGCCTTCAGTGGGACTGCAAGCGTAACAATGCCATAATTATTTATGCTAATACAATGAGGCTGATGGAAGTGGGACTTACTGCCAGAAACAAGCTGAGGAGATTTTCCTGGGTCTGACTAAACTATTCTGAGCAGGAGCACTTGTGGTCCAAATCCTTTCCTTTCTCCAACCGCTAAGTTTAAGAACTTGGCGAAGCTTTTTTAGGAGGGTGAAAAATTATTATTTTCAAACATATTCTGTTTATGTCTGTCTCTGAACACTAAATTGTAGTTCAGATTAATGTTTTCTTCATCTCCTGTGATAAATATGGGAATTACAATAAGAAAAAAAGATCTGTAGGCTCCTAATTGGTTTCCAATGATTCATTCAGCAGCACATTTATAAATAGGAAAAAGGGGAGGGGGAGAAGTCAGCAAGAGAGAGGAAAGTCTTTAAGACATACAGCTGCCATTTTACCCAGTGGGCAGAACATTTTTGTGGTACATAACTGATACTATTTTGTTGTGAAGTAAAATTTTTAGCCTGCTTCCTACCTTCTAGTGCTAGAATCCTTAGTACATATTTAAGTTAAACAATGTTGTTCTCTCTTGAATTCTGAACAGTGGGCTACAGAAATATTATTTGCAGACATGCGGCTGGAATTTGTTCCTTCTTTCACTTCTCTGTTCAACATCCATGGCATAGAGCACAAGGATAGTTGATGTAATTTACAATTTCAATTTTTAGAGATTCGTATCTTCAGTAGTATTGGTGTTCAGATGTTCCTTTGTGCAAAGAGGGAGTCACGGTGTCCATGACAATGGTAAATTATAAGTTAAAGGACCCTCCTGGAATGCACAGGCATCACTTTTGATTGCAACTGCAGATTCATTCAGGTTTCTGTGATGTACTTGAAATTAAACCTGTATTGTCTTTTAATAAAATTAAGAGCACTGAAGTAAATACAGGTGAGCATTAACTCACTTTTTTTAGACTACATCTTACCAGTTTTCTGTCATACACTGCATTCTTAATCACTGTCAACTCACTGTATTTTCCTTCTCAGTGAGGAACGGTGATGTTATGCAATGTTACTATGTAGATCATGCTCTGGTTTTTCTATTCCTGTTTTGAGAAAATGCATCTGAGTAAAACTTCATTTTTGGTGATGCCAAGTCTTCCCCAGCAGATAACACTTCGTCTATATTTATATGACATGATTTTATGCTTCGTGGTTTTGGCAGGTGCAGGAACGATATTTTTTACATTTTTCACATGGTGAAGAATGTACAGAGTCTAGTTTAGCACAGCAAGCACAGAGGGTTTGATTTGTTTTCCTAGCACATGTCACAAATAAAAGGCAATGTCCTTGCATTGTGGTTGTTAATAACTGGCTGTTCCAGATGGATTTGTGCCAACAAAGGATCCACCACTACAATTAGCAGTAGTAGGAACTTCAGCTGGCAGCAGCAGAAAAAGCAGTAACAATTAAATGAATGTGTGAACTGTCTCTCCAAATTAAAACTGATGCACATTGGCAAAAAAAAAGAAAACTCACGTTACCCCTTATACTCTGTTCTACTTTAGTAACAATTAGAGAAAATGTTGCTGTCAGGGACCCACTATTTTTCACATGATAGATACACCCCATTAATGACAAGAATCTGAGTAACCACCACCAGTAAAACATTTCACATTACAAAAACTTATAGATGACTTTCAAATGTTTGAGGATACAGACAACCTTTTGAAGAAAGTTGATTTTTAGAGACATTTGTCAGCCTGTTACTGATTTTTATCTAGTGCTGCATATGTACTTCCAAAAAGTCTGCTTGGAAATTCCACTAAATTACATCCAATAAATTATTTTTTCTCTGTGTAGAGTGTCTTCCAGGAGATTCAAAATCTCTGCAAAACAGTACTCATGATAATACTTCTACAGCATAGAATATGATCTTGGTCTAGAGCAGATTATTGTCAGAGCTGCAACAACAACCTTCCCCTTCTCAAGAGCCACGGCTGAATTATGCTAATACCTGTACAAACAAATAAATGAAAAGAATATATAAAATGAGGATTTGAATAAGTATTTTATTGTACAATATTACCTGATAGAAAACATTCTAGATCAGCCCATGTTTCTTTAGAGTGGCTCATAGTTTATTGTCTCACAGTGTCCTATATGACATACTTCCAAAACACACTTTTTTTTCTACAGTTTAAATGAGCCACTAGGAACATGCTAGAGCTCCTCAGAAATATCTTAGTCTTAAGAATTGGCCCAAGCTGACCTTTGAGTTCATGAACAGTAAAACATCTGATTTGTATGTCAGTGTGCAAAAATCACAGCTGGTAACCACAACCTTGAAGAGGCTTTGCGGCCACAGTGATGCAGCACATCATTGTCACTTTGTGAAATGCCCAATCTTACACTCCAGGTGTGCATCCCATTCCTTGTATTTATTATGGACAGGATTTCATCTCATAAATCAATCAGAGAGGTCATTCCTCTCCTGGTCATTGTGAAGGCAAAGGGCAACCAGAAGTCCAAGGCTTTGCCAACAGGGAACACCATGTAGTTTTGTCATTAACCTTGGCATATACCTGAATAGGGATGTGCCAAATTTATCCACATTTGGACATTCTTGCTGTAGAATTTTCAGGATTAGAGAAATTGCTTTGGTGTTGACATTGAAAGCTTCCATGTACAGAGATGCCTGGTGGCATACTCTGACAGTGGTAAGATGTCCCATAATGGATAATAATATTTAATAGATAATAATAGATATATAACAGAAAATAGCTTGCCAGAAAGCAAGGCTAGGGGGGGAAAAAAGCCAAATCTAATTAAAATGTCTGCTCAGGTAAACGTGAGCTTTGACTGCAGGACAGAATCATTCACTTTAGACCACTCAGAACACAAAGGCAACACTTCCTGTCATAAGGAATGTGACCTGTTAGCAGCAACAGAAGCTAAACTGGGCATGTAACCAGCCAGGCCCACCAGCAGCACAGCAGGAACTGCTAATTTGCTAATTCCCGCATTTCCTATGTGAATTCCTGCACTGTTCCCTGTCGAGTGCCCGAGCACTGGGATAACTCCATGGAGAGTTGTTTGCCCGAGCTCTGGAAGCCCAGTGTAAGATGTGAGACCTGAGGCAGCCTCCCAGAGCTTTTGGAAAACTCAGCCCCCCTAAAACCATGGACAAACTGGGGTCTCAGGCAGCTGGAACAATCTCTAATGAAGAGGAATCAGGCAGGGAAAGTGGAAAGAGGGAGAGGAGTGTGTGTTTTGCGGGTTTTGAGAACTGAGTTTATGGATTACTCTTAAGAGAATATATCCTATGAAGAGGAATTCATAAGGAAAATGCCATAAGTCCCAGTTCTTGCACTGCACCATGTTTGGTTTTAACGTCATCAATAGTAAATAGGGAAAATTCATGGAAAAACGCGGATTATAACACACTAAATTGCCACAAAAACTTTGACAGCACTGAAGGCCACTGTACACAACTGAATCCTACAACTCCTTCAAACACCCTTGCCAGGCTGCTTTGAACTTCTGGTACACGCTGGAAGGCATCTACAGGAGTGGGAGTAGATTGGACAATTATACTGCTGCCAAAAAGGAAAAAAACCAACCTCCTGCATTTGCTTATTGGCTGCAACACGAGACCTTCAAGCCAGTAGAGGACTTCAAACATTACAGGGCTCAATTTAGCAGCATAAACACAAGACATCAATCTCACTAAAGGGAGTATATAAAGCCGTGTTCCTCCCAGAGCTGATAAGAACCAGGTTGAGGATGAACAATAACATGAAGGGTCAGGGCCTCCCTTCCCAAGAAGAGCTGTTGAAGTAGAGCGTTCATAAAAGAAGGGTTTACTTCTTAAAGAAACTCTCTGTTAAAGAAAAGGACACAGGATTTTCCCAGTTCATCTTGTTCCAGAATATTATCACATGTAAATCTTCAGTCTGTGTATAACATTTTGTACAGTGGAAAAAGGTCAGTATAAAAATACTGCTCTCTCATTCTTTATCCACACTATGAGAAAAGCACATTTATTATAACAGGAAATAATATTTTATTATAAAATCTGCATGTAAACAAGTAACCAATTAATTGAATAACAGTTAATGGAAGTGCAAATTAACTTCATTAAATGATATCTGTTCTGTATTTAAATATATATAATTTGTTTTCTCCCATTCTACTGTGGTTCTACTCCTCCCTCCCCACATTTAAGTTTAAAAAGATTTATCATTGCTTGCTTTATACTAAAAAGAGTGTACGAGCCTGCGTACAAGTTTAAGTTTTGCTCTGCAAACGAGACAAGTCTGTGGTGATAGTTATCATCCTTTCTTATCTTTGCATGTCTGGTATCCACAAGACAAGAAGATAGAGAACATACGTATGTACACAGTGGGCATGTCAAGCCCCATATTTCAAGTTAGTTCATTTACTTGCACACATTGAAACTTAAACCACTTATCAATGAAGCACTGTAGTGTAACTTCCAGACTTGCTTGAGCACCTTAAGGTATTATCGAGAGTCTCAATGGAAAAGTCATTGCTGTTATCACCACAAGGATCATCTACACACTTCTCTGAAAAGTCAGGTGCTTGTTCATCCCATGTGCAACACCCGGCCTTGCTGAAAACTCCTATAGCACAGATAAGTCGTGGCAAGACTTTGATTTTGCTTTGAAAGCCATCTTCTTATTGTTCTTTGCCACAATTCTGCCGAGGAATCGCTTGGCCTTTTTGCTGATGCTCTCTCTCCTCTTGGTGTTGGCCATCCTGCGGGCATTGTCCTCTTTGCTGTCCTTGCGCAGCCGGATCTGCCGCACGATCCCTTCAAACAGGTCCTTCACGTTATGGTGCAGAGCAGCTGAGGTCTCGATGAACTTGCAGTCAAACACAACAGCACAGGCCCGGCCCTCTGCATGGAACGACAAAAAGGAAGGTGAGAGGAGATGGACAATTTCTCTTCATATATACTGGCAGAAAAGCAAAACAAAAATTGGCTTTAAGTAAGGGACGTGCCTTCAACGCCATGAAAGAGCTTTACTGCAAAATAGGAAAACCCCAACTTGCTGTCACGGTTTTGCCCCCTTACTCTTCTTGGTTTTGTTGTGGTATGGTCAGAAATCTCATTTGATCAATGGAACTGAATACATGGCAGCAATAATCTTTCAGCCAGACTGCCCCTGTACTGTCTTAGAGCTAAAGCTGAGATAGCAGAGGCCCTTGGAAGCATGCTTGCTGTTTGATATGGAACAATGTGAGGTACGAAAGAAATGGGGTTTATTCTGGAAGCTGTCAAGCAATGGGTGTAACAAGTGAACTTTCCACACCAAGAGAAACGGACCTGATACAGGCCACAAGGTCAAGTCATTGAGCGCCTCAGTAGAGGTCACAAAGCTGTGCACCACTGGATCTGACCAGGGCTGCATTGGAAATACACGATGTTCAGTGTTCTGGACATAAGCACTTAACCCTGGAACATTGCTGCAGCACGAATTTCCACAGTCAGCTGTGGTAAATAATGGCAGAGTTGTAAACCTGAGGAAAGTATGGATGTCAAAACTAGGACAGGTCAACCCTGCCCTGCCCCAGCCTGAAAAAAGTAATACTCTCCTGATGAACTCCAGTCAATTTTCTGTGCAAGAATTTAACACTGGGAGCATGGCAAACCAGATAGGGAGAGATGGTTCATCATCAAGGTACCAGTATTTCAGAGTATTCTTTCCAGTAGAAAACAATCCAAAAAAAACCCACCCCAAAACAAAACAAAACCCAACCAAACAAAAAGCCTCACAAAACGTTTAAATAAGCAGAATCGATACTATGGTGTTGGCAGTGGTTCCTGTGCTCTAGGTACCTAAATGCCAGCTGGAACTGGCTGAGAGGATTCTCACTGATCACGACTGGAGAAGATATACAAAAAGACTTTTGAGTTGCGTGAGCCTGGTCCCACCAGCTCAGCTCAAAGTCACCTCCAGAAGAAAGGATAGCACAGGCTGTATGGGATCCCCTTTCCTAAGGCTGCCTGGGCTCTGTGACGTGGCACTGTGTCCCTTAAAGAGCACAGCTCAGACTGTCAGATCCCAAGCCTAGCAAGTGCTGCTGCACATGTACCATGCAATTAAAGCCTGGCTTTAATAGTCCTACACAAAACCCTGTGCTAAAGCTACAGCTCTCCCATTTTTCTCTCCCACTGCAGCTCAGAGCTCTGTGCAGCCACACACCTTCCCCCACCACCATCTCCAGTGTTTTCTGCAGTACCAAGTCCTTCAGCATGAACCAGCTGGCTCCATTTCCCCAGTGTACCCAAATCATACGTTTTTCTACATCAAACCCAGACCATTCCTATTGGCCATGATCCTGCATAGCCTTTGCTACTACTTCAGATAGCACTCACAAAATTCATAGGGTCTCTTACCATCAACTGAGACTTCCCGGGACCTGACCAGGTCACTTTTATTTCCCACAAGGATAATAGGAATGTCTTCTGTCTGCCTTGCTCTTCTCAGCTGGATTCTTAGCTCAGAAGCCTTTTCAAAACTAACTTTGTCTGTCACCGAGTACACAATAATATAAGCATCTCCCATTTTCATGCAGTGGTTCTGGAGCCATTGGCTGTCATCCTGAAACAACAGACAAGAAATAGATTTATTGTGCTGAAAAATCTATTCAATACTGAGTAATGATTTATTACTGTAAGCATCTTAAAGACACTGTTCTTAGCTTTATTACAAAAAGTCAGTAAAAGTAAGCCAATCTCCCCAAAATTTTAAAGATTTTGTTATTTAAAATACAAAACAAAGAAATATCTCGTTTCCAGAAATAATATCAGGTCTGCACTGATCAGATTGACAATCTCTAATTTTACAGTAATTCCCTTGATTGCTCATGTAAGATACTGATTATTCAAAGCATTAAGAGAGTCTCACTCAGCTCTATTCAGGGTTTTAAACTGCCTGCCTAGCTACAAGAAATTGATTGCAGGGAGAACAAAAGGCAGTATGAATCCTAATTTTTAATGCCACTTATCTGATTGAAGAAATAGGCATAGTTGTTCCATTTCTACTTTTTTTTTTAAAGAGAACTCCAGACCAAGCCATAAAGCAAAAGCATAAGGAAAAAGCTGTACCTGCTCCCATATATCAAACACCACGAGAGACGCTTCTTCTCCATCAACTATAATTGATCTGTCGTATGTATTTCCTACGGAAAATTAAAAAAAAAAAAAAAAAAAAGTTAAGAAAAAGAAGTTATTCTCCTCCATCCCTGCCGGCAGCCTGGGAGGGGGTGGCCGTAGGGGAGGCTCCGAGACGGGAGTTCCCGGCACCTCCGAGCCCCGCTGTGCCCCGCGCCCTCACCGGCCTCTTCCGCGTCCGCGCAGTCCTCCACGCCGCCGAAGATGCGCGCCAGGCTGGTCTTGCCGACGCCGTGCTCGCCCAGCAGGATCACCTTGTAGAGGCTGCCGTCGGAGTCGCTGCCCGAGGAGGTGACGGAGTCGGAGGAGTCGGAGGCCCAGCTCTGGCGGTGCGCGCCGCCGGGGCTGTACGAGGTGCAGCGCACCAAGCCCGACAGCTCGTCGGGCGGCAGCGGCCGCAGGTCGCGCTCGTCCACGGGCATGCTGCGGCGGTGCAGGTGCTGCTGCGCCGCGAACGGCGTGCTGCCGCGCCGCTTGTCCCCGCGGTTCAGAGTCATCGGGCTGCGGGCAGAGCACGGCTGTCAGCGCGGGCTGCGGGCAGGGCGGAGCGGTCAGCGCGGGCTGCGGGCAGGGCGGAGCGGTCAGCACCCGCTGCCCCGCACAGCCTCAGCCCCAGCCCCGCC
>VZTE01003916.1:46978-91077 GCA_013397775.1 Eulacestoma nigropectus | reverse complement strand
CCGAAGCGCGGCTGTGGAAACAGTGGGGCTGCCGGGCTCGGCCCCACCGCCCGGCCCTGCCCTCTCGATGCCCCCGGTGCCAGCGCTCCCCTCCCGCTGCCCCCGGCGCAATGCCCGCAGCATTTACTGTGTGCTTGTTTCCCCTCCCAGGCCGTGTGAGAGCGCATGGAGCGCACAGGGAGCTTCTCTCCGCTCTGTCACGGCGCGGGAGTTGGGGTGCGCTCCTGGCGTGTACAGCAGTGTTAGGAACAATATTTGCACTCTTTGCATTCCCTGCTCTTGCTTTTCCCAGCGCTCGGAGCGGGTTCTAAGAGTCACACGCACACACGGGCGCGCCACTGCCCCCACGTGCGGGGTGAACGGTTTGGGAGGCCAACATCAAACACAGAGGTCAAATTCTCCTCTTGCTTTCACCTGAGCAGCAAAGCGGAACAGTGAAAGTCTTATCTCATCAGTGGCACAGTCATTCCCATGTGATCTGGTGAAGAAAGGACTCACCAGATAACTATACTTGTCTCCTGAACGGCTCACCCAGCGCCGTGTATACAGTTTGTTGTTTACCTAGCAACCGAAACATGTTAGACATTTTACAGCCAAAATAGCCCTGGCCCCTGCTCCCGAAAGATTACAGCCCGAGCAGAGCGGGAAAATCCCTGTGACTCTGGACGGGGACAGTTGCCATCAAATTCGTGTCAGTTTAAGGGTTTCCAAATCGGCGGCAGAAACAAGGTTAAAGAAGGCAAGAGACAGGGAGGTAATGGAAACGAAGTTAGAGATGTAGGGAATAAAGTAAGGGAAAGAAAAAAATCTGTGGGATTGGGCTAAATGAGTGAATATTCTATTATTTTCAGGAGCCAATTATAATTCTCTAGTCCACGCTTTTGGGGTGGTTTTGGCCCCTTCACATTGATAAACTGCAGTTGGGGGTGTTAACATGGTAGTTAAAGATCACCGAGTGCTTGCAGCAAGTTTTCCCTGCCTGTCTCACAAAACAGCAATCAAAATAGCCTTGTCAGTTTAAATAGTCAGAGTTTGGTGGTAAAACGTGTGTTTCAGCTAACTGAACTGAGTTAGAAACCTCTGGCAGGCATCTGGAATCATATATTAAATAAATTATGGTTAGCCTTGGAAGTACACTCTAGTTACTTGGATAAACTGGAATCTGCCAAACCACCTTGATCATTCTGAGTTTATAGACAATTAATTATGTAAATACACTTCTAGATATGGTTGGTCTTCAGTTGACTTTTTTAAAGTTTGAATTTTTCTGCTTGAAATTGCCACCTGAAACTATTCTCAGGGAGCTTTTATGTCTTTTGCACCAGACTTTGTTGCATGTCTTTACTGTGTGTTAGGGTCAGACTTTAGAAGTTGATACATAAAGTGGGGGTATTTTTAATTCTTTTCTGTGTGAAAAAGGGGAAATCTGAGAAGCAACAGAATCAAAGAGACAGTGCCAGTTCTGTGCCACACAGGACACTATCGACTGGAAACACATTAAAAATGGGAATTTCATTGACAGGACTTAAAGACGCTGAATTTTATTCCAAGCCTTTTGCTGATGAGAATGATGAATATTTTAATGATGCAAATGTGAAATAGACCCCTTGTTAGCCAAAAACTATCAGGAAAGGCATATGTAAAAGTGATGAATAAAAACTTTGAGAGAATAGTGTTTCAGCAGGAAAAGGGACTGAAAATAAAATTATACCCAGTAGAAATCACAGAGAAAATGCAGTATTCTGTGGCAAATACTGGGGTATTTTGCCAGCACCCAGGTACAAGTAATGAATTAATGGCCATAGAATACCACCATGGTTGCAGGATCCTGCTCAGGATCTGGCACTGGGTCCTTTGAGTGTTCTTTAATGGAAAGTGAGATGGCCTTGGACTGTGTCCCCGGGGCTCCACTCATTCCTGGAGGGATGAGCAGCACGGTGCCAAGGCTGTTCCTGCTCCCCTCTGCCTGGGGGGAATCACAGGGGTCACAGAGCTGGGTCATCTTCTTTGATCCTAATAGGTCCAGCTATTTTGTGAAGCTGGAAGGAATTAGCTGATAATTCAGGTTAATCACTTGAGAAATGTAACATATCTCTTCACATAGCAGGTAATTCTGTTTGCTGTAATTATTGCCATATTTTTCCTATTTGCTGGTAATTATTGCTATATTTTTGTGTATACATTACTGTAGCACCCACTGATTTCCGTGGGGTGCATATGAGTCCACAGGCTTGAAATGGTGATCTTTCAGTTCCTTTGAAGGACTTTGAGATCATCTCTTTCTCACCTGCTCCCCATTTCCACTTCTGTGTGACCATGCTCCTAACAGATACATGAACTGTAATTTATTTCTATTTAGAAGAGATTTTCATGCCTTGCTTTCCTACTCTTATTTTCTGTTTTTCTAGCTTCTACTTTTCTCTAAAAAGGGATTACTTTTTCAGTTTAATTTCCTCTTTGTGTTTTTCATTTTCCTAATTTCATATACTTTCCACTTAAGGTGCCTTTCTTTGCATTTCACTGTTGTAGTATATCCAGTTTCTTTTTTTCTGTTATCTCATTCCTGTTTTATTCTTTCTCTTTTCCCACTCACTTTTCCTCAACCTTTTGAGAAATGCCAGTGTTCATTTCTAGTGCACTCTCTTGGCCTGAGTACATTTCGTCATCTGGAAAATGTAAAACATGCAGTTTGATCCCGGTTTTCCAGTTATGTATTCCTGGGATGACAAAGCCAAAGGAGTTCCTTTATTCTGTATTAGGTGCAGAGGGCATTTCATGGCTTAAATGACAAGCACAGGCTTTGCAGGGGGTGCAGTGATAAACTAAGCTAAATTAAACTAAACTAACCTAAGCATGTAAAACCTAATACCTAATCCCCTCCCCTTTGAATTTTCAGGTTAAAAAGGAAAATTTGGGGGGTTGCATTAACTCTTTGTGTTTCTTCCTCATCAGTGTTCATTCAAGGTCAAATGCCATATTATAGATAGCATTTATGCTTTTTACATCAAATTAATGTTATTACTGAATTCCAGTTTTTGGGGCTGTTGCTGCCTTACATCAGAACTATTTCACAACTGATTAGGAACATTAGGAATATTTTGAAGCGTCCAAAGGCTGGATTAGCAGCAGCGAGGTTTGGGAGTCAGCATTGTTCTGTGTGGCTCTACACTGAAGTCGTGGGTTTCTCTCCTCCTTACTTTTCAACTCATCTGCACTGCTCGAGTCTAATTAATCAGCCATTATGTGGGTGAAGTTATTTCTATACAAATGGTAGAGATAGCCACAAGGGTTTGTTCTTGCCAAGCTGTATGAAGCATTACCCCTGCAGAAGCAGGAGCCTGGCTACCTCCCAAATACCTGGACTGAGAAAGAAATAGCAGCATTTATTATTATTTTTATTACAGAGCTGACACACTCAGGCCACTGGGAGAAGAGACAGAGGCAGCAGTATGAAATATGTTGGGCTTTTAACCTAAGCAAGAGAGATAGAGGAACAGGGAAATGAAAAACAACTATTTTTTCCTTATCCTCCCAGAAGTAGGATATAGTACAAATAGGGTATCAAGTTTTCCTCACCATCACCCTTAAAACACAGATTATTGTGAGCTGAACAGCTCTGGGCTAACTGGTTTGTATCAGACCTTTTCACGTGAGGCGTATTTATATTCCATTGTCTTGCAGTTAATACATGGGGTAAAAGCAGGGGACTCTGAACTGTACAATAACCAGCAGTGGTGGAGCTCTCAGCCCTGCAGGAACTCCTTTGTGGGAAGGTGACAAATGTCACATCCACGCTGACCCTGCCTTTGGATGTTGCAGAGGGAAGGCAGCACACCCCTCCAGCCAAGGGGCTATGCTTTCCCTCATAATTACTCTTGGATTTAATGGCAGGTAATATTTTTGATTGAGTAGCGATAGCCATGAAGTGGGGCTGAAACAATAATGTGAGAAATAGGAGCTCTGGAGTCAATAGAAATCAATACAGCTTAGAAAGCTCACACAGAGGGCCAAGGGGGAAATGCAAGCAAAACCCAACTAAATCCATTGTTATAGCTACAAAACTAATCAGCCTTTCACGGCTACTGTGCTTCCTCTCAGCTCCAGACCAGAAATTCTAAAGATCACTGCAAAAGAATGCATTTTCAAGTAGAGAATGATAAAATAGGTACGTTTCAAGTCCATGGCTCATAACGTAAAGCAAAGGCCTGTCTTTCTGAAACTCTTGCAAAGGAGTGCAAAAAATAACTTGAGACAAGAGTAACTGGAAATGTGGTTCATCTTTCAGCTGCTGTGAATTTCTCACTGCTTTCAGTACGCTACAAAACTTCCAGTACTAGATAAGCTCATGACCAACGGAACCAGGTGAATCACTGCCCCGAAAAGGAGTTGCATAAGTGGCAGATCCAATTTCATTGTGCCTGTCGAGTTCCTCCCCTTCTTTTTCACAGACTGTTAGTAAACTACTAATATATATTTGGGGTATGCTTGGGGAAGACATTCTGTCTTAGCTTAACTTCAAATTTCCACTACATTTCAGTTTTTCAGTTGCGAGTTTCCTCCTCACGGGGATGGTAACTGCTCGTGCTGCCCTGGCTACAGGAGGCAGAGTTTAGGTCCTGGGATCCCCCTTGGTGTCCCAGCACAGACTGAGTGTGGTCAGCTGTTTGCCCCTATTGCATTTCAAGTTTGGAGTAGAAGTAGAATATGACCTAAGATATTTCCATAATTATTTTCTTTAATCACCCCTAATTCCTCTTTTTCAGAATTAAACCTGTCATAGCCAATGTGTGTGACATACATCATCCCTCCATGACTGGAATGCTAAATATCCTGTTACAGTTCCTGCGGGATGTATTCTTCTTAGTGGGGATTTCAGAGCTCCTTCACGAGAAATATCTGGAATTCAGAGACCATGAAAAGGTTTCTGAATTTACAGACAGCTGGTTTAAGGAGTGGGCAAAGGAAGTGGCTGTCTGTCTTACTAAGAACTACGTAGTGCTAAGGAAGCAAACTGAGAGTGTAAGATTTATTGTTTAACAGCAATAGCTCTTGGCAAGAGGAATGAGTCTATTTACAATAACAAATTAAAGGAGCCATCCTGGGTCAGACTCAACTTACAGCCAGTTTCCAGCAGCTGTCAGTAGCAGATATCTAAGGACGAATGGACAATAAGAACATGATAAACATAATTAAAACTCCACACACATAACCACCAGAGGCTCTTGATGTAGGATTTTTCTGCAAATTTTTCTAACCATTTTTTAACACATGTAGATTTTCAATACCCTGTAACCCCCCCATTTACTGTATGGTGAAGCAGAAAATAAGATTTCCCTCGTCTTCTTCACACACGCAGTGGTTTTACAGCTTTCTGCAGTAGTTTTCTCTTGTGGCTTAGGAACCTGAAGTTCCTCAGTCTGTGTATAAGCACGAATCCCTACTTGCCCTTCTCTATCTTTACTAATACATCTTTTTAGACATTAGGGGACAGAAAGTACACAGATTAGAAACACGGATTATTCAAACTGCATGTTCCTTTGGACTTTCACTGTGGATAATGAGACTTTCTGCTCTCTTTGTTAATCCCAAGCATTCCTAGCATCTGTTTACACTGTCAACTGAGCACTGAGTAACATTTTTGCAGACCTCCTTTTATTTTATTGAGGAACTAAGCATTTAAGAGGCAGAAAATAGGGCAGAAAACAGCCTAAATCCACTCTTGCTAACTCATACTCATTTCTCCATATACCTGCAGGACAGAGTCTTCAAAAGTTGCCTGTTAACAGCTCTGAAAATCTGGATACTGTTATCATATTGTAGATATTTCCATGAAAATGACAGGTGAAGAAGGAATAGTCTCCCTGGATTGAAAACCCATAATAGAAGCAGCCCTGTGATCCTCAGAGGAAACACCCAACAGGCTTCCAGCATTCAGAGCCACATCAATGCCTTGCTGAGGGAAGGACACAGGACAGAAACACAGCTTAAAGTGTTTATGGCAATATAAAGTGAAACTTCAGCTGTGCTGCCCTCTTCTGTGTACCAGATAATAAAAAAAAAGGACAAGGAATGTTTAATATATCTTTTCTTACACAGATGCCTTCTGTTCTGTGTCCAAATGTGCATTTGCAAGGCTGACAATCACTGCACGTTACGTGAGGCTCCTGGTGGGGTCCAGTGGGGACAGAACCAAACATAGCTGCCCTTCTGCTTTAGGTGACAAAGTCTGTTCTTGTCTCCCTTGTGGGGAAACTCCATTTTTCTTACATTTCAATAAACAAAACCTTGAAGCAGGCACAAAAACTCACAGTCATAGGGGAGACAAGAATTTGAATTGGAAAAGCTTTGTACTTCTACAAGCCAGTGCAGAATTTATGGTGTCTTTTCCTGTGGTGAGTGGAATCACCCATGTAAAATGTGTGAGAATTTGGATGTGAGAGATGTTATCATCTCTTCCAGGAAAAACTCAGAATTTGTCCAGTTGGAATGTGCTGAGTTTGGCAAATTCCATATTTGCATCATAGCAGTAAAAGGCATCTCTGCTTCTTTTGAATGTCACATTTCCTGCTTTGCCTCTGCTGCTATACAAGACATTCTGGTGAAAACCTTCAAAATTCTTACTGTAGAATTATACTAGAATGAAAAGGATTCTCTTTTTTTTTTTTTTTTTTTTTTTTTTTTTTTCCCACTTTAAATTGTCGAGTTTTCTGATTCTATTCTTGAGAAATCATGTAACTATTATAATCATAATATGCTTCATTATCCATCACCTTCTATCAAAAAAATACAAAATGGTCAGTTATTTAGGCTCATGATTAAATACAGAGAGCAAGCACAAGCCTAAAGACAGTAGACTTGAAAAATGCTATTTTCTGAAAGCAAATGCGGATCTTAATTTGAAAGCCAGCCCTAACTAGATAAATCTGAATCAAAACTCCAGTGCTAAAAGTCTGTCAGTCCTAAAGACAAAACTGCAAGATCATGTTGCATATCAAGGACATCCTACACCCAAACCAGTTACAGTGAAGCAGGTGAGAAATAACGTTATTTCCCTGTTCATCTTCCCACAGGCCAATTCCCCACATCTAGTGAACAGCAGCATGCCAGAGTCTTCAGTGAGGCTTTCACCTCACCTCACTTCACTCAGGCATCCTGAGCTGCCCATCATGTCGGGAAAGTGACAGGGAGTTATTGCTCAGCTCTCAATCTCTGCATGTCTCGTGCATGAAGAGTTTCCAGCCAGAGGTTTTTTTGACAGGCACATTACAGTGTAAACCTTTGGGCTTTAGGCACTTCATTTTCCAAGTCATGAAAGCTACTTATACTCGGTGAAAGACTCAGTGATAATCCCATTCTCTGGTGCTAATGGAATTCAGCACATTGGTTGCTTTTCATGGCATTTTTCCATGTCTCAGTTTTGGAAATGAGATCAGAATCAGGCCTCGACATTCTTTTCCCTTCTCTACACTTACTCACAGCAGTAATTAACATGAACCAAGCAAACGTTTCCCTGGCATCAGACTCTCACATGAAAAACATCAAGTCTGTGTCAGTCACTCACTGCCTGCTCATGCACCCCGGGCTATGGGGTGAAATGGTCTTTATTTAGCAATTAATGTCATAAAAGAATATGACAAATACAGTAAATTGCTCTGCTGCAAAGCCATTCTTTCACACTCACTCCTTTCTTTCATATCTTTACAAGGGTTATAAATTTGCATCACTCCTCTCTTCAAGCACACCAGCTCTAACAGAATCATTCAGATGAATCTACAGCCTTCTAAGGTAAGAGCAGCATGTAGCTAGGCAACAAAAAAGAATATAGTATTTTTCAGGAAGGAGGATTTTTCTAGATGATCTCATGCAGATGCAGTGCTTTTTTGCCATATAAGAAGAAAATGGTTCATTGGAGGCATGAGTCTGTCACCCTGGCACCATCAAGTCATGTTGATGTATAGGCTTCCCTTGATTAGCTGTGACAGAAAGTAACAAGGCATTCTATATTGTTCCTATTTCTCTGTATCTATTACATATTTGTGAGGTTTTTTACAAAGACTAAAACCACAAATGATTTTATGGCAGATTTCATTAACCGTCACCCAGATTAAAATGGAATACTTCAATAATTACCAAGTCGGCCGAAATAAATTGTATCTTAGTTCAGCTGAAACTGTGTCAGCTTTAAAAAAAAAAAGAGATTTTATGAATGGAAAAGACATCCTGTTGTAAGAATAGTCCATCACTATATGTAGGGACAGAGCTGCTGTGGATGGTTTACACCGATGTTTTGCTCGTGAAGGGATTTGGTCAAGCGCAAGCGGAAAACTCGATAGATCCAGCAGGACCATGCCTTGGAGCCCGGGATGAGGGTGGTGAACCCGGCTGACAGGGGCCGGCAGAGGTGCCCGGGCAGTGTCTGCGGCCCGGGGCTGTGCCGTGCCCTGCAGGAGCCCCGAGGGCCGGGCGGGACCCGCTGCCCGTCCCTGCGGGGCTGTGCGGCCGCTCCCGGCCGAGAGCGCAGCTCCATCTGCCGGGGCCGCCCCGGCCCGCCTGGGGATCCATCCCCGTTCCCATTTTCCCCACGTTCCCTGTTCTCCGGCTCGCCGGGTGTGTCTGTTCGTGCCGCCACGCACCGAACCTGCAGCGCTGCCGAGCGGCGTTTCCCGGGCTGGGCCGGCCCGGGCCGTGCTCGGCGCTGGCAGAGAGCTGCGGGAAGTAGGGAAAAATCCCATCCCGGAGCGTCCCGAGGTGTCCTGGCTGTGCCAGCTCGGGCTCTGTGCGCGGGGCTCCTGCGGCGAGCGGTTTTCCTGGTCTAGACCTGCCTGCGGCTGCTCAGGGACATTACAGCACAGCCTTGGCAGCTTTCGTGTGTTTCCTCTCCTTGGCGTCTTGTTTTATTTGTGTATTCCAGAGCCTGCTCTGGGGGTTGGGTTCATTCTTTCCAGCTGGACCAACGCACGATTCGTGTCTCTCCCGTCCTGTCGAAGCAGGGATTGCCCGGTTAGCCACGCAAGCCAGGAAAAGACACAATTCCTTTGTAGTCAGGGAAAGACTCGAGCAGCTTTTAAGAGGCTGAAGCCCGCAGGGCAGCAGAATGTCAGAGGAAGGTGCACCGGCTTCGTAACAGTCTCAGCAAAATTCCTGCCGTTTTAAGGATTAGCAGAATATATTGCAAGGGCTAATCTAATAGGATGCATTACCTGATGTGTATAGAATTTGCATCTAAGCTACAGTGTTTATTTATTCAGCCATAAAATGCAGAAAACCAGTTAATTGTGTGACTTCGTAACTCTGTAAGTACTTCTCCAAGTACTTAAACCACGGATGAACTGAACTGTCTGCACCCAAATGATATATGCACTTAAAGGAAGGCAGATATGACTGAAATTACAGTTGCTACAATGTTTACATTTTGTTTGAAAAAATAAATTCATTCTCTTGTTTTACCAGGAACAGCCCCATATTGTCCTTACAAAGATAAATGTGACAAAACTTCATCACTTCTATGCTAAAAACATAATCCAGAGTATAACCTCAGTTAAAGGTCTTAAGTTTTCAGGATCAGACCCAAAATGGTGAGTGGAAAGAGGAAGAAATTTTTTAAGCAACATCTCCTAGTCTCAGGCTCCTAGTCAATTTGTCATTAGTAAGAAACATTAATAAAGTAGAATTTGACAGGCTCTTTACAATGTTGACTTATGTTTCAAAAAACCCAATGCATAAATATGTTTTTATGAAAATAAGTCAGTACAAATTTGAGGAGAAACAATTTACGTGACTCACTCCTAATTATTTTCTTTCTGCCTAAAAAGCAATTGTTTGGGGTTTCTTTTAAAAGCTGGCTGCAGTGTTAGTAAAACCATTTTATGATTTTCAGTAATAAAAACTAGTTTTGTTGTATTAAAACTGTTAGGGGAAAAAAATACAATCAGTTGACATTTGTTGTTTTTCTCTGCAAGCATTTCAGACTATGTGGATGATTTATTTGTCACTTTGCAGGGAAAATAAGAAGTATTTTACTGCTTAGATACCTTCATAATCCTTAGGCAGAGCATGTGCCAGCTCTCCCATTAGCAAAGTGGAGAAATCAAGCTACCAGGGATCCCAGGGTTAAGCAAACTCCTGAAGACCTCCTGAGGTTATTTCAGTCAAAGCCATGTATGGCACATCTGATGGGAGCCCAGATGGAACTAATTTGGGCAGATTAGGAAAAAAAAGTGCTATGATAAACTATCGTCTCCAGGTTACACAAAAGTAAAGGGGAGAATCAGGTCCAGCAGAATTTGGTAGCGATGCCTTGCCAGTTGCTTGGGTCCTGCCCAGCTCAGCAGGGACACAGCTGGGCCCAAACCCTTTGGCCACTGCACTTAGAGCTGGCAAGTGGGCCAGGTCTCCCTTTGTCAGCTTAAAACATGGGGTTTATGGTGATACTGGTTCTCCTGATCCTCCTGTCTCCTGCTGTGTGTGACCCACCTGCAGTGGGACAGCAGTGCCCTGCAGCAGCACAGGGCACTGCTGCCATGTGGCACAGCCCAGCCAGGGAGGCACAGGGGGCCAGGCTGTGGCTGTGCCTGGGCTACAGGCCCCACATGGGAACCTCTCCTCCAGGCAGGCAGCTTGTAGGGAAGGAAGAAAGCAGAGGGGAAGGAGGTGTTTAGCATCAAGTGATGGGAGCTCACTTATTTCCCCGCCATCTGAAGGACAAAGCCTCCAGCAGAGCAGAAGCTCCATGTGAGGGCAGTGGCAGCACAGGGAGGTGTGGCACATCCCTGCTATTTCTCTTTCTCTCCCCAAAGGTCCCAGGCAGCAGCTGCTCCTCATTCCCAGGTCATATTTTTTCCACTCATTTAGTGGAAAGTAACTTCTGGCCTGTTCTCTCCCTCATGTCATGCTCTGGAAGCTGAGCTACAGCAGGAACCAGAGCCTGTCTTAGCACCTGTTCAAGAACCTTGCTGTCTGAAGGGTGCAAGTGCTGCACTGAGATGCTGCAAGGCAACAAACTGATGAGACAACTGGCGAGAGACCCTGAGGAGTGGTAGAATGAAACTGGGAGAGCAGGGTTTCATCCATCCAAAGAACCGGGATGTTTTTATCACTGCAGACAGTGCTGCACCTTAGACCCACAAAGGTAAGTTAAGAAATGGAGACAATCTGTGTGTGGCAGGATGCAAAAGCTCTTTACAGGTAGGATATAAACTAATAAATATATGAGTTGACAGTAAGAGATAGGTGAAGAGGTCACAGAGTGTGACAGTGTCTTCTGCAGTTACTGAAGTGTGTTGGACAAAATGAGGGCTCTCTGCTATTTGTGCATTTCGTAAAAATGCCCTGTATTTTTAGCATTTCATGGAATGAAAATTTTATGTGCTATTAAATGTTGCTGGCAAATGGCTGTGAGACCAGCAAACTTAGACACACCTCAGCTTTCCCTAGTTTGGTTCTCTTTGCTGTTACTTAGTAACATCAGAGAGATTTTTGCTATAAACTTCTCTTTTGTCTATGGAAAAAACGTTGACTCTGCCACTTCTTCAGTCTGTATTTATGCCAAATAGTGCATTTGGTAAAGGAAGGGAAAGTGGTCCAGTTCTCTGCTTGACAGGCTAAAGGAAAATGCTTTTAACAGCTATAAAAAAAATTGTAAAACACAGAGTTGATAAATCAAAACTCCAGAGGGAGATCTTTATCAAAGCCCTCTATTGACGCAGACGCATCACTCTTGAGCATGGCCAGAATACTGAAATAGCTTTTATAAATTAACATTTCCAGTGTGTGGCACACGCTGCTCCACCCAAGGGCCACAGGAAAGAGTGCCATGCAAGGGTGAAGTTCTTCTGCGGACAGTTCAGCTGCATCTTTGAATACAAAGCCGCTTAGCTGCTTCCCTGCCACTGCTGAGCCTGGGGCATGCACGGGCTGCACTAGGTTCAGACTGCTGGCACCAGCAGCAGGGACACTGTGGCAGCGGTGGGAGGGATTCTGCCCCCACCCCGAGGTGCAGGAGCTGCCTTGGTCTGGGGGCTCAAACACACACTAAAGCAGGTTATTCCAGGGACAGCACAGACAACTGCCCTGTGAGCACCCTGGGAGCGGGGAATGCCATCCAGCTGCCTCAGGGAGCTCCTGCCGGCACCCTGGGAGCGGGGAATGCCATCCAGCTGCCTCAGGGAGCTCCTGCCGGCACCCTGGGAGCGGGGAATGCCATCCAGCTGCCTCCGGGAGCTCCTGCCGGCACCCTGGGAGCGGGGAGTGCCATACAGCTGCCGCNCAGCTGCCTCAGGGAGCTCCTGCCGGCACCCTGGGAGCGGGGAATGCCATCCAGCTGCCTCAGGGAGCTCCTGCCGGCACCCTGGGAGCGGGGAATGCCATCCAGCTGCCTCAGGGAGCTCCTGCCGGCACCCTGGGAGCGGGGAATGCCATCCAGCTGCCTCAGGGAGCTCCTGCCGGCACCCTGGGAGCGGGGAATGCCATCCAGCTGCCTCAGGGAGCTCCTGCCGGCACCCTGGGAGCGGGGAATGCCATCCAGCTGCCTCAGGGAGCTCCTGCCTGCACCCTGGGAGCAGGGAATGCCATCCAGCCACCCCTGGAAGGCTCTGCCCAGAGCCCAGGAATGTGAAGCAGATGTCTGCTCTTGGCATTTTTCCTGGACTTGAATGAGGCTGTTTGTATGCAACACAGCTGCTCCAAAGGGTCATAGCTTCTCATGGAATGTGTCCTGTTACAAAGCATTCCAGAGACTAAATTTAGGGCTAGCATTTTGGAAAAATAAACATCTGAAAAGAAATATTTCTAATTTGTGTTAGACACAAATTAGTGTTTTCTTCTCCCCCTTTGTCTCCATACAACAGGAATCAGCTAATGATCATTAAAAGCAGAATGGAAGATTTTCACCAGCACTGGTGGTACATTGTCAGCAAGTACAGAGCTGAGGGAGCCTGGACAGGAGGGCCTGGGGCCTTCAGCAAAGTCACTGTCGTTGTTTCTATCATAAATACAACATCCACATCACTTAAATAAACATGCCAGATCTAAAGTAATCGAATTCTCCATCCCTAAACAGCAGAAGTGAGACCTCTTCTTTGAAAACCCACAGCAGATTCCCCTTACTGAAAAGCCATCCCCCACCTATTAACTCTAAGTGTAAACCATCAAACACATTCTGTTGCTTCTCTGAGAAGGTAAATGGTACAAAGTGCATCCCCAGGGCTGCTGTGTACAGTGCGCTTCATGAGGCAAGTGCCAACACCCCAATAAATTATTTAACACCAGTATTATGTAGTGGTGAAAGCCAAGCAGAGAGCTTCAGCAAAGCACCGTTTACTGATTCCTTCTCTGTTTGGAGTGCAGGTTGAAGCAATCTGTTGGCAGCTTAGTCATCCTTCTGTTTTCCCCCTGGCACACACTTGCATTTCTTTCTTCCCCAAAATCTGGGAGGCAAAATTTATTTTCTTTTAAAAAAGCCACCAAAAACCAGAAAACAAAATCAAACCAACCAAGCGTGGTGCCCAGGAGCTGCCTGCATGCATTACCATGGCTGAAGTTTCATCTGTGGTGCAAATGTTGGCAATGTCAGAACTAATCAGTTCAGTGATTCAACAAGAGAGGCAGAGAGGAAAGCTGGGCCATTCTGTTCCTTGCCCAATATTATTATTACATAAATACTGTCTTTATTTGCAGTTTCATTCATACATCCCAGCAGTGCTGCCCATTCAAAGGATGCTGAGCCAAATGAGCAGGCTGAGGCTGCTGCAGAGTCAGCTTTCTGTAGAAGCCCTGTGCAAACAAGGGAGGCTCAATTCTGAAATGGGAAGGTCTGGCTTTGTTTCTCTCCTATTTTGCTGTGTGACTTCAGATGTCACACTTGGAGCACTGGACTGGACTGCTAGGCTGTGCTTTACGCAATGTCCACAAGCTTCACCCTTTTTAAACACCATCTCAGACCCTCCCAGAGAAAATGCTACTGGAATACAAAGCACTACCACCAAGTTGGTAAGCACAACCTCTAGTTTAGAAAGTGCATTTCTTATTTTCCAGATAACTGATGGCAATGAAATCAACATTGTATGTGTGCATGCACCAAAATACCCAACAAGATTTCTCAACAGGTTGTTATTTTTCCATGTGGTGCACGACTAGAGACATGTTCTACAAAAATTCAAATTAACCCTTTATGAGTTTTTCTGTTGTCAATGTCTGTCAAAGACAACAGTTCAGTGAATGCCACAGCTCCCAAACCAGAAGCAGAGGCTGGGTTTTAGCATTAAATCTCAAGACATTTAAAGCAAAACTTGTCCTTCAGCTGTCAAACACTGTCAAGACAGTCTTTCAGCAGAGCCTGCTGGGCTGTTCATACTGAGAACTGTTAATGACTCCTGTATTGCAGGTGCACAAATAAAACCTCCCTCAAAGATACTGTATTTCCTACCATAATGAAGTAGTAATTAAAAATAAATCATATTTTATACAGGTCTAGAGAGCCTTCCATATTTCGCTAATCCAAGGTAAGATAATTAAAACCAGACACATGATTTGGAAGGGTGGACACTTACTGCTAAATGTCCTCCAACTTTGCACACACCAGCTTGTATAATTTGTGATGTCTGAAGCTAAAACTATATCAGCAGTCTGAAACTGTCATAGGAATGCAAAGATTTTAACTAAAAATTATCTTGGTGTACTTGTTTAGTCCAGTGTGCAAAATGCATTTCTAAAATGCAGCTTATAACTGATTTTTAGTAGTGAGAAACCAGTTAAAAACAAGTTGAAAAAAAAATCTTTAATGAAAATTTGTACCTATGCAATGACTCACACAATTAAAAAGCCAATTTTCATTATATTTTTGTAGCTGTTTGTAAGCTAACTCCCCACACAGCATTTTTTGAAAGAGCAAATAAACATTTCCTCAAGAGAATTTAAGTGATTTTATTTTGCTCATAGATTTATGTATAATGTAACATCACCACTTATATACAAAACTAGTTCAATAGATCAGAATACCAATGATTTCTTCACCAGGCAATTATGACCGAGCAGATAAACACTGATTCACCACTTCCAGCAGGTGAGAGTTTTCCAAAGCAGCTGCCACACGTTCTTTATCAGCAAGCTGTTTATTAACTGCAGAAAAAACCCACAAGAAACCCGTCAGGACATTAGGACTTGATGTCTTCTTGAAAGCATTTTACGCTGAGACACATAATCACAGTTGCCATGGTACTGCAGGCGGTTCTGAGCATGCAAAGTGCACCCCAGAGCTGCTGTCTAAAGGCAGAGCCTCTCTGTCATCACAGTTATCCAGCTAGCTGGCCGTGATTCAGCAGCAGGGAGCTGCTCCGGAGGTGTAACGCAAGAAATCCCCGTTTTCCTCCCCTCTCCCAAGTGCTCAGGCAAATCAATGACTATCTGAGAGCACAGGTTGCCCGAGGAGATGTTTAAAGAACACTACAGAACACTCCATGTTCCTGTTCTGGAACATCCCCCAGACTCTGACGCACAGAAAGTCCGAGACACTGAGCAGCTGCTCTGCAGCTGTGGGAATCTCTCTCCTCTCTAATTTTTGAGATTAAAACAGATATAAAGACCACCCAAGAGAGGACTAAAAGCCTTACCTGCGTGCTCAGAGGCATGTGTTCCTGGTGTTATATGAACATCCAGCTGAAAGAGCATCACAAAAGAAACAGGGGTCAAGTTCAACAAAACATTGGAAGGTTAAGTTCAAACTAATAAAAATAAGATAGTAACAAAAAGAGGGGGGAAAGGACATTCTTGCTACTATCAGTTACTCCATATAACAGAATAAAATAAAAATCTAAAATAGCAGAATATTCTGCATTTGCATCTGCTTAAGCCTGCTTCGGACAAGGGTGAGACCTCCCCTCCCGCCGTGCCACAGAGCACTGCAGTGATTCCCCTCAGAAGCCCACCGGCCCATGACAACAGCCCCAGACCCACAGTTGCGCAGATATTTCAGCCTACTGCCCTCTCTGCTTCCTGCAGTCTCCCTCACACAAAACATGAAAAAAACTGGTTATTTTTCACTGTAAGGTAGATAGCGCCTTTTTTTTTTCCTTTTTAAAAATTTTTTCTGAACACACTCCCCTCTTTTGCTTTCCCCAGTGATTTGATTCCTCACCTTGAATCTCTCGGGCAGAGAGCGGATCAGTTTGACCTTTATGGAGAGGCCGATGAGGGTGGCCATGCTGCAGTGCGGGATGGTGGGGGTGAACTCCACCGACACCGTGCTCTCGGCATCGTTCACCTGCGAGAAAACACACAAACACCCGCTGCTCTCACCTCAGACTACCCTGAGGCCTTTCAGGGGAAATTCGACTCTCTCATAGATTTGTTCATTGACATTTTTCAGTACTATGTTTAGGTACTACGATAAATATATTTAAATATTATAAAAAAAGCAATTAGTTATCGGACGGCTGAGGCAGCACATCCCGGCAGGGTCTCACTTTCACCCGCACTTGCTCGACGACGTTCAGCTCCTCCAGGGTGAGGGGGTGCTCGGGGTCATTGATGGAGCGGATGAGATGTGCGGGTTAAGGAAAGCGGCGCTGCCCGGCCCGCCCGCGCCACCGCCCCGGCCCGGCCCGGCCCGCCCGGCCCTGCCCTCCGCTCCCGCAGGATATCGAAGATCTCCCGGTCATCGATGGCGTCGGGCAGCTCGTCGTCCTCCTCCCGCGCCGTCACGGGGCGCTCCCCGGAGCGGCGGTAGATGAGGGGGTTCGCGTTCTCCAGCGGCGCCGCGCCCGGGCCCGGGCCCACCATGGTGGCACCGGCACCGGAACCAGCCCGGACCGCGATCGGCACCGCACCGCGCGAGGCCCTGGGCGGGCACGGCCTCCCGGGGGCGGGAGCGGGGCGGGCCCGGTTCTGACGGTGCCTCCCGGGGGCGGGAGCGGGGCGGGCCCGGTTCTGAGGGTGCCTCCCGGGGGCGGGAGCGGGGCGGGCCCGGGTCTGAGGGTGCCTCCCGGGGGCGGGAGTGGGGCGGGCCCGGTTCTGACGGTGCCTCCCGGGGGCGGGAGCGGGGCGGGCCCGGTTCTGAGGGTGCCTCCCGGGGGCGGGAGTGGGGCGGGCCCGGTTCTGAGGGTGCCTCCCGGGGGCGGGAGCGGGGCGGGCCCGGTTCTGAGGGTGCCTCCCAGGCATCAGCAGGCTGGAAGGGAATGGAGTCGGCGGTGAAGTGTCCGCCGAGGGCCTCCGGGCTGGGTCCGGTGCTGCCAAGGATGCTCCGATTAAAGTTGTTTATCTCATCTGTTCCCTACTTTGAAAAATCAAACAAAAAAACCCCACGCAAACTTAAACTGGAGTGATCGCGTGTAGCGGTGACATACTTTGGCTTCATACACCCCTTTAAAAGGGGATTGAGGTAAGAGTTAACTATTTTGATTTGTGTTTCTTCTTTTTTTATCGTTAATTTCTAGTTATTTGTAATCTCTAATCCCGGTTGTTTGAGGGGGTGTGGTTTGGGTTTTTTCTTGCTTTGTTTTGTTTGTGGTGGTGTTTCGGTGAGGCTTTTTTTGTTCTAAGAGGTTTTTAAAGAACTTTATAGAATTTAAGCCTGGAGCCTGTTCAGACTTACTCTGTTTTCTCTGCCTGTGGCATTGACAGCAGATGAACTACGACCGGCGCTGCCGCTGCCGCCGGGGCTGGGCCATGGCCAGGGTCAGGTAGTGCGAGGTGGTGGTGCTGGCGCTCGGGAGGCGTTCGCTGCAGTTCACGCTCACAATTCAGCCGCGCTCCCTGCGCCGGATGCCCTCGCTGGGACCTTTGTCCCCTTCTTTTCCGCATAAAACCGGAGTCACCGAGAGCCCAATCGAGGGTGAAAAATGGCTCCTCCAAGCCCGACTGCCTTGCTTTGCACCTTGTTTTGTAGTGTAGCGTTCCTCATGTGCGGGGCAAAAGGTGAGACCCACGATCTGTTATTGCTGCTGGGGAAGCCACTGCAACAACAAGTTGCAGTGATTTTTTTCAAGGCCAGTAAATCTCTTAAGCTTTGGTTACCTACCTTCAAAAATGCCTTCATATTGCAAAAATTACTGGTTTTGTGAAATGAAGCTATTTTTGAGATGATTTAATGAAAATAAAGTTTTCTGTCTTTTTAAAAAGGTAGAAAGCAGCAACGTTTCTGAATTATCTAAACAAAATATTTTTAAGATCTTGTTGAATGATAAATTTAGGAAATGTTAATGATTTTGCTGTTTGCTCTGAAATTTGCTTTTGCACAGTGACTAAACTCTGTCCTACCTGGCTCCAGGTGTCAGTGGCAGGAGGGTTTGGCAGGGAGTGTCTGTCACTGCACAAAAGCAAAATGAAAACTGAACAAAATTGAAAGGAATAAGCTGAAAGGTTCTAAATTTAAAAGTCAGTTTAAGGTACTTAATAGAAAAGTCTGTTTGATAATTATGAAGATGCGATTTAATTTTTTTTTTTTTTTTTTACCTCTTGTGTTGCTTAGGACAGAGTGCTGCTGAGCCAGAAGTGACTGTTGCACTCGGACGGCTCAAAGGAACACAGACAAATGTGAAAGGGACAGACAAGCGTGTAAATGTTTTCCTTGGAATTCCTTTTGCAAAAGCTCCTCTTGGATCCTTGAGGTTTTCCCCACCTGAACCACCTGAACCCTGGACTGGTCTGAGAGATGCAACTTCTTACCCACCACTGTGAGAGCTGTTCAGTTCGTTTGTAAACAGAACCTGCCCATGCTGGTCAGGGTTCTGTTTATTGGGGTACAGAGGCCTGATTTTTTGCTGAGGAGTTTGTGTTTGGTAGTGGATACACTGCTAGTACTGGAATATTTCAAGTATGGGTGTGGAGATGTGCTTTTACAAGCTGCACCTCTCACTGCTTCTAAATAACACAAAATTCAAGCACTCTGTGGGGATTCAGCCTGTGGGGCAAAAAAAAAGTGTGTTTGTTTTCTCTATCGTTTTTACATTGATGCTGCTCAGTTTTAGTACTAATAATTGTGCTTTTTCCTTTTTTTTTTTGGTGAAGATGTCCTCAAGATCTGTCCATGTTGAAAATAGCTGAAAAAAACTTTAAAGAAAAGCATATTGCATTCCAAACTTCTGAAGACTGTTTGTATCTCAGTGTTTACAGCCCTGCTGGCTCAAGCAAGAAGGACAAGTTACCTGTATGTAAACCATTGAACAAACTTGTGTTTTATAAAGCTTGCAAGTAATGATTGCTCCTAAGAGACTTAATTGCTTTTGAAAATGTGATGCTGCACAAGCAGAAATAATATTAGCATGTAAAATTCAAAGTCCACCAATCTGAAATTCAGCTGCCATCATGCTTCAGTGATTTGGTGTTCCTAATTCTTTGAGGTTGTTTTCCTTTTTGAAATGAAATCTAAAAACCAGTGCATAAAGGTGTGTCTTGCCCTTTTGTTTCTGAGGTAATGGTGTGGATCCATGGAGGCAATTTTATATTTGGTGGTGCTGCTAGGTATGATGGCTCTGCACTGTCAGCCTACGAGAATGTTGTGGTGGTAATAATTCAGTACAGACTGGGACTCCTTGGATTCTTCAAGTAAGATCACCTATTTCACTTTTTACAAAGTACTTGCTGTCATGCTTAAAGCATGAGTAGTTCTGTTTGCTAAATCTGCTGAACTTCTATATCAGCTTCCCACTGTTACAGTGGTTTAAATGTACATAATTCACTGACATCAGGACTTCAGAACACCAAGAAATATCTGTACATTCCATCTGCATCGTCATGTGATTGCACCCTGCTATCAAATCATGGTTGGGCTTATTTGGATGGGATGTTTGTTCTGGCCTTTGCTTCCATCCTCTGGTGTGTAAAGCAAAAACTCATGTAGAGTAAAGGCCAGGGATCCACCTGTGTAGGGTTGAGCAGAGAGTGGAGGCAAGTCAGGGGCTGAGGTGTGACCATGAGGGGCTGTAGGTCAGGGCCAAATATGACACTTTGCACAATATATAAATTGTTGAGATTGACTTTACTGTGGTACTGTTACTGTTCCTGAGGAGTGGCTTGTGCTGCTTTCCTTTCAGTACTGGTGATGAGCACGCCCGTGGGAACTGGGCATACTTGGATCAAGTCGCAGCTCTTCAGTGGGTCCAAGGAAACATTGAGCACTTTGGTGGAGATCCAGGATCTGTCACTCTCTTTGGTGTATCTGCAGGATCTTGCTCTGTTTTTGCACATGTAGGTATATAGTAGATAGAAATAAAAATCTTCAAAAACTCAATTAGTGTAACTTTTCATGCTTAATCTGGTTTTTGACAGTAAGTTTAGCAGCACATTGTGCTAAATCTGGAGACTTCCCCTGTCAGCAAAAAAGATGTGTAATTCCCCACTGAATCCAGGAGTCTAGTCAAGCATAGAGTTATGGATTAAGGGTGTTAATGTAGAATAAATACTTTCTGTTCTTCCCTTCTTGGCAGGTGTTATCTCCTTTATCTAAGGGTCTCTTTCATAAAGCAATATCAGAGAGTGGAATTCTAATTCCCCCCAATAAAGATTTACATCTTTCAACAGATCTTGAGGTAGGCTCATTTTTCTGCATATTAAAGTCTTTGTAAGCTAAAACAGGATGCTTATATGTGATAATTAGTTTAAAAGAGAAAAGGGGAAAATCTCATTGCATACTGTGCAACAGAGTTGATCCAGTTTATTCTTGCAGCACACCTGTTTAATTTCAGTCTGTTTAGTGTTAGAAATAGATTGTATAATATGATTATAACAGCTGTGGGCTGACAGAGGTATATTCAGTCACGCACATGCCAAGCTAGGCAAATGTCTGTTTTCATACCCACTGTACCCTATACAGTAACTGTGGCATTCATTATGGAAAACTGAACAAGAATCCAGAAGAAGAAATCAGGTTTTTATTTACCTACAGTCTTTTAGGGAGGGCCTTTATGTGATGTAAATTAATTAAATATAAAACAAAATAACCTTAAAATAAAATTTCTTTCTAAAAGTGCCTTTTAATTTCCTTTCCTGTAATGGCAGATAGTAATAATGTAAATGTTTCTGAATTTTCTTTCCTTATTTGGTTTATGCTACAAGCTTGTATTATCTCTACAGCAAAGTTTGAAGAACAGTGAATGGAAATACAGCAAGAAAGAGAAGTACACCAGAATGATTTCCCTTTGTGATCACACTGTGGCATTTCTAGTAAAATAAAATACTCAAAGATCTATCAAGCTCACCTAAATCTGCCACCAAATCAAACTATTAACAGCAGTGTGTATAATGATTTTCTAACAGTGCTTGTCTTTGTTGGTAATTTTCAGAAAATTGCCAGTATCTTTAAGTGTGAGATGAGCAGTTCCCTCTCCCTGCTGAACTGCTTGAGGAAGCAGGAAGCAGAGCACCTAGTCTTTAACAGCAAGGTAGGTGAGACTTCATGGCAACAGAATTTTTTAATGTCTCACTTGCAAAACTTTAGCTCAGCCTCTGATCAGAGTTTGTTGATGGTCTGTTCCAAAGTCAATTTTTCTTATCTTTTGTCAAAATACTCTCTAAATGTTGAAATAATTTCACACATAATTTCTCTCTGGAAGTTTCGGCAGTGTCACAGCACCTGTAAAGTTGTGAGTGAGGTTTGAGCATCCCTATGTTTTAATGTCAGAAGCAGCACAGGATCAGGAACCCATTACATTCCTCTACACCTTGACCCAGCCAGGCTTGCATTTTATACTCCTGTGCCATACTAAATTTATGTTACAATGGCTGTAGATACTTGAATTTCTTAAAGCCCTTTTTTGCACTTTGGACATTAAAGGTGGACATCTTACATGATTTGAAGGAAAAATTGGAAATACTTGTAACAGCTAATTTGATCTTTTTTTTTCTCTTCCTTCAGGAAATCTCATTTCTACCCTTAGTTTTGGATGGAGTGTTTCTTCATAAGCCACCTGAAGAGATATTGGCTGGAAAAGAATTCAATGCAGTCCCATTTATGATAGGAGTCACCAACAATGAATTTGGCTGGAATATTATATCTGTAATTTAATGTCTATTCTTTACTTTTAATGTGTTTTTAATGTTTGTGTTAAGTGGCAGGACAAGTCTTTGCACTGTTGGAAATACATACAAGGTAAACTTTGCTTGCATCATGGCTCTGCAGTGACCCAGAACCACCTGGTCACAAGAGGGTGAGAGAGGCTTCATCCTGCAAGTTTACATGGACACATCAGTTGGAACATCAATTTTGTAAAGTATTTTCTTATCCTAAAATTTTAATCCCTCACCCAGAGAGAGGAAAAAGAATGAAACAATCAAGGGCTTATTACTGAAAGAAAAATAAAGCCAATCCTTTCCCCCACAAGGCACAGGAGTCAGGGTTGATACATAGTGTGTTTAAAAGTGTGCCACTGATCACCTAGACCAGCTTCCCTTGTGTGTCATCACCACCCTGCAGAAAGAGCTTTCATTTGAAAATCCCATCTGGGGCAGAGTGTGGGGACAATGCAGGTGTCCAGCCCATTCTCTGTGCAGAAATCCTTTCTCATAGGAACTCAATGGGTAACTCAAAAGCATGAGCAAATGCTCTCAAGTGCACAAAAACTGCAAGAGATGGATTTATGTCCTCTCTCTTTCTTGTCCCTTTTTTTCATTTCCTAAGTATTCAAGTTCCTTTCTGCAGTACAAAGCATTTGTTCTGGATCTGTGTAGCAGCTGTCTCTGGGAGCATGCTGGTTTTAAGTCCCAGAAGAACAATGCAAAGTGAAATCTGTTTGAATTTATTTTACGGACAGAAGAGTTGTTTTGTGTAATGCTGTAAAAGAGGAGGAACACTGCCTTATCCTTATTTCAAAGGGCTCAAACAATTGGACTAGAGACAGGCTGCCAGTGACTTTTAAAATCTCTCCCAACAGAATGAAAATCTGCCTATGAGACAGAAGCAGCTTTTTGCTTCAACTCTGCCCTAATGTTTTCTAGTCTTACAAGTTTCTTAATGTTACTATAAGGATAAACTATGTAGTACGAGTGATCTATGTACAAACCTCCACCAAGGTAACATTTACTGCAGTAAATACAAGCTTTTCAAGACAGCTGCTGCATTGTGCTGCACTTCTGCATGTGATTTGATGCTTCAAAAATAAACACCAGTAGTAAGAACTAATGGAATAATGTAGTTCCAATGTTGAAAATAATGGAGACATTAAATGGTGCTATTAACATTGGTTTTTTTTCTTCTGTGCAGACATCCAAAATGACAGGTTTGAGGGAAATAGGAGATAGAAAATCAATTACCTCAACTGTAGAGTTTTTTCTACCAATGATAGTAAGTACTGCTGCACTAATCTAATTTGAGAAGTAAGTTTTCTTTTTCATGTATGTAACAGATTTGGGTCTCACTGCTTGAGTCATAATGTTACTGAGGGCTAAGGTCATGTTATGCTTTGGGGAGAGTCCCAGCAAAGTTAACAGGACCGGGGTGTATGGAGTTGCACACAAATAGGATTGAGTCAGGCCTGGGATTTGGGAAAATGCCTTTTTCATTCTAGACCTCAACCAATACTTTTATCTTACATATTTGTAGGATTACTGTGATGGTATCCTAAGTGTTAAAGTATCTCATGGCTAATCTCCTGCTTGGAGGGTTTCAAGGTGTATTTTTCAGTATGTTTACATTAAATGTATCTTTTAAAGTAGTTACTTTGCACTCCTAGTTTTGAGGTGTATCTTTCAAGCAGCAAATTCTAACCCTGAAAACTTACACTGTGTTTGGAGATCCCACTGGTCTTGTCCTCTTGTCTAATAGTCCATGAATCTGCCAAGGACTGAGAATTTACTTTTGAGATTCCCATCTCTCTTCTCCTGAAGAAAACAGAAGCCAAAGATATTGTCAGGAGAAATTGCTGGATCTACACTTATTCCTGTAAAGTTTTAACCCGTATAGATCTGGTGCAATTTGACCTGAGGTGGTTGGTTTGTTTGGTATTTTTTCCCCACAAAAAGCATGAATAGGTTTTGTTTCCCATCAACATGAGTGCTGTCCTGGACCTTTGTGCCTTTGCAGAATCTCTGAAGTTTAAAAGATGGCAATTTTAGCTGCTAATTCAGACAGTGATCATTTGTCTGTTTGTTTCTTGTCTCTTAGGATCTGCCCTCAGATTTTCTACCCATGATCATAGATGAATATCTGGGAGACACAGAGGATCCTGCAGAGCTACGGGACCGATTCTTGGACCTGCTGGGGGACATGGCAATTGTCATGCCTGCCATTAAAGCACTGAATTTTCACAGGGGTGAGCTGATAAACAGCAGTGGGACATTCAAACCTCCTACTGGAGGCTGGTTCAAATGATGTAGACACAAATCCTGTCATATATAGGCAACCCTTCCTGAGATTCCCAGTGGGAACTTGAGGAATGATACAGGTCTTCAGGGTTGTGTGTAGTCCCTTATCTTTGTATTAAGCGTCTTGCACTGTGCTCATAATCACAATATATTGAGAGCAGAGTGTGATAACACAGGTAAATGTTTGCTAACTTAAGTATGCAGGCTTAAAGATTAAAACATATCAAAGCAACCTTTGTCCTTTGGCCCACGGCTACTTGGGAGGTCAGCAGCTCTGTGGTTTGGAGATTTTCTGCTGTCTTAAGTGTAGACAAGCCATGCCAAGATACCCAGAACTGGAACTAGTTTGATGTTATTTTGTTTTCTGTAAGTTTTCCTAGGGTGGATCTTTGAATTTTTATCTTTTTTTTTCTTTTTGGTAAGTGCTAAATGCTTAATTTTGCCTTAACAATGAAAGTATATATTTGAATGTAACAATTACGTTAGAAATGTGCCCAGTATAAAGCTTTGTTTGAAGTAATATTTTAAACAGCTGACGACAACTGTAGTTTATGTATCTCTTCTTTAACTCTCTAAATGTTATGTCTTGCAGAGTCTGGAGCTCCTACCTACTTCTTTGAATTCCAGCACCGGCCCAGTTCATACTGGGATAGCAAACCAGACTATGTGAAGGCTGACCATGGGGATGAAGTTGGCTTTGTCTTTGGGGGGCCATTTCTGGCTGGTGACATCCAGCTCCGCAGTAAGGAATAGACACTGTTCACTCATAAATTAATCTGGTAGCACTGGCATTCTTCTATTCAGTGTTCTATTCATTTTTATCAGACTGAAGTGCATATATTGGCAGTGAGACCAAACCATAACCCTTTCTCCTGTCAGAATTGGTTTTACACATTTAACCACCTTCTCCATCTTCTCTCCTGTACAGTTCGCTTGTTCTCAAGCACAGTAAGTTCCACATCTTGTCCTCAATTCAGCAAATAGGACATTTGCTAGAAAATTCACTGTTGTTATCCCAGGACTGTGCATGAATTTGCCAAATAGCTTTGGCTGAAAATGAAATTGAAGGAAAGGTCAATTAAACTTGCAGAGTGCTTGGGAAGCAGGAAATCCAGGATCTCTTCTTCTCCTGAGGAGTTTAGGCCAGTATCTCCTCCTTTCCAGGAAATCCCATAGGCTGTCAGGCTCCAGAGACTGGGAGACTTGGTCTTTTTTTCAGGAAGCGATTCCAGCTGTGTTCAGAGCAAGGCTTGGAGTTCAGTGTTTCATTTTCTGTGTAAAGATCTAATGGTTAGGTCTGTTTTGCTCAACAACTCAATTAATACTTGAGCATTTATTCGAATGGAACCAGTCCGTTTAGGGAGGATTAAAGGTATAATCCCAACATTTCCATGAGATTCTGGATGTTCCTTCTGGCAGAATCCCACCCTGTTATATTCCAAATAAATCTGCCAGTCACTGAACAGTTAAGATACATGATGCCACTTCCTAAGGAACATTATGAAGCCAGGAACATCCTTTAATTACATATGCCTAAAACAGTAATACTCAGCATGGAGTATTTTCTTTTCCATGGAACAAATTAGGAACAGTTCTTGTTTTGACAAAGAGACACAAAAATTCTGCTTATTTTAAGTGAATTCACCATTTTTTGTGGTTTTATTTTTCTCATTTGCACAGTAGTTCAAAGTCTGGTTCAAAGCCTGCACAAGTGAAAGTATTTCCTTTTACTCCATTGAACTTTGGAGCAATCCGGCTGTGTTGTAAAGCCCTTTGTTAATCTGTTACCAGAGCCTTTTTGTTTTGCTTATATTTTATATATATTTTTTTTTTTTTACTTACGTACCTTGGCACTAGAAAACACTGAACAGTTCTTTTCCTCTTTGACTGAATTTACCAAGGGCATTAAGATACCAAACATTTTTCTTAGTGTATTGAGATGCATTTATAATGAAAAACACACTGGAATTCAAATAATTCTCACCTAGTGATACAGTGAGCTTATGTGCTCAGAAATGGAGTGGCATCATCTTGTGTGAGAATGAAGAAATCTTTGCCTAGTCATGCTCTGAATAATAGGGAGAATTTTGGTCCCACAAAACTAGAATGGGATCCAGGAAACAAAGCCATGTGGCCCATTCCTGGAGTTGTACTGGGATGTGGGACACGGGGGTTTTTTGGTTCTGCTCTGATTTCCTAGAAGGTTACAGGCACATTACTTTATTTCCTTGTACCCAAATTCCCCGATTTCTACAGTAAGGGTAATTATGCTGAAGTCAGTCATGAGGCCTGCTGAAATCCCTTGATGCTTGCTGTATTACTGATATTTTGCTGGTGTTGTGTCTCTTGCAATTGCTAAGTTGTTACAGCATGTTCACACACAGAAATGCTGCTCTTTTAGTAGCAATGTCTTGATTTCTGCCACATAGAGTAACTGTTCTGATTTTTTGTCTTTCAGGTGAAGTTACAGAGGAAGAAAAGAACCTCAGCAGAACTCTAATGAAGTACTGGGCTAACTTTGCTCGAAATGGGTAAGAAACATGAGACTCATGGCAGATATTGCTGCTTTGCACTGACTCCATGGGGAATTGGCTGTTTTGTTGGTTCAGTCTTAACTTCTGTGGTTGAATTCCCCTGTGACTGAAAAGGGCACTCACTCTTTCTTTCCTCTTGCTTACAGAAATCCTAATGGAGAGGGTCTGGTTGAATGGCCGTCTTACAACCAAAATGAAGAATACTTGCAGATAAATCTACAACAAAAGAAAGACAGAAAGTTGAAAGAAAAGAAGGTAGAATTCTGGAAAAGAGTGATCCTTGAAAAGACAAAGAACAAAAGCATGGAAAACAAGAAGATTAATTTAGAGTTATAGTTTACAGTCTAAACATGCACATAATATGCAAACTATTGGGATAGTAAAAGAAATTACTTGAAGTAATTTTGAGGATAAAATTACATTTCCTTTCTTTGCACCTTTTCTTCACAGTTGTCATACTTGCAATTATTAGCTGCAAAAATTCTAGTTGATCCTTCACTTGTTAAATACAGCTACTAGATTTCCCCAATGCTCAGATTTTTTTGTCACCCTCCGCCATGACTGAAGACAGAATGTAGCAGCAACATTGTTTTAATAAAGTTAAATCAATGAAGACCCAAGTTGTGAGTAAAACTATCTCTTGATGCCAAGTTTATCAGGGGTACGGAAGTTTTGGTGTGGTGTAGATACAGAAATGTCCTCAGTGGAAAGAAGATGAAGCCACAGAATGTTCTGCTTTGTCAATTGGTTTTACAACTGAGGCAGGATAGTTCTGACTGTTGTGGTACCTAATCCATAACAGTAGTGCTGGAATTAAGACTTCTCCCAAATGTCAGAAAAGGGAGAAAATGCCTCCAGTATTCTCTCCACAATTCTCTCCTTTTAAATTTAGCTGTAACTTCTCTACAAGGATTAACATTTCTGTCTTTTCCCCAGTGCTTCTCTCTGTGCTCCAGGCTGTTTCCTGTGTCCCTGTTTGCACTGGCTCACAACCTCACTGCCCTTTTTCCTTCTGTGCCAGGGCCACGCCAGGGCCCTCACCGGCTGATTGGCACTTGGGCTGCCGAGAACAAGGCTTGAACTCTTCATGGCAGAGTTGTCAATCACTTCTCTGTCTTTGTCTCCTGTACCTGGCTCCTAGGCTGCTCCAGCTATCCCAGCCACCTTCCTGGTCACACTGGTGCCTCACAGCAGAGTGATGCAGCTCCACAGATCCTACAGGGCAATGAACATCAGTTCCCCCTCACTTCATCTCCCCTCTCTATCTCTGGAAGAATTTTAAATTGTTCATGGCTAGTAATGTCCTACAGCAACTAGCTACCCATCCCTTCTTTCCAAATTACTTTACTGGGAGGAGTAGGGTGGGATTTCCTATCTCTTCTTGCCCAAGTTCTGATGCTAAGCAGAACTCAGGAGCAGGGTGAGACTGTTAACACAGCTGCAGTTTTGGTAAGCAGAACTTCCTCCTAAGCATCTGTCCCCGCTCCTTGTTTTACCTCCTTTGTTTTGTGAGGGGATTATAATTTCAAAATAGTCTTGCTAAATCTTCATTGCACAAACCCTTGAGATGCTGTGCCACTTCCTTTAAAAGGAGATGAACAGGCAGTGTTGTATGGATGTGCACAGGATATATGCTCATCTTGTGTGTGCAGAGAAGTGCAGTTGAATTGACTTCCTAGCACAGGCCAGCACTAAAAACAAATCCCAGTGGAAAACGTCAGAAGGTTTTACTCATTTCTATGTAGAGATAAGCTCTGTGATACTCTTGTCTCATCCCAGAGACATCCTGAGGTGAGATTAACACTGTCTCTTTAGCATGTGGTAAAGCTGTCCAAGTTTCATAGGCTCTAGCTCTTAAGTTCTATATTCTGTAGCTTGATTGAATCCTCACCAGGGGCTGTGATATTTGTCTATTTTTTTTTCAGCTGTTGAAATCAGGAAAGGTTGCAGTGCATTAAAGTACAAAGAGGCAAAGGTCACCATGTGGCAGCATTTTTGGACTGACCCTTGATTTACACATTATTCACTGTTTGAGGGCAAGCTGCAAAATCTCTAAATTAATGCCAAATAGGATTCAAGAATTGTACTCACCAGGTATGTAGCACTGTCCCCAGATTCTACAAGTCCAGTCTGTGTCACTAGGGTAAGAGTTTCCACATTTGCAAAGCATATAGGCCATGCTTGCAAATCCACCAAATTAGCTACAGACAAGGCTGTAGGGATCTAAAATCCCATTTTTTGTTATCTTACTGTAAGAGTTTGCAGAAACTGTTTTGCACACATCATATTTTCAGAATGGCTGCTTCTCTAGGCCTGTGGATGGGATATGGGCTCAGACTTTTTGCAGAGTGGGTACTTGAGAGAAGTATTGAGTAGAACAAAGATTGAAGAGAAAAGCTTGGAAATTAAAATAGTAATGAAGGGGTAAAATAAAAGGAAAGTAAACGGGAAAATATGGAGTCCAGTAAAATCAGTAAAGATCAGGAGATAGAAAATAAATTGGTTTTGGAACTAAAGTTTGTTACAGCAAAAGGAGAGAGCAGCAGGTGGAGTACAGGGTATTTGGCTTTGCAGCAAAGGACCCCTCCTGTAGCTTGTGGGTCACGAGTGAGCTGAGGCATGAATGCCCACCAGTGCGGGATCTGACCCACAAGGAGGGATTCTTGTAGTTCCACCTTGCATGGAAACAGTTTTCCCTTGCCAGGAACCAAAGCAGTCCAAGGTAAAAGGAAACAGTGAGAGAATTTACAACAACACCCAAGCAGGCAAACAGGAGTGCAGAGTTTACTCCTGTGCAGTGCTTCTGAGGTGTCTCAGAAACCTTTATCACACAGATACAGGTAAAAGATAACTTGTTCTAAGCTCCATCCCTTGTACCCCAGGCCATTAATTGCATTAGACAAGGCATACATCTATCATTACTGTACATTCAAGCAGTGCAGACTACTCCCAGAGCAGTTTTATTGACCTTTCATGTCCTGAAGTTCACTCTTGAGAAACAAGGAAAAAGTCTCTCGGAGAACACCTACACAGCCACAATTCATTGTAATTCTGCACTGAAGTTCTTGTCCTCATTGTTTTCTCAGCAGCTCAGATTTACAGCGTCATCCATCAGCCAGCGCACGGTGAGCACTGGCTGTGCCCTCAGCCTCAGGAGCTGCACCCCAGCACAGCCCTGGCAGGGTGCACAGGGCACTGGGACAGAGCTCAGGAGCCACCACAAACACAGCAAAGGCTTGAGACACTGCACTGGATGAGGTCACCTGCAGCTACCTGCCAGCAGTTTGCTCTGTGAGCAGCCCAAGTTAAAGCTGACTGGGGTTTACCTCCAGGGGCTGTAAATCACAGCTGTGCAGATACACGTAGGAAGATTTGGAGTACACAAGCAACATTTGGGGTAAAGTGCACAAGCATAGCCACAGCACACAGGATGAACAGGTGTATAGTAGGAGTGCTAAACTAATTTAGAGACTCTGGGTCTTGTAACCCACTCAGCTGTAAAGAGGGGTGTGAGCAGTAACAGATCTGTAGAAATGGAGCACCTCTCCTGTGGAGCCAGGCTGAGAGAGTGTTATGATCCAGTTAATATTAGGGTTCTTTAGAAATTCCTCTGCCCAAATTAAGGTGCAAACGAGACCACACGCCAGTGACAATAATATGGGTTTTATTGTATAGTGAATATGAGAGAGAGAGAAAGAAAGAAAGAAGTAGAGAGAGAGGAGTGGAGAATAAGCAGGGGGGACAGGGAGTGCCAGAGACAGAGTAAAAGGAATATCACCACTCCGTGGGTCCCACTGGTGTCCTGATGATCCTCTTCAGCGGGTCTCCCTGGTGGTGAAGGTCCCCCCATCTGCATGGAATCCCATGAGTTAATATATATCCTTGGGCTGGGTGGCAATGTCCGGGCATGTCCCCCTGGGGGAGCGGGGGGAGGTGGTCTCTTGCAGCAGACTCTGGATCTGTTGCATCACGTGCAGTCCTGTGGTGCAAGGCCTAGCACTTTGGGGGGTCTTTGATGGGTTTGTGACATCCCCTCAGCTGCCTCTCACGTGAAAGTCCCATGGATGTGGCCTGTGGGGCTGGGGGTTCCAAGCTGGGCCAGTTTGTGTAATGGAGGATGGATGTTCATTGCCTCTGACCAGAGGTTACACCACACACCCGATACCTCCTCTTCCCCCCCCGCTGGGGGGGCAGTCTGTGTAAACCTGGCTTCTGTGAGCTGTGCTCTACCCCCCACCCCAAACTCAGCAGCTGGTGGCTTTGGCCTTTTGTGGATGCATACCTTCCCCTCCGCCTGAGATGACTGAACAATAGGTTTCCCTTTATCTAATCAGCAGTTTGATTTTCAGTCCAAAGTACCAGTCTTTGGGGAGGCTTCTTCGGTTGCAGTTTCTTTGTCATGAACAATACTTATATCGACGTTTGAGGCATGAACTTTTTCAGTCTCTGACAGAGAGCTGGGTTGTTCAGCCTGGACAAGAGGAGGCTCTGGGGAGACCTTAGAGTCCCTTGCAGTACCCCAAGGGAGCCTACAGGAAAAATGGAGACGGACTTTTGCCAAGGGCCTGTACTAACAGGACGAAGGGGAATGGCTTCAAACCAATAAAGGTAGGTTTAAGTCAGATATGCAGAAGAAATTGTTCCCTGTGAGGGTGTGGAGGCCCTGGCACAGGGTGCCCAGAGAAGCTGTGGCTGCCCCATCCCTCGAAGTGTCCAAGGCCAGGTTAGACAGGGCTTGGAGCAGCCTGGGATAGTGGGAGGTGTCCCTGCTCATGGCAGGGGGTGGAATGAGTAGAGCCTTAAGGTTTCTTCCAACCTAAACCATTCTGTAATCATATCATGTGATTCTTTGAAATGCTGTTTCTGACAACTGAGAATTCCCATGATCTAAAATTGCAGAACTGCCTTTCTTGGGCAAGAGCTACTGAGTCAGGAAAAAAACAAAAAGAAAAAGGCAGAGCCTAATACTCACATAAAACCAACACAACCTCTTAGTTAATGTGAGAAGAAAATCTCTATTCAGCTATTCTATTCTCTCCTTTTCATATCATCCTTCAATTATGGATGTGAAATGACTCAAAATAAAACCTCTGGATTTTTCAGAGGCATTAAATATATAGTTACCACCCAAATACCACCCTTTAATATTGTTCCCACATTACAAAAGCTGATAATTCATCTCTTTATTGCTGTAACTGTATTGCAACACTATACCAAACATCCCTGAACACACAGGACTGAGTGACAGGTGTCTCTTGCAGGAAAAGCTGGGATTTTTCTAGTGTTGGTTTTGTCAGAAAATATCCTTTTACAACATGAAAAATCACTCAACTCTTCCTTCAGCAACAGCCCACTTTTCAGAGGTGTTGGTTTGGATTTGGCTATATTGTGTTTCTTACACTGAGATCTTTGTACCAAAGTAAACATAATAAAGTAGAATCGAGGTGCCTTCCTGGTTTCTTTGCTATGCAAGGTGAGGCAATCCTCCCCCTCCCTGTCCCAGCCGGTGGTGCTGCAGCAGCAGGACACCGCTCCCGGTGCAGTGCAAGGCTGTTTCCAAAGCATTTTGAAGCCCGCTGTGCCCGAGATTCTGTGAATAAGATTCAAGAGGAGCAGTAGGGAGGCAGCAGGAGCCCCGTGGGGCAGGAGGGCTCCCTGTTGCCGACCCGAGCCCGGCAGTCCCGGTCCTGGCTCGCAGCCCGAGCACTCCCTCACCTCACCCGTGTTTGCTTTGCGTAAGGTGGCCCTGGCCGAGCCCATAAAGCCCCAGCCTGCGGGGTTCGTGCCAGTGGCACCATGGCAGCTGCGAGGGACGCGGCGCTGCTGGTCTGGATCCTCTTCATCGGGGGCACGGCGCTGGTGGCGACAGGTAAACACCGAGGGTTCCGCGCTGTGGTCCCTGCAGGGCACCGGGGCACCTGCAGCTGCCTCCCGGGGCAGCCCCGGTGCCACCCGAGAGCTGGGCACCGACCCTGGGCAGAGACGGACGCAAACCCTGGGTTGAGATGGACACAAACCCTGGGCAGAGCAGGGCACAAACCCTGAGCAGAGCAGGGCACAAACCCTGGGCAGAGACGGACACCAGCCCTGGGCAGAGCAGGGCACAAACCCTGGGCAGAGCTGGGCACAAACCCTGAGCAGAGCTGGGCACAAACCTTGGGCAGAGCTGGGCACAAACCCTGGGCAGAGACGGACACCAGCCCTGGGCAGAGCTGGGCACAAACCCTGGGCAGAGCTGGGCACAAACACTGGGCAGAGCTGGGCACAAACCCTGAGCAGAGCTGGGCACAAACACTGGGCAGAGCTGGGCACAAACCCTAAGCAGAGCTGGGCACAAACACTGGGCAGAGCTGGGCACAAACACTGGGCAGAGCTGGGCACAAACCCTAAGCAGAGCTGGGCACAAACCTTGGGCAGAGACGGACACCAGCCCTGGGCAGAGCTGGGCACAAACCCTGAGGAGAGCTGGGCACAAACCCTGGGCAGAGCTGGATGCAAACCTTGGGTGTAATAAAACTTTGTTAGAATAAATTAGTAAATCTAAAATTTAAATTAGTAAATGCTAGTAATCAAATTAATAAAATAAAATAGCATATTACAATAGTGTACTGTTAAAACTGATTAGAGTTTGTTGAAGCTTTATGTATAAAAATTACTTGTTTAGGTAAACTAAAGGTGTATATTTAAGTAGCAAATCTGGCAATACCTCAGAAATAGACCAGTTATGTGATTTTGTGCTCCTGTCCCACAGAACAAAAAGCAGAACAACCAGAAGCAGAGACCAAATATGGGAGAGTCCGAGGGTACCAGTTCAAAGTAGACACAGCTGAGAGGACTGTAAATGTCTTCTTGGGACTTCCTTTTGCTAAGCCTCCAGTTGGATCACTGAGGTTTACTGAACCCCAGCCACCTGAGCCGTGGGAAGGTGTCAGAGATGCCACTTCTTACCCGCCAATGTAAGGCAATGACAAAACCACTGAACTTTTAATGATGTTATACTCCATGCAATTCCATGACACTGATGTACACACAGGGCAATCCACAAAGATAAATTCCTTGGTGCCATCTCATTGCACCTGCAGCGCTTACAGTGGATGCATTTCTAAAGACACCTTTATTAGCTGCTCTCTTTACTAAAAGCTGCTGTTTCATGGGCATCAGTGATGAACTGAGATGGACCAGCACTTTTCTGATAATGCTCTGGCTCAGGAGCACTTGGCTATCACTTACCAATGACTATAAACCTTTGGAGCAGATACAGAAAGAAGCTGAGGAAATGTAGGAATACGAGTCAAGTGCATAAAAGGGCACATAAAAATGCAGAGCAATTCTAATCTACATTGTAAATGTCTCACTCCAGTTGTCCTACTGCCCTTGTTTAGTGTCTCAAGCCTAACATCTACCATTGCAACATAAAAAGCTATTGGAGATGTAAAATAATTAATTCATATTTTCATTGAAGTAATTTATAGCCATATGTATTCGCAGATATATTTCTGTGATATTTTGAAACCTGCAAAATTGTATCTGCATGTCACTGTGTACTGTAGTGGCTTTATTTTCACAGATCTCGTTAATGCCAAGTCAAAGGAAGAAAATATACTAAAAGCAAAAAAAAAATGTTTTCAATTGCCACCAATCTAGAAACGTACTAGAGATCAGTTTCTGGTTTGCACTTTATTGTGGAAGTACAAAAAACTTAACTTCATAGCTTTCATGTTTTAGTTAATTATGTTGCTTGTTACTTTTTCATTTATTCAGGTGTCTACAGGATAAAGTACAAGGACAGTATATTTCAGACATGGCTACCAATAGAAAAGAGAAAGTTTCTCTCCAAGTGTCTGAGGACTGCTTGTACCTAAATGTGTACACACTGGTTTCTACAGGAAAACAGGAGAAGCTGCCTGTAAGCAAAATCCTTATAACACCTTGAGCAAAATTATGTGACAGCAAACCTACAACCTGTGCCATGAGCAGACATACAGGGGCAGTTTTGTAGTGATGATCAACTTAAATGCTTTGGCCCAGCAAATATAAACTGAAATTAAAGAGACAAAAAATCCTATTTTGTAAGTAAAATTGTATTGGCATTTTAGCTAAGCAGTGCTTGATTTCCTCTAAATAATCTGTCCAAAGTCACGGGGCTGACACAGTGTAGGTATTTAAAAAAATTAATGCCAATTTGTAGACCTGCAGGCCTTAGATTCAAAAGATTTCTACCATTTGTGAAATGCAATCTGAAAGAATCAGGAGTGAAACAGCATAAAATATTGTATCTTGGGTTATATATATTTTTTATCACTGGGAGCTCATACCTGTGCTGGCTTGATCCTGTTTTTTTCTTTCCAGGTCTTAGTATGGATCCATGGAGGTGGATTAGTTCTTGGAGCAGCTTCATCCTATGATGGCTCAGCATTAGCAGCCTTTGACAACGTGGTGGTTGTAACAATTCAGTACAGATTAGGTATTGCTGGATATCTTAGGTAAAATGTTTTATCTCAGGTTTTCCTAAGTGATTTCCAAAACGATGTGTGCAAAGCCTTTGTGAAGCGCAGAAGACTTGCTTATGCAAAGAAACATTTCTTAATTGCATCTGCAAGAGTTGGGGACAACTTCCAGTCCCAAGGCAGCTTCCAGATCTGTTCTTGGGGGGTTGCTGCTCCAATCTCAGGGCTTTCTGAGCCATTCATTTGTCAGTTGTGTAGAGAAGTTCTGTGTAGAGAATGGGTGATGATTTTTCACACCACAGATTGTATTTTCCTTTGCCTTTTTTCTTCCATTAAGCATTTAAATGAATGTGTTCTCTCCCTGCAGCACTGGTGATGAGTATGCCCGAGGTAACTGGGGATATTTAGATCAAGTAGCAGCTCTTCAGTGGATTCAGGAAAATATCATACATTTTGGAGGAGATCCAGGATCTGTCACTATCTTTGGAGAATCTGCAGGAGGAATCAGTGTTTCTGCTCTTGTAAGTTCACAATAATATTGAATTTTAATTACTTAAGGGAAAAAAACCCCACCATCCATTTTCAGTATCTGCATGAGAAGTCAGTGAGAGAAAAGGGACAGTGTTACAGTGACACAGCACCTGGGTCTTTGATACAACAAGGCAACAATACAGCAAAACAATACAGATTTTGATTGATGAAACTGTGTAATTTTCATGCTCAAATGTTGTAGTTAAGTCCTAGAATGTTATTACTCATCTATTGAATTAAATTCTGGCTGCTTTGGGTTTTTTTTTCAATGTAAAAATTCTGTCGAAGTCTAATCTCATGAGAAAAGGCTTTTAAGAGGAGTTATGGACCCTTGCCCATTTTCTGTTTGCTTTGACAGCCACTTGTGCAAAGTAATTGAGGTGAATAGTCATGATAGCTGAACTAGCCCTGCAGTTTGTGACCCAGGGATTGTGTAAAATCTTCGTATCAACACGGAGCACATTAGCCATGACGCTCTCCTCCTCCAGTCCCTCACAATTTAGTACAGATCACACAGCTGAACCAGGGTTCATTGTACATGGGATACAAATTCCTGTTTCCTCTGGCCAATATTTCTTTATTGCCCTTCTGCAGCACGGCCAGACTACCTCGGGCACATTCAATCCATGTCTGGCTTGCAGTGTAGTGCCATGAAGCTTTGGAAGCAAAGTGCTGCGGGAGGGGGAGGGCAGCTGAACTCCTTATCCCTGAGAGCGCTGCCAAAGCGCTTTGCTTTGGACAAAGCAAAGTCCAAAGCTGGACTATGGTCAGAAGCTACACAATAACACTCTTACGACATGGCCGTTCAAAATGTTTCAAATGGCAATTGCTGATACTGGTATCCAAAGTCACTGGTTAGAACACACTGCTTGTCATCCTCCTTCTTGCTTTTCCACAGGTCTTATCTCCCCTGGCCAAGGGCTTGTTCCACAAGGCCATTTCAGAGAGTGGTACTGCAGCCCTGGGTTTGTTCACTGACCAGCCTAACAAGGAAGCACAAGTGGGTATTGGTGGTAATTTTAATTACTTTTTCCAGATAGTTTTGCATATCTTAAACTGTTCATTCCAAAATACAGAAAAAAGCTTTTCCTTGTGAAACAAAACACACAGTCATTAAAAACAGTATTTCTGTTGCAAATAGTACAGGTTTAATGATGTGTTGCTTTTCAAATACTCAAATATCCACAAAGAAAAAGAGAGAAGGCAGGGAAGAAGAATTAAATATAAAGGGATATTATAACATGTAGTGTCTTCAAGAAAAGTTAACCTATAATTTCTGGCTGGAAAATGGTATCAGATTCTGAATACTCTTCTCTTCCCCTCCTGTTTGATGCCTGTAGTGTGCAAATAAACAAGACTTTATTCAGTTTTTAAATTTGAGAAGTACTGGCTTCAACCCTTTTCTTTTCTCTTCAACTACAAGAAATGATTTCCAGGAACCTGGAACCCGGGACATAAAAGAGACAGCTCTCTCTAATGACAGCTTGTTACTGCAGCCAAAAGGACATCACCAAGAGTGGTAGAATGTGTTCTCTGTTACCCTGCAGATGGTTTATTCTCTAACTCCTTTATGTCACCCAGCCTTCTCAGCCCAGCATGTTATTTACCAGAATTATCTTGGAATATTCCTGTATCAAAAAAATCTGGAGGCAGAGGTTTTGTCCTTCTGCCCAGCCCGTGGTGTGAAGGGTTGTGAGGACTTCCAAATCCTTCCCTCTGGAGTTGGGACATGCCAGGCTCCAGCAACATTTGTGCAGGAGCTTTGGCTCCTCCAGCTGGACTTGGTGTCTCATAGAGCCAGATACAGGAAATGTGCTCAAAACTGTTTGTTTTTACTGCCTGCAGAAGATTGCTGCTGCTGCTGGCTGTGAAAAATCCACTTCAGCTGCAATAGTTGAATGCTTGAGAGATAAAACAGAAGAAGAGCTAGTACAGATAACACAAAAAATGGTAGGTGAAATGATATCTCTTGCATTTAAATGGCATTTCAGACTTTTTCATAACAGAGAATACTATTTGTGTGCTGTAATATTAGGAGAACTTAACGTGAATGTAAAATCTGACTTTCTTGACCTTTTCAGGACATGACAGCACTGCAGATCTGCAGTGACGCCTCACCTGAAAAGTGCAAACAGGTTACTGCCCTTCCATTCTGCATGCACTTGGAGCTACGTGTGGTTTGCTATCATGCTCTACCAGGGCAAGGAAAAGAAAATGGCACAGATTATTCTGGAGAACCCGAAAATCAAATAATACATTATGTCTTACTTAAAAGCTCTTATCACAATGCCAGACTCCATGTGCCTTTGACATTTCAATAGAGAAGTTGGTTTTTTCCCCCACTGTCCCACACATCCATGACAATATTGAACTAAGCAAAGACATAAATTCAACATAATGACTTTTGGACTTTTGTATCACAAATATTAGAAGTATAATGTTAATCTTCACAGAATCTTCTGCCTAGTGCAGAAAATCTGTCAGAGAAAATTTTAAGATGGCTTGAATACCATTACTTCTTGTATTTTCATTTGGCTTCACTTTGGAACTGCAGTAAAAATCTAAATTTCTTTTAAAAGCAAAATTAATGTATTAATGAAGCTTCCTTTTTCTTTTTTTCCTTTTTGTTCAGGATTTCTTTTTCATCAGTGCATGTGTAGATGGTGTATTTTTTCCAAAGAGTCCCAGGGAATTACTATCTGAAAAATCAATCAGTGCAGTCCCATACATAATAGGAGTAAATAACTGTGAATTTGGATGGGGAATTCCAATGGTAAGAGACTTATAATGTTGTTATTTAAACATCATTTTGTAAGTATAAGCTTTTTTAATAAGTATGATTCTCTGTATCACGCAGATGATGAAATATCCTCCTTTAGTGGATGGTCTGGATAAAGACGTTGCACGTCACATTTTACAGAGCAGCTTAGCAGTATTCACTAAGGTGAGAGACCATTTTCAGAATAACCCAGTGCTGCTTCTTCACTGGTCTGGCTCTGTTTGTACCCCTGGAGTGACCTATTTCACAGGGAAATGCCATTCTGCTGGGCAGCTCCCTGCCATGGGGCAGAAATGGGCAGAGATGCGCTGCATTCCTGTTCCCTCTCGTGACTGAAAATACTCTCTAAATTTCTAGCCTAAATGCCCCTCTTCTTAAAAAGCAATTCTGTGGGAATCCAGGAGTGATTCAGGTACCTAAACACACGTCTCTTGGGACATTTTAGATACCCCCACGTTATCCAAGACATGCAGAGTACCAGCAGGTATGACAGGAGACCTAAGGGACACGACCTCCTAAAGCAGTAGCTGGGCACTAGAAAGGAAAACCCAAGAGGTTTAGGGTGCACTGACACCTACATTCAGGTTTCTCGAGTTTTTGGTTCCCTGTAATTTACAAATCTCTTGGCTTTGTGGTGCCTTTGTGCTCCCCTGAAACTACTATATAGAAAAATACTGATTAAAAGGTAAGAATTAAGGACTCTACAAACAGGGCCAGTACTTGCAAGGGATCGTTCAGTGACACAAACATGCACCATGAACTTAGAAATGCAGAGCCCAGGCTTGTTCTGAAAGGAAGAAATTGGTCATCTACAACAATCAATGGATTTTATGAAATCCAGCAGGATTTCTTTGCTGTTATGAGGGTTGTTTCCTCAGAAGGGAGAACAATCAGCATCACTGACTGCTGTTTATCTAAAGGTGTTTGATCCTTTGATCTTGCATCCCTCTTTTCCCTGAGAACACCCGTATCCATAGCTGTGTAACTCCAATCCTGAGCTCTGAGCCACACTCTGACACAGCTGAGGATTTTCTCTGAAAGGTGTTTGGGGTTTAGCCAGGGATGTGCAGATGCCACACTCATTTACTGCTCTTACTCCTTATAATATTCATCATCATTATAAGTAATTTTTATTGCTATTTCAGGGTATTACATCTGAAGTTGTTGACAGAGTGTACAGGGAGTACATGGGGGATGCAGAAAGCCCTGCTCAGGTCCGAGATGGCCTCCTGGATGCAATGGGAGATGTCTTCTTTGTCATCTCAGCTGTGGAAGTGGCCAGATACCACAGAGGTACTCAGCAGCATTAGAACAACTGTAGAATTCTGTCCTGGGGGTGGTGTGGACAGTATGAAGTACTCCTCACTATCCAGAGAACTGGTAGTGTTTTCATTTAACCAAAACAGTTTTTAATGAAAGTTTATCATCTTTGCAGCAGGTATTTTCAGCTCTCAAACTAGCACTTTTCTGTATCCTCTAGATGCTGGCAACCCAGTCTACTTTTATGAATTCCAACATCGACCAAGTTCAGCAGAAGGTGTGGTACCAGCGTTTGTAAAAGCAGATCACGGAGCTGAGATTGCCTTTGTCTTTGGGAAGCCATTCTTAGCTGGTGATGTATCCATGCTTACTCTGTATTCCTTTTAGAACCTCATTATTACTCATTTTACTTACTGCGGGGCTTTAGAATAGAATTTCTCTCTTGTAAGCATTGTAATGAGCATAAACATTTTCTGTCTTTGTTAGTAGACACTTTTCATTAAATCATTCATCTGCAGTTCTCGCCTAGAAAAAACTCCAATAGCTCAGGGCAACAAGTAGAAGTGACTACAGTCTGTTGCAGATGATATAGCTGCTACTAATTACTTACTTTCCAATGTGGCTATTTCATCTCTCCCTTTGCAGGAGATGCGACAAATGAAGAAAATAAACTTAGCAGAACTGTTATGAGATACTGGACCAACTTTGCTAAAAATGGGTGAGAATCACAATGCTAATTACAGCTCAAGTTTTGTCTGTGCTGCCTAGAACATACTTACCTGCCTGAAGCAGTACTTATATAGTGGTTCCTAGAAATCTCGCAGAATTTAAGATAAATATTGAAGCAATTTCTCTTCTTAATGGTTTTTTAAGTGAACCTGCAGACAGGAGAAAAAAAATCTAAGAGCTGTTACTCCATCTGCAGTGGAGTTTTAGATCTAAAAGTAATGGCAACTATTACACTTCTGCTGTTCCACTGATGAGCATTTTCATAAGAAACTGTCCAACTATTCAGATACCAGAATCACATAATCTGGGCTCATGTTGGTTTTCTGAAATGCTCTGAACCTGAGCAGTCAGAGAGCAATGGATTGGCCAATGGAGAGCTAACTTTTTTTTCTACGATTTCCAGAAATCCCAATGGAGAAGGCTTGGTCCATTGGCCTCAGTATGACCTGGAGGAAAGATACCTGGGAATAGACCTGGAGCAAAAGGCAGCAAAGAAACTGAAAGAACGCAAAGTGGAGTTTTGGGCACAACTCATGAAACAAATGCAGACTGAAAGAAAACACACAGAACTATAAGATCTGTGGAGGATACAGTTTGCTTTTAAAACCCAAAGAAAAGTCAAACGAAATGAGTTTGTCAGGATGCAGAGTAATAATCACCTCCTAATTCACTGTTGTGTAATCTGCTGTCCTTATCACAGTGAAAGGGGAGAAATAAGGGGAATTCGGAATATTTATCTGACTAAAAATCACTGTTTAATGAAGAAGCAGAAAAAATTCCCCACAATTTTTCAGGTTCAAACAGACCATGGTACCTACTCAGTGCATATCAAAACTGAATAATGAGGTGGGAACGGGCACATGAATTGAAATGTGTAAGAAATTACCTATACAGAATATACCATAAGTGTCAGACTATCTTATATGCTTATTCCCCTCTTCTTTCAGAAGAACATGGTCAGTTGTCCTTCCTACAGCCTCTTCTTTCTTTAACTGGAAATAGCTTGTAGGGAGCAGAGCATCCATCAAACTACATCTGTGAGATGGGCTTGGCATCTTACAAAAGAGGACAGAAAATCTGTAGTTGTTTTATTGTTTTGTGAATTGTTATAAATAAATGTTGCTTTGATTTTTTGGAACCTCCTTTTCTTTCACTTAACTGACAGAGGCTAATTCCAAGAGGTTAAGTCACACCCAAGAAGCCAGAAATGTGCCCAGTTTCTTTCTTCAACCTAAAGGGTTTCAGGTATGAATCTTTCAGGTTTCTGTGCAGGACCTGAGGCTTAAGGCTCTTTCACAAACTATTCTGGGGTGTGACTGTGTGTCCTTCAACCCTTCCTGCAAAATTCCCAGTTCAGTGACTGGAGGGAAGAAGCACTGCTGGCAGGACAGATGCCCACGGAGGCAGATGGGAGAGCAAAGGCTGGTGGTGTTCCCTGCATGTTGTTGGCTCAGCATCATCAAAGAGAAGATTGCTGACATGCAGAGTGTGCACCCCCAGTCTCCCACAGCTGTGACCACATTTTTGGCACATCTGGAATGGGTCAGGGCACACAAGTAGTGAAGTGGCTTTTTTGCCAAGTTACATGACAAGCAGGATACAAAGGAGCAGACAATGTGGGAATCCAGGAATCCTGGAGAGCTCTCCTCCTGACAATAAACAATCAGCAATACTCTAACTACCCCTTTAACTGGTGCCCAGCTCCCACATGCCACAGCACAGGAGGGGCTCTCACAGTGACACAGCCCAAGCTCCTGCCTGCAGATGTTGACCCTTTGTAGGTGTCTTCTTCCTCCTCACTTCTGGGTTCATTTGCTTTTGCACACCTGTGGACCTCGAGCAGTGTAATCTACACTACCTGGCCATCCCTTTTTGTGCATTTTCCATAACTCGTGAAAACCACCACTTGTTACAATAAGTAACAGCTAATTGCAGCAACCATACTTGCTGGTTCTGTCACACGTTTCTTATCCCTTCCCTTGTTTTGGTCTGACACAGCCTTCATGTCCATTATTGGTTTATTTGTTGAATCAATGTGTCTGTCCTTGTAGGTTCACAAAAATCATTATCTTAAACAAGACAAAAGAAATCCTGTGTGTTTGGGAATGCAAAGCCATAAGTATAACTCCTGTGTAAAACGGAGATATTTTATTAGGCACAGATGATAACAAAGTAGTTTCTGACTGTGTGAGAAGTGTTCTGTCCACTTGTGGATTTTAAACCCCAAAGACAAAGACTGGCACACTGCCAAACAGCTGAGAAAGGAATAACACCATGGCCACAGTGTATAGGCTACATTTAAGCAGCAAATTCTTACATTATGTCCCAAACCTCATTTTATTTCATAGCTTTAGTATTAATGATCACTTGGTATAGATTTCCAGTTGAACCTGTATTTGAAAAAATTCTTAGCAGTATACTTACTCATAATATTCAGCAAGAACTGCTCCTGTTCTGTTTTTCCCATTCTGTCAATAAAAGCCTTAATCTCTTTTTTTTTAAAATGTATTAATTATCCATAACTTCTATAACTGCCTTTCCAAGTTGGTCACCAAGTATGTTTGTTCTGTGCCAGTCCTACTTCTCAGGTCATTGTGTCGCAAAATGTGAAATATGTAAAATTTTATTAAGATGGGATGTTCTTTGCTGTTTCATCTTTGTAACTTTCAAGCCTAATCAACAAGGAGGGAGATTTAATCCGTGAAACAGAGCAGCCAACAAGCTCTAAGTGATGTCCAGCTGTTAGAAATACAAATTCCTGGACAGCCGAGTTGCCTTGTTAAGGTTTGGGGCTGGACATGTTTCGATGATCTCGGCCCAGGGGGAGGTTAACAAAGCCTGGGGAGAAGGATTTCCACTGATACATGAGAAATGCAGAAGTCATGGGCCGCAAGGACATTTGGCAGAACCTCCAAGATAAGGAAGAAACGAATAAAGCCAATTCAGCAACTGTGTAGAATCAGCACCGACTGGGTAAGGGAATTCCGACAGGGGCAGATCACGACCACCAACTCATGGACCACCCACACAGGAAACCACCGAGCCAAAAGAGGAGACAGACAGAGCATGGCAGTAATTAGCATGAGAAGCGAGAGATTCACGAAGTAATAGAAGATAGAATACTAATTAATAAGAGAACTATGTACCTTGTAATCAATGCACATTCATGTCTTTGTCTGCTAAAAGGTATAAAGAGTGGAAAGTTCTGCCAGTCGTGCTGCTGACATCGTGGACTTGCCACCTAGTGCCCCTTTCTCCGCAGAAGTGTAAACAAACCACATGCCTGGACTCTTGTGCGGCTCGACCTCTGGCAGGAAAGAGCCCGTTTGGGGACAGCACCGTGTCCCCCGGCAAAGGCTCTGTGCCTCCCCCGTGCCAGAGGCGGGGGCTGGAACGGAGCTCTCGTGAGGGGAACTCCCGGCCCGGGCGGGCCCGCGGAGGCGCGCACGGCGGGTTGGGCGGACGCGCGCACGGCGGGTTGGGCGGAGGCGCGCACGGCGGGTTGGGCGGAGGCGCGCACGGCGGGCTGGG
>VZTE01003916.1:14645-39018 GCA_013397775.1 Eulacestoma nigropectus | reverse complement strand
CGCGGGTGCCGCTCGGCGGGGGCGCGGTGTCGGCGCGGCCGCTCCGCCCGCCGCTGTGTGTGCGCGGTTTCAAAGCGCCCCGGCCCGCCAAAGCCGCCGCGGGACCGCCGGGCCGGGGCGCCACAAAGGGGCCGCGGCCTGCGCGCCATCGCCGCCCCCCCTCAGCCCGGGCTCCCGCCGGGCGCGGAAGCTCCTCCTTCCCCCGCCGAGGTCCGGCCGCGTTCCTTGGGAAGGCCGTATATCCTCGGGAGCCCGCGGGTGGAACCGCTCGGGATGCCGCGCTACGCCGTGTTTGCTGCCTGGCGATATCTTGAAAGTCTTTCGTTTAGCCCAGTGCTACCTTTGCTGGTGCTGGGGGTGATGGTTCGGTGATGAATTGCAGTGGGAAACCCCCCTGGAGAGGTGAACTGTGCTTTTAGATCGCGGACTGTAAACCCCCTCCGTGCTGGCGCTTCCCGCGGGATCGTGCTTTCACTTTTGCTTCCAGATATTAATCTTTGAATGCGTACAGGAAGGGCAGATGTGAGAGGGTAGTAATGAGAACGGGATAGAGAGAAATACTATTGGTGAAACTGATTGCCTGGTCTCCAGACCTTTATTGGTTTCGTATTGTAGTAAAAAAGAGCACATGGTTTTAAATCCAGCTAGAGCATAGGTCTGTTTCCTTGAATACCGTTTTACTAACGTGCCCAGGAGTCACATCTGAGAGCTTTGTGCGACAGGTTGTGAGGAGTTTGGGTTTGCAGTCAGACTTGTTGAGCAGAGCAGCTCGTATCTAAAACCATATCAGCTTGTAGAAGTAAACAGTTAGTGGTTTGCCTCGTTATTCTTACAGTTTGGGCTTTCCTATGGGAATGTTTTTTAAACTTGTAGAATGTGTTTAATTCCAAATTGTCCCTTTGGTTTGAGAGCCTATCCAGTTTGAATATTGCACCAGGGAAATAAATAACAGCAGAGGAGTGGAAGCATTTTCTGCACTGTTTCCCTCTTTTTTCCCCCCTACTTTACTGTGTCAGTTATGTACTCCTGCTGTCCATTGTAATACAGCTTAAAGCTCCTGGTTTTCCAGTTAGTCATTATGCATAAATCTCATTAGGGTGTGCTTATTGTTTCACTCATTGTAGTTTGGGGTTTGATACTGCCTTTCAAGGCTGACTTGGTGGGGACTCCATTAACTTAAGTACGTGTTGGATCAGGGCTATCTTTGTATGACAGTATCACGGGCAGTGTTTTATGCAAGACACTAATGTTTTGATAACATAGGGAACAGGTGGGCACAAGACAAGGTGAGAGCAAAAAAATAATTATTACATACAGAGGGAATTTGCTGTTAGCAGAATAAATTGCTTTTGTCAACATTTGTGATATTGTTGAGGATTGTCCTCAGTTATTAAATATTAATAGACTTGAACATCTGAAAATGCTTTTTATTTTTATAAGTAAGTTGTGATTTTTTAAAAAAAGGATATTAATACTAAAAAAAATTAGTCGTTTTGAATACCAGACAACTGACTAATATGTGGCTTAAGTATAGGGTGTTGAGAGGCATACCCTTGTCCTATGAATGAAGAACAAAATGAAGTTTTTCAAGATCCAGGTCTGAATTAAGAACATGAGTAAATGATGTTGAGTTGTGATGCCTTTTCTTCCAGGTTACAAAACTGGGAACAGTGCAGTTATGTTATAAGTGAGCTGTTAAATTCTGATCATTCTTACCTAGACTGAAGCTTCTGTTGAGGTCTAATGGTCTCAAGTTTTCTCTCTGAAAAAGAACTCCCTTTGCTCCCTTTAGTGCTGTAATTCCTGCTTTCAGCAGGAGCTGATGTCGCTTGTCATCGTCTCCAGTTGAAATATTCAAAGCTTTCTGGGTAGTGAAGGTTTTAACAGAGTTTTGCACTTTACTATTTTCTCTTGAGGTTCTTGGGCTTTTGGCTTTGGACTAAGCAAGCTTTCTGTGTGTCTTATGAGGAAGGAAAGGAGTTAGAAATGTGAATCATGCAAATACCATTTTCATGAAAAGAGCCAAGGCCATGGGTGGTTACTATGATGCCATGGTAGTACTGTTTAACAGTCTCGGCTCTATAATACATTTTTAAAACATTGTATCTTTTCTGTTTGCTCTGTATCCACAGGTGCTTTTATTAACTGTTTAAATAAAACTCTGTATCTATTGCAGTTCTTAGTATGTTAAGACTTAGTCCTTCAATTAAAAATATTCCCTTCAGAAAACAGGAAGTTTAATATTGAAGTTTGGATCTCATGAAAAGGATGTTCAATGAGTGTCTGCCATGCTTTTTTCATAATTCAAGTTGGGTTAATGAAGTTAGAAGTGTGTGAGAACACCCTGAGTAGGTCATGTTTAAACTTCACACTGCACAGTCAGTCTGAGAGTGCTCTCTGGGTAGCTGAAGGTGCTACTGTGTTGAGTCTGTCAGCATTACCTGTGGGAATTTGGGAGAAATCTCTCTGATGCTCAGAAAAACTGTGGAGAATACTTCTAAAAGAGTTGTTGGTCAAAGAACCTTGGATTGCACAAAAAGTAGTGGTGACAAAGCTAGGGAAGAGTGTCAAAGTTCTAGTTAAATCTTCTTAATTCTTGTGGGGGCTAAAGATATTTGAATTTATGCTGTTCCTGTGTATATATTAATAAATAGAAGCATAGCTGTTTGCATAATTGCAGGTATGGCATCCTTTGAGGCTGTACATCAGGGGTGCTTGGTGTGGTATATTTTTAAACATTTTGATTGTGTGATTTGGATTTCTTTTTTCATAAGTAGACTTCACAATCTGTTAACGTGCACTTAGGCAGTTAGTCCTGGGGACAGGCAGTAAAAGCTCTTGCCCTGCAGTGTGTGTGTAAGATGGCTATGCAGCCCTTGTTTTACTGATTCAGGTGCTTAAAGCCACGCTCGTATAAAGTGGAAGGACCAGTTGGTTTGGAGCAGCCTTTCCTGGGCCTTGGGGAAGCACAGAGCCAGTGTTCAGGGTGGGCAGTGCAGGGAGAGGCTGGCTGAACCCATCTAGATGGATTTCTGCAACTTCCCACCTGAGTTTGCTCCTCAGGAATTGCCACTAAAATCTTTATCCTGTGTAAGCAGGACAGTTGGTGCTGACGTTCTGCTCACTGCTGTGTGGTTGTATCTCGAGGGTCACGTGCGTTTTCAGCAGGGACTCTGCAGGAAGCTTGTTGTCCTGTAGCCCTGCCCTTTTGTCATGGTCCCCTGTCAGCAATGACTGGGCACATATGGATTCCTGGAGATAATTAGGTGACCACTTGTGCCTCTTCAGTTACTGTAGTGCTGATGTAGCACCTGAAAGGTCTGAAAAGGAGTCTATAAAGTTTCTGCATTTTGGCCAATTGTCTTTTCTTCAAACTGTGTTAATGGTTTTGTTCCTTTTCTTTCTGTGAAAGTGAAATGCCTCTCCTTCTGTGTTTATAGATTGATTTGGATACTATTGATGTCAGCAATCTCAACAGACAGTTTCTGTTTCAAAAGAAACATGTTGGAAGATCAAAATCACAGGTGAGGAAAAAGTCAAAGCCCAAGTCTCATTACTCAATATTATTTTATGGATAGTGGTAGAAACATGTCACAATTTCGTTTCTGCTGGGAAGAGGTAAGTGTTGGTTGGTTGAACGTGGCTGTCCACAGTATTTAATTATTAAAGTATTAAAATCTCTTAGGGTAGTCAACTTACTCGATACACAGCTGGTATCAAGTCTGTCTTTCAGAAGGAAGGAAGAAATAATAAGTTTTTTTTGTTTTCTTTTTTTTTGTTTTGTTTCTAGGTTGCCAAGGAAAGCGTGTTACAGTTTTGTCCAGAAGCTAATATTATAGCTTACCATGATAGCATCATGAAGTATGTTTGGTTTTAAGCTCTAATTACATGTTTGATTTGCAAGTACTGTGTTATTTAAATGCTACAGTGGTGTACTTTTAAGGTATTTTACAAAGCTTCCTCAGTAAGGAGAAATAGCTGTAAATGTGAGCTGCCACACACCTGAGTGGGAGTGTGGCTTTTGCATGGGTTTTAAGCTCTTGTAGCAAGCTGTAGTCATTTGTTTGTGTCTGTTTTTCATTTTATTGGCAACATTTGCCATATAAGTTTCTACTCTGTAAGGATGCCCCGATGTCTTGAGCAATAATTAAATTAAAAGACATGTGAATGTTGAGTCTGTGATTAAAAAAATTAAGTCATTTGTGTGTGTGTAGGTAACCAAGTGTCATTTATATACGCCCCAAGCTGTTAAAATTTAGTCTTTATGATCTGCAACCAATGAGTAGAGTACAAGATTATGTAGGGTTTCATTAGCTGTTCCCCATGTTTTAATTTATATTTGCCCCAATTTCTAAAAAATGGATATTCTGTACCATAAAGGTTTGAACTCTGATGTTGCTATTAGCCAGTGAAACACTGACTCACTGCATCCTTCTCCTGAAACTGTTAATCCTGTTTCCTCTTTACTCTCTCTTCTTTTCCACCTTCTTCTTTAAGTCAGAAAAATGCAATGTGAAGATAACTGAAGTATCAGGATTTAAGGTCCCATATGTTGGCTCCTCAGGGTATGGACACAGTCAAACCAATGGAGCTATCACAGTACAATGAATTATGCACAGTCTGATGAGCTGTGGTAATTACAGTGTGCATGTTCTAGCCACAGCTGATGGTTTTTAAGGTCAGTTACCACAGCTCAGCCAATTTACTCATTAGGTCAGAGTAGTTTAATCACTTTTCTTTGTCTGCCCTGTTTCATTGGTCAAATTAGTACTAATTGCAGTAGCTTTCTTCCAGCAGCATAAAATTCATGCTTTCACCCAGCTTTAAAATGGGCAGAAGACAAATGGGGCAGTTAAAGGGTAGCTAAATTTATAAATTTATAATATGTGTAATTTATCACATGAACATCATGCATGTGTAGAGTTTCTGTTGTGCAGATATAACCAACAACTTTGTGCCATTTGAAATGTTGTTTTTGTTTTCTGTAGCCCTGACTATAACGTAGAGTTCTTCCGCCAGTTTACCTTGGTTATGAATGCTCTGGATAACAGAGGTGAAGTTTTCACTATGTTTTTGTATTGCAGATGTTGCTTGTTCCTTTCTGCAGTGTCATTTGAGTAACAAGTATCCTCTTAACCCCTTTGCAGTTGGACTAAGCCTTGTGTGCTTTGCTAGAAACTTGAAAGGGTGGCTAGTGCTTCTGCAGGTGTTTTGAAAGTAAATGTTAGCTGCTAATTGCTGCTTCATGGGAACTGATGGGTATTGTGGGTACAGTATAGCTTTAGTCAGTTGAGTTTGCTGTGTTTATTAATGTCAGTCTATCTTGTGAGAATGGGAAACTGGACTTTGTGAAAATGGTGTAGTGCTCTATAAAGAAACAAGACAGATTAAGGATAAATGTTTGCCTAGGATGCTAGTTTGAATTTAGAGAAGTAGAACTTTTTTTTTTCTTAACTATTCAAATTTTTTCTTTAAAACCCTCTTGATTTACAGCTGCGCGTAACCATGTGAACAGGATGTGTCTGGCTGCTGATATTCCTCTTATAGAGAGTGGAACTGCAGGCTACCTTGGACAAGTAACAGTTATCAAAAAGGTTAGGTGGGGTGTTACTCTTGTCATTGGCTATTTTAGACAACAGGGAGTGGGTGTTTGGAGATAGAGTTACAGTTCATCTGTTAATAGCCTAAACTATCAGTACCCTTCTCAAAGTGACAAGTAAATGCTTCATTTTTCACCAGGGAGTGACAGAATGTTATGAATGTCAGCCTAAACCAACTCAGAAAACTTTCCCAGGCTGCACAATCCGAAATACGCCCTCGGAGCCTATCCATTGCATTGTGTGGGCTAAGTATTTGTTCAAGTAAGTGATTTTTTTTTTTTTTAATAGGTACTATGGTTCATTCTTCTGGTTTCTAAACCTACAGAGAGATAAATAAAATTGACACACCTTTTTCTTTTAAATTTATTATAATGTATTTTAAATTCATTTAAAATTAATTTAAAGAGATTATGGTGAAAACCTCCAGTTCCTTGATCTGGGTTCTGGAGTGGTTATGAAGATGGAAGGTTGATGAGTATTTAGGCCTTGCTCTAATAGAACAAAAAATCTGGCAGAGTAGTTTGGCACAGCAACGTAGGTTGAGATTGCTTTATTCGTCATCTTCATATGAAGTAAGCACATTTTTCAGTTTAATGCATGTTTTAACAAGTGTAAAGTTTGTTGGAATCTTGGATATCACAGGTTCTAAAAATGCATTTAGTACTGCTGTGTAAATATTGGGCTGAATATTGGGTGAACTGTTGAGTGAGTTATACAGAAAACTGTTTTTCTAAATTCATTTTTGTATTGGGCATTTTATGTTGTCATTGTTAAGTCCATATGTGATGAATCCCAGCAGTTTAAAATGCAATGTATGAAGTGGCAGTTTGATAGCACGAATCCTAAAATGAGTATGTATCCATTAGCAAATATTTGAGTCTTTAACCGGATATGCTGAAATTCTAGTCTTGTTGTTGTTCTTAATTGTTATGTAGCCAGTTGTTTGGAGAAGAAGATGCTGATCAAGAAGTCTCACCTGACAGAGCTGATCCTGAAGCTGCCTGTGAGTGTGATATAAGCTGGTGGCTTACCCTGTTACTGAAATGTTCTGGTTCAGAGATTATGACTCCTTTCTGTACATTTCTTAAGGTTAGAGAGTTCAGCTCCATTTTCTTTAAAGAAGATTCTGTTTCTGGCCTCTGGGAGGCTTGTATTTTGAACAGAGCACTGGGTGATACTTGTAGTCACTCTCGATTTTCCACTCCTAGCTGAGGGTTTGCAAGGAACTGCAGGAATTATGTTTGAACTCTTCTAGCCTGCAACACTCCAGCATTAATCTACATGAGAAATGTGCCCATTTTGAGTGATATTTTTATAGCTATTCAGTATTTTTCTGTAAGGACAGTAATTGTAGTTACTATGAGGTGAATAAGCATCATTGTTAGTTGCTTCTTTTGGATCCTTTGGTAGATGAATGGACTTGGGAGGGGGAGCTTAGAGGATCCTCCGACTCTTCAAATTCTTTGAACATCAGATAGTGATCACTGGACAGGTTGTTTCTACAGGAAGTGCAGAATGAAATAGGTGAGTCTTAAAAAGAGTGGCAATATAAAGTCACTTAAAACAATGGCTGCTGAAGTACTTGTCAGGTAGCAGATGCAATGCCACTTCTTTAAGTGAAGACACCAGGGCAGTTACAGGAGGTGTGAGCTGTAGCCTGGTGTCTGCAGTGACAGACTGCCCACAGTCAGGGTGCTGTGGTCACACAGGGGTGGCAGTGTCCGGGTTTGACCCCAGCTGGCGGCTCAGCACCGCGCAGCCCTCGCTCCCTGCCCCGCCCAGAGCAGGGGGAACCACACAAAAAGCGAACCTGCCAGGCTGGGGTAAGAACAGCTAATAGTGGAAACAAACAAATATGTAATACTAATACTATTGATAATGGTGATTGGAATAAAGAGAGAGGGAGAGTAAAGACAAACAAGTGATGCAGTTGCTGACTGCCCGCTGGCCAGTGGATGCTCAACCAGTCTCCAGGCAGAGATCAACCCCTCTCAGCCAACTCCCCCAGTTTATGTGCTGAGCAGGACGTTCTGAGGTCTGGAATATCCCTGTGGCCAGTTCAGGACAGCTGTCCTGGCTCTGCTCCCTCCCAGCTCCTTGTGCTCCTGCTTGCTGGCAGAGCATGAGAAACTGAAAAGTCCTTGACTTGGAGTAACTTCTTGGCAACAGCTAAAACATCAGCGTGTTACCAACATTGTTCTCTTTTAGATTCCAAAACACAGTACCAGACCACATACTAGAAAGAAAATTAACTCTCTCCCAGCCCAAACCAGGACATCCAGGGAAGAGTCAAGGCAACCTTTATAAAGGGAAATCGAGCCCTGCACGGCTCTGTGGGTCCTTGCAAGGAATCAGCAAGCCTGTGGAAAGTGTATCTGGTTTAGGCTGTTCTGAATGTGCAGGGGGCAGATTCAAAAACTATTGAGGGGAACCTGAGGGAGATAAGCAGCCAAGGGGACAAAAAAGGCTGAAGATGCTGACGTGGCTAAACTACTTGAATGATAGAGATAAATGGTGATTAAAGGAATCTCAGATGGGAGATGTGTGCTGTTCAGCACAGATGATTAAGCAAAGTCACTCAAAATAAAAAAGGTGAGGACTAACTGCAAAAAGTAGTAGAAAGCTTCACAATACAGAATGGCTGGGCAGTGATACATGAGGCAGATAAATATGAAATAATGCAAATGATGCATTGGTGAAAGGGGGAAACATTCACAAATTTACACATAAAGTGATGGTCTCTGAGTTGATTTTTCTCATTCAGTCAAAACGTTAATAGATAGTTTTATGAAAACATCAACCTGCTTATTAGAAATCATGATAGCAATTATTGGATGTGACTGGGAAAGAAAATTAGTAGCATCTTTGTAGAGAATTTTTTTGTATAAAAAGAACCAGAGGTAGGAAACTGATTTTTTTTTTTTAATTTGTTTTGAAATCCCAACCAAACTAAGACTCCTTGCCAGAAAAAGAGATTACTAATAGGGGGTGGTGAGACATTTATGAAGTTGCAACATTATATGGAGAAAAGTAATGGGAAACAGTTTTTCATTGTTTCTGCCAATAAAGGAATTAGGTGATACCAAGTTAAATCAGTGAGTTGCAGTTGCAGAAGCAAAGAGGAGCAGGCACACTGTGCCTAATTCAGCTGTTGTTGTGTGCAATAAGGCCATTTTATGGTCCCTGCATAATTTTGGTAATTGACTCTGGGGGTAATATTTGGATGGGATTTTTTTTTTTTTTTAATTTAAAATATTGGTTATCACTTTATTAAATAGGGGAGCCAGCAGAAGCAGAAGCCAGAGCACTAGCATCCAATGAAGATGGTGAGATTAAACGTGTTTCAACTAAGGAGTGGGCTAAATCAACTGGCTATGATCCAGTTAAACTTTTTACTAAGGTATCTTCTTTACCCCAATCAAATGTCTTTATTTTAAATGTATGAGGTGCTGTAAAGTTAAATCAAACCCAAGCCTGGATGTGTAATGCTAGCCATCAATTATGCGATCATGTTTTGATATCCACCAGTTTCGCTGTTGTGTTGGTCTCTTGCAACATTTGCTTGTTTTACAGGATTCCATCTGCATCTGTACAGATGGCTGCAGCAGCTTGGCCCCTCTGTGCAGACAAAACTCCATTGTAGTTACTTTTAATGGGAAAGGGTCTATTTGACCTCTGGAATTGCACTGGGCATAATCAGAACCAATCTGAGGACCTAAAATCAGTCATCTGTGCATAATCAGGCTCTGGCATAAGAGAAAACAAACTGATTTAGGAGTTTTTGTTCTAAATAGTTACTGAAAGTGGATAAATAGAGAAAATGACATTGAATGTAATGTTCATAGGTAGTAATAACTTTTCTTTGGAAAATCACTGGCATGTGCATTCATGTGTCTCAGAGTGGGCATACAAAGAGCTATTGGGATGGCTTCAGTAGACAGGTGAAACCACTGTTTGGATTACTGTTTCTTGATTTTTCACTTTACTCCCCAGATTAATCAGAGCTGTGTCTGCTCTATGCAATGGATGTTAGAGAGTGGGGAATAAGTTTTTAGACTCTGTTTTTATGTAGTTGAAAATACTGACAAAGAGAAAATCAAAACCTCATCAATGTAATGCTGATTTTTCAGTGTCTTTTTTTTTTGTTCCCTTTCCATTTAAATTTTTTTTTATGTTTCCTAGCTGTTCAAAGATGACATTAGATATCTGCTGACAATGGATAAGCTGTGGAGGAAAAGAAAGCCTCCAGTGCCACTGGATTGGGCTGAGGTACAAAAGCAAGGTAACTGTCCCTCCTCCTACTGTATGTTTGTAAATCATACCTGCTGTTTATTAATGCATCTCTGTGATATGTAAGTGTTTTTACTGTCACAGTTGAGTACTGATAATGAACATATTCATTCTTTACAATTCCTGAAGGTTTCAAATTTTTCTCTGTATAGACAATATTTTTTCTAAGACTGTTCTGCAGTTGTTATTGTAGATACTCAGTATTGGCTGTAGAAAATACACATTTAACAAAATTACATGTCAGCTTATTCTAGGACACCTTACCATAAGCACTGGGAGACTTATCTCTCAAAGTTGAGTTTTGTTCGAAATTTACATTTGCTGTAATTTGTGCATGTTTAGGTGACTAAACCTAAAGAGAGAACTCTAAAGTTTGAGAGAACTTCTGTAGAACTTACAAATATTCCTGGTCTTATTTTTTTTTTTCTTTTTTCCCCAAAGAGCAAAACATATCTGACCAGCAGAATGAGAGCTCTGCAGTGTTGAAGGATCAGCAGGTTCTCAATGTCAGGAGCTATGCAGACCTGTTTTCAAAGAGTGTTAAAACCCTGAGTCTTCACCTGGCTGAGAAGGCTGATGGAGAAGCACTTATTTGGGATAAGGTTAGTTTGCCATATATAAACTCTACATGTGTAGTACAAATATTAGTTGGGCTCATTCAGTTTCCTTCCAAAACAATACTATTTAGAACAAAATTATCTGGCACCTCATGGAAGCACTTTCCATATGTAAACAAAGATATTCTTTAAACACTATTGTGTAACTCACTGAGGGTAAGGATTAACTGCTGTGGTGTGAATAACTTAATTCACCAAATTCTCCAGCTTATAAAATTACAAATTCACAAGTATTTGTCATATTTTGATTTTTGAAAATATTTTAATAATGCAACTTCATTTTCCCCTTCTTATCTCTCTCCAAAACATGCTCTAAGCCAGTGGTCAGTAGCTGAGGTTCTGCTGAGGTTACGAGCAATCAGTTGGTGATAGGTGTGCAGTACAAGTTCTGTTGAAGAAGACAAGAATTTTCTCTTTTATCACCACACACAGTATCACTTCCAGTCAGTTATCATTTGGCATAAGAAAAAAAGTAGTCTGTAAATATGGGGGGGGCAAAATAGTAAAATATTACTATGACCAATAGTAAAAATTCTTATCTTTGAAACACCCAGTGTTCAAAACAGCTGATTCAGTGTTAAAATTCAATGTTGAAAATGTTTGAAACATTGTAAGACTTAGGATTTAAACATTTTTATAACATACAAGGCATTTTATTAGTACGAATATACTAACTTGCTACTAAAATACATATTTAGAAATTGTAGTTAGTATTTAAAGTACTACTGCTCAGAGTACCCCATCTAAAAGAGAAAATGTATTTCATTGACTTTGAAATAAAATATTGTACAGACTTTTTTTTTTTAAATTCTGGTTTTTAAGGTTTTAGGAACCATGTGTTGCAAACTCTTTCCAAGGAGTAATCTGATTTTTAAATGCTTTTTGTATTAACTTCTTGTTAGGATGACCCTTCTGCCATGGATTTCGTCACTTCTGCTGCAAACCTCAGGATGCATGTTTTTGGAATGAATATGAAAAGCAGATTTGATATCAAGTGTAAGGATAAAATGTAACATTGTTTCATTTAAATTATAATCTTGCTTTCTTTTGCTGTTAAAAATCTGCAAACTCTTGTTTATTTTGCAGCAATGGCAGGAAATATTATCCCAGCTATAGCTACTACTAATGCAGTGATAGCTGGGCTGATAGTGCTGGAGGGTTTGAAGATTTTGTCGGGGAAAATAGATCAGTGTAGAACGGTAAGTGGGAATAAAATGCTTTTGTTTTCTTGCTGTTTATTATTTGTTTAAAAGTTCCATTTAACATTCTTTGACTCCTGTGTAGTTTTACTGTCTCTCATGTGTCACTTCAGTAGATTCTGAATATGCTGGGAACTTTCAGCCACAATGGAAAGAGAAGTGCAGGTCTTAAGGATCATTAAATTCCTATGACAATAAAAATTTGCTGCTGGTTAGGAGAGAGAACCAGGCTGCCATCACTTGCACTGTGGTTGTTTGGTGTTAGAGCTGTTGGGCAGGAGCTGGGGAGGCAGAAGGGGGTGGACTGGCCGTGTGAGACTCCTGTTCAGCAGGCACAGCAGAGAGGATTAGGGAACAGGACAGCCTGTGAGACCAGGAGAAGAAATCTGCAGGAAAACAGGCTTTAGACCTGCTGGTACTTACAGAATAACTTGGTTTCTTCTTGTCTGTCCTCAAGATTTTTCTGAACAAGCAGCCAAATCCCAGGAAGAAGCTATTGGTTCCTTGTGCTTTGGATCCACCAAATCCTAATTGTTATGTATGTGCAAGTAAGCCAGAAGTGACTGTGAAACTTAACACACACAAAGTTACTGTGTTGACACTCCAGGATAAGGTAAATCTTGAGCTATAGTTACATTTCATTTTGAACCTAATACTGTAAATTATTAAAACAAGGTATTTGCTCAGTACATTTTGACTGAGCATCTCCTGCTTATATTTACTCTACATTTCTCTCAGCTACAAGAAGAGCTGATGAACCACTATGCTTCTTGACCATGTGTGTTGTATGTCTTGTGAAAGAATGTTTGCATTTTGTAAATTTTGGTGGTTTTAAATCCTATTAATATCTGAGAGCAAAAAACTAAATTTGTATTTCAGTTGAAAGCTCAGTAGCTACATTACAGTTGTAGTCACAATTGATTCGTAATTCTGTCACTTTATGAAGTATTCTAAAAAACTTTCCAGCATATATAAACCTGTAGATATCAGACCTCAAAAATACAATCATTTTATTCATGGAAGTGAACAAAAAAGTATAGGCTTTCAGTAGATGCCTGAATATGAGCCAGAATAATAAAATCAACATAATTCAAGGTTATTTTTTTAATAAATCTTTTTAAGTCAGAGATTGAATATATTTTAAATATATTGTATTTTCAGATACTGAAAGAAAAGTTTGCTATGGTAGCACCAGATGTACAAATAGATGATGGAAAGGGAACTATCCTTATCTCTTCAGAAGAAGGTGAAACAGAAGGTATGTGTGCCTCCCAAGGGTTTTGGGATAAGAGTACATAGAACCTTGGAGGAGACCATACAGAATAGGTGTATAGCAGATGTTGCAGTGTTCACCCTGTGGACTAGTTTTTGAAGGGAACTGGATTTGCAAGTATTTTAAGTGGCTTGAGGATAGCCAGTGGTATTGTGTGCAAGCTGCATGTCCAGCTCAGCTTTCCTGAGCAAAGCACTTCTCAGCTGGCGTGTCAGGATGCCTTTCAGGAACAGGTATCTGCCTGCAAGCCCCCTTCATTTTCTGCTTCTTAGACAGTGTTCTGTTCATGACGCCAGAAACCATCTCCAAAATGTTCCCAAATGCAGTAATTGTGAAGTGCTTGAACGTGATGACATGATGAGTAAATAAATCAAACATAAGTAGCTTTAACTCCTAATAGGCTTAAATGTCAGCTTTTAATTTAAATATAGCTAATACGTGTTAATATCATGTTCCTACATAAAAGTTCTGGAGTACTTTATATATTTATTCGGGTGTAAAGATCTTTCTATAAACAGCTCTATACACTGCAGGTTTTTTACTGTTTTTGTAGCAAATAACCACAGGAAATTATCAGACTTTGGAATTCGAAATGGCACTCGACTACAAGCAGATGATTTCCTCCAGGACTATACACTGTTAATCAATGTGCTTCATAGGTAAGGATTCTGAAATAAGGATTTTTTGTGTATATACGTAGAACAGTTCCACAGGGAATTTTTCACTCACAATTTAAGTACATGAATGAAGTTCACAGATTAAGCTGCTGAAAGGAAATATAGATGCAAAAGAGGAATTGTTATTTTTTATGAAATTATAGTTTAAGGGTTTTTGTTTGGTTTTGTGTCTTTTTTTTGTTGTAGTCTTGTTTTGTTGTGGTTTTGTTTCTTACAACAATAACTGAAAGAGGTTTATTTCAGTAGTTTTTTGTTACACAACATAAGAATACATTGCAAAAACAGATTATTTTTTGGGGCAACCAACTGGCATTTAAAAAAACCCTAAAATTTAGAAAGGCAAAAAAACCCCAGCCTGCTGGGATAATAGATCCTCTGCTTGACTACCTGCGTTCAGAAGTCACTCTGAAATAGCTGGGGTGTATATTTAACCCTGGGTAAGTCATAGACATACTATACACAGAAACTGAGCACACTGCATGTTCGGTGGGAGTAGGGCTGTGATGTTAAAGAAGAAAGGTAAGTTCAGCTAATGGTTCTTCTGATTCCTAAGCAATTTGAGTTCGTAGCACTAGGTGGAATAGTGTTTAGGAATGGACAAAGCATAAATTATAAAAGAGGACTGAACAGATTTTCCTCTTTTTCAGTATGTTTTTCTCATTTTGTCATAGTTGCAGGGTGCTCTAATACTTGAATGGGTTTTTTTGTGTAAAAGACAGGATTTTGTTTTCGGGCTGTTAAAAGGCATGTGTATTTTTCTGTAGTGAAGACCTAGAAAAAGATGTAGAATTTGAAGTTGTTGGTGATACCCCTGAAAGAATTGGCCCTAAACCATCAGAACCAACATCCAGGAACATTAGCAATGGTAGTGATGACGGAGCACAACCCTCAACATCAACAGGTAATCAACAGTAATCAATATTAAATAAAACAGTCTTTCACTAGTGCAGTCCAGTTAAAGTTGTCTTCAGTTTTATGATTTAACTTCGCCAATACAAAATAAAAGGCATTTAAGTTGCCTCTGTGTATAACAATACTAAATAGAAAAATGCACATTTACAATTGTTACAGAAAGCACAAAAGTTTATAGTACATATGCCTTGAAATTGTATTATTTACCTGGTGTTCCTTTCCCTGTAAGATATGTGCACGGATTTAAGACACAAAGTATGTAGTCCCTTGTCTCCTGTTTGAGGAAAAACTCAATTTTAAGAGTATTGCTAAAATTTAGTTCAAATTATATTTAAAAATTGCATAAAGTTAGTTTTTACAGTGAATTTGTGTTGTAACCCAAACAAAATCCACTACATGTCTTGAAAGTTCACATTTGGTTCTCTTTTCCCTGTCATACTATCCATTGTTAGCCTTCAGCTCTGTAAGTCTGCTCACCCTTCCACTTCTCTCTCTCTTTGTGGGTTCTCTCTCCTGGAACACGGCCTCTCCTGGGAGTTGTGCTGAGTGCAGTAGGGAAAGGAGAGGCTGCTCTACAGCTTGGTGTGTGTAAAACTTCTTTTCCCAACAACTGCTGCAGACAGCAGCAATTCTTCTGTTTTGTACGTGCAAAAAAAGTCCTGCTAACTAATGCTCTTCCCATATTTTTGGCTTACTGCAGTATTTTCCACACCTGTGGTGAAGAAGGAATACCAGTGTGAAAACCATATTTTATAGTAATTTCAAGAACATTTAAGATACTCTTGCAGTTGCATGGTAAAGAATGTGGATGAAGAATGCTCCAATATTTTATGTATGAAAATTGGTTTGAGAGTAGACTGTCTCTGCAGTATCCATTTGAATTTCAAACACCTCTTTTGCAGCTCCAGACCAGGATGATGTGGTGATTGTTGACTCTGAGGACGAAGGTACTTCCAGCAACGCTGACGATGTGGAGAACAAAAGCCGCAAGAGGAAGCTGGAGAAGGGCTGTGAGTGCGTGGGGGCCAAGAGAGCGCGCGCTGAGCAGGAGCAAGACGACCTCATGATCGTGGAGTCTGAGGATGAAGGTGCTTCCAGCAGTGTTGGGGAGGAGGAGAACAGGAGCCTCAAGAAAAAACTCGAGGAGAAAGGGTGTGAGTGCGTTGGGGCGAAGAGCGTGTGCTGAGCTAAGAGCAAGATGAAAAGCATTTAGGGGAACCTCCAAGTGCCCCTTGACAAAGTGATTCACATAATGTCATACTGTAACAGCAAATTGTGGTAGGATGTGAAAAATGTCCAGAACTAGACTAACTCTGAGGCCTTGGTTCAAAGTGGATACCAAATCACTGGCTTAAATAATTTGTGTGTTTCTCTCAGTGATAAAGCTCTCGTATCAATACTCTTTGAGGAGTTTTTTCCGTATTCCGTATATTAAGTGTAGTAGAAACATAGTCTATGAATACTTACAGATAAGTATTTACCTAAACAGTCACGAAAACAGCATGGTATTTTTGTGTAAATACCTTTTAGGTATCATCCAGCAGGACAAGAAAACCCCTACTTTTGTTCAGTAAAGGGCCATCATCAGATGCCCAGATTTTAAGCAACTACATTTTTTATTTTTCAGTGATTACCTTTGAAGTTTCCCAGCAGTGGCCTGCCTGCACATTTGCTTATCCCTTTCTGAGGCCATATTTCAAGTGTGACTGCTTCACCTCCAGCATTCACAGAATCACAGATGCTTGAAGAATAACATTTTTAGCCTAGTCCTAAACATTTTTCACACCCTAAACAAGTAAAGAAGAAAATCCAACAAAGCAAATTAGTGCCATGTTTTAACAGTGTTCTTAAACATCAGCTGGCACTGTGTACATTACTGTAAAACTCTTAATTTACTCCAGTTTTTCAGCTCGTACTGCCTGGTATGTCAATGTAAGAAGCAAATTTTTGTGTATTGTTACAGTTTCAGGTTATTTATATTTGATGTTTTGTAAACTCAGATACTACTACTATACTGTACATCTGATGGACCAAATAAATAACATCTGAAATACTTGCTATATTTGCTTGCACAGTCCAAGATTATGCTGACTTACGGGATTTTACAATGTATAGCCTTCAAAAATTACTGTATTATTTCCATTTTTCTAAACATAACCTAGTAGTACAGAACTTAAGCTTCACTTGTTTGAGGTGAAAGGGGAATTTTTTTAATAAAACTTTTGTGAATGTTTTTTTTCTTGGACAATCAATTCTTGGGCTCTTCAGCTGCAGCAGTTGCGTCACCACACACATGCTTTCACTGCCTCATGCCTTCAGAACGAAGAAAGCTCTGATTTTTATACATTACACTTTGTGTGTAGGACAAAAGTGTAATGTTTAGAATCAGTGTCTTAAAACCTACTGCATTTGTGTTGGTAACTCAAAACTGTCAGTGTTGGTTCTCAGAATGCATTCATTGGCCATTTCTGTCAGTCTACCAAAATAATCTCCCACTTTCGTGCCAGGGAACCAAAACTGCTCCCATTCATAGGTGAGTGTGCAGCGAGCCTATGAGAGCACAGCAGTTGAGCAGCAAGATCTATTCTGTTACAGTTTGCAGGTTGAGTGAATTGTAAAGCAAATGTGAATTTTATAGGAGGAGAATCCTAAAAGACAAAGGCCAGCTCATCATTGTATTAAAATTGCCAGTGCTGTGCAAAACAGCTTCTACGAGGCAATTAATGTTTTATTTCTTCCTTTAGGTAGTAACAGTCATGTGCATTGGCTTGTTTGGAGGCATAGTTCACAGTGAAATCCTTTTGAGTTAGCTGCTGCTTGGCTGGCAGGAGTTAAGACTGAGGTGAAGATGTAAATAAGAGGTGTTACAGAAAGGACTTCAGTGCTACAGTGGAAAACTTCTTGCCATAACCAGCTGAAGCACTAGAATTTAATGTCTAATGACATCTTCCAAAAATTAAGGCTGACATATTTTGGTTTTAAGCTTTATTAAAAGTAAAATTACTGGGTGATTTAATTTCTAACTTTTTAAAAAAACAACAGTAGAGGGTATAATTCTGGTACCTTACTGCATTAGTTTTACTGAAGTTGAGAGTGTTTGTGAGTTGGAAGTTGAGTGGTGTATGAGCCGGATCGAAATGTCACTGACAGATTCAGGGGTGAAAAAAACGGGGGGGGGGGGTCTATTCTGTCTCCCTGGCTTCTCCTTAAGTTATTACTTGTATATTGTTCTTAACCATGTGTCATCATTTGGTTTGCAGAAAGGCCAGAATGGAACTGCACAAGCAATTCTGTGCTGATGTATTTAGGATGTGCAGTTGTGCTGCTCGTGCCTGGATAGTGAGGAGTTGGATGGGCAGAGAAAGCTCCTGGATCCCTCCTGTAACATACTTTGGAGTGAAGGATTTTTAATGCTTTTCCTTTACAAGGGCTGCTCCCACAGAACATGGGACAGGCTCTTGGCTGTTCTGGACAGTTCTTTTGAAGTTTGGCAATAGAGAATGAGCCACTAAATGCAAACTGCTGCTGTGCTAAATGAAAAGCTGCTTTTCAGAACTGGTGGAGTATGAGTGTCCTTAATTGGCTACTAGTCACCAACATTGTATTAATGTAGAATTTTCCAACTTAAACTTTCCCTTGCTCTTTAAAAAAAATTATCAATTGAAGCGTTAATTAAGCTTTTAAGTAATTAAAAAACCTTCAATTTTTCAAATGACAATTTGTTCAACTCCTAATAGCAGAAATGGTCATATGGAAGGAATATAGTTGGAAGGCACAAGATCTAAATGCTAAAATGGAGGAGAAATTCTTCCCAGGGCTTTGGCTCGGCAACCTAATGTAGGCCCTGTCTCCACTAACAATTTTTGAGCTCAGCTCATTAAATCAGTCTACAAACTGCTATTTGCAGTGATAAAAATTAGCTCTGCTGTCACACGGTTCTCGAGTTGTTTGTTGATAGTCATGCAAAATTCTCTAATGTAGATAAGCTTTTCTGGCTGCTTTTATAGAAACAATTCTTGATGCTTGCATTTTTAATTTACTGGGTGAATTTGAGTGCCATGTATGGACAAGAAAATACAGACTATTACCGAACATACTTAGTGTATGCATGCTTTTAATTCAATATCCCTTTTCTGCAGCAGAGCATGGAAAGGAATATTGACCATTTATGACTGACAGCAGTTAACTAGAGATTGATGAAGCTCTTCTGATGGAGGGTGAAGGAATTCCCAAAGCATCTGGAGAATCACCTTTATGAGGTAAATGGTAACCATTCAGGAGAAGGAACTCGGGGGCCCTGGTGACAGACAGCCCATTTCCTAAAGAGCCACGGTAACTTGTAGAAGACCATTTAGTGTTTGTAGTGTTTCTATGTGACATTTTAGCTTTACTTTATGAAACCATTCCGTAGTTGAACCACAAAGAGAGGTGCATCCTTTCCTGGCCTCTCGACTCTGACAGCTGGGAGCAGATTGATGTGCCATTTCAAGTTCTGACCTTTACAACAAAGACCTCTTGCTAACCATTTATTAGACTTCAGAAGATAAAATCAGCTTGTGTTCAGTCTGTAGATACCATTGATATCTGCTTCAAGCCTTACTTCTACTGCCTCAAAATTTTAAATTTGGATTGGAAAACTGAATAAGCACAGAATTAAGGAAAATAAATTTGAGGTTTTTCTGTTTCTGTGCCTATAGGTAGAGATATTTGTTAATTTTCTTTGCAGCTCTAAGGACAAGAAGCCCTCCATTTTGTGCATCTAAAATACAGAATGTGCTAGAAAGCAGGAACTAGGATCAGGATAATACAGCAAATCGTACACAAGTCAGTTATCTGGTTTTTGCTTGCCTGAGATTATTTCTGGGCTAATGCCTAAGCAGAATGACTACAGGGAGCTTATACCTGCAGACATGTATGTGAGGGAGAGGCAATGCTTTGATTTGGAGGCCTTGATGCTTGTAAGGGAGGAATGGGATGAAGTAAAATACATGTACTTGCAGATACAGCTTGATATCTGTTATATTAAAAGAAGGAAGTTGCTGTTTAGATACGTTATCTTTCTCTCTCTCATCAGCAGACTCTTTCACTCATATAAGAAAAAGAAGTTCGCAGAACAATTTCCAAAAGAAAAGATACCTATGGAATTGCTTTGCCAGTCCTCTTCAGCAACACTTGAAGCTCCCTGCAAACGTTAAGCAATTCCATCCCTGCAATACTGAGGCAGTGGCTGGAGATAAGAATTGAGACAGACCCCCAGGAGCTTCTGTGGTAGCACTTTGGCTTTGGAGGTGTGGGATTGACACCTTTACTGCTGGGTAAGTGCAGGGCCAGAGCTCTGTGGGACACAGGGCTCATCAGACTGCAGCATTATTGGGGATTTGGAGAGGAGCTACAAGCTGGAGAGTGCAGAGGATGCAGAATACAGAGACCAGACTTCATTAGTTATGCTTGTGAAACAGCTCTATCCTTGCAAATTTGTTCATTATTTTCAGTTAACCAGTGATACCTCTATAATACCATTTAATATGGAAAATACAACAAAATATAAATGGAAGTGGTGTTCTCAACAAACCAATGTCCTCTTCCTTCTGAAATGATCCTTCTCATCACTGCTGAAGTGCATTGTGTTGCCAGGTCAGGAGGTCAGTGCTCGTAGCCTGCCTCATTTCTTTAATGGGTATAAAGAGGCACATACAGTCAGGCTAATACTTTTCACCACCAGAGCAGAGGGGACATGTGTCTGGCAGCCTGAGCCTCATGCAGTGTTTCTATTCTTTATTCAGTGCACTAATGCTCTCTGATTCCTTTGCTGGATGAAGGTTTGCAGTATTGTAATCAGGACTTTTTTTTTCATCATATCAAGAGAAATTGTAGCTCCTCCAAGTCTCTGAAATCAGAAGCTATGTAACTTCAGACTTCCTTGAAAGTGCTAAGTGGGTGCACTGCTAACTGAGCTGGACAAATAAAATATGGATTTATGCAAATGTAGTATTTGCTAACTGATTGCATTGGAATATACAGTGACTGTGTCCTGTGAGAGCAAGGAATGATGGCCAGTGCCCTGTGCAGCCTCCAAAGTATGAGCCCATAAACTGTGCTGGACAGAAGTGTGATCATCTGAAATATGTAAGAGAAGTGGAAAATGAAGCTATAAAAGAAATAAGATACATATATGGTGCATTAATCATAAGTGCTTGGACAGATGTTGTCTGTCTGCCTCAGCATGTTCACAAAGCGCCTGTTGTGACTGGAATTTTACAAGGTCTGTCCCAAGTTATGTTTGTGCAGCACAGTGAATAGCTGCAGTTGCAGTGAATAAGAAGAATGTAAAAAATGTTAAATAGTGTTTTATTGCAGATTTAGAAGGAGAAATGACCTGTAAGCCTGCAGAGTGGTGTTAGTCAGAAATATTTTAAATAGTTGTGCCTAGCGAGGGCAGCCATTCAAATACAGTGTGTGCTGTCTGCCAGAAGATGGTGCCCTAAAACACATTCTAGAATTGCAATTTTTAGAAGCTGCGATCAATTGCAAATGGGAATTTTAAAAAACAGGTCAGAACAGAGTGATTTGCAAACAAATCACCCAAGTCCAAATACATATTAATATCCAAACTTCATATTCCAAAATGTTTGCCTATACTTAGAAGTATTACAACACAAATTAACATACAGGATCCAAACATGCAAAACAAAGCAATATAAACCCAATACAGCTACCACTTCAAAGAAAATCAAAGCTTCAGTCTCCCACCCCAAAATAAAAACACTTCTTATCATAATTTTTGAATTAATTTCACAAAGTTTCAGGGGGTTTTGTGTTTGTTTGGGTTTGGGGTTTTTTCATCAGGTTTAAAACACACCAGAGATAAAAGAATAATAATTTATGTTCCTTACCAAGAAACCGATCAACTTTAGAAGTGGAAAACAGTTACCTTGTGGATGTCATATAATTTCATTGATTTCTTAATGCTGGAGACAAAGAAGGAAATTGCAAAAAAAGCAGGTAGCATCCAGTTCAGTAGGCAAATCTGTGGTGCAGCTTCACATGGTTCAGTTGATGAAGTGAGACAAAGAACTCCCTCCTGCATTGTGTCAGGTCTGATATAACACACACACACCACAACACAAGCCACGGGATTTTTGCCACTGTCTTCAACCGAGCTAAAGTTTCCACGGGGAGTTCTTACACTGACAGATTCCCTGCTTTGTCAGTAATAAACTGTTTGCAGCTCAGGGAAGCAAAGCCCAGCAGAACAGCAGGTCTCCCTGCCTGCCGGCCCGGGCAGTGCTCCCTTGTAAGACGTTGGCAATTACAAGGAACAGGAGTGCTCTGCCTGGGAGGCCCGGCCAGCTGATATTCACAGATCAATAACTCCACCTGGCTATTTTGCTCCCTTTAAGTCTTAGACAATGGAGTTTATTTAATAGAAGTAGCTGGCTTTCCTTAGTATCTGATTTACTGAGAAAACTTAAAATCGGGCATAAGGATAACCACACCAAACCATGAAATTAAGTTCAGCTTTTATAATACTCTCATAACTCTTGTGCTCTTAGTTGGAGAAGTGTCAGTCTTTTTGCAGTATATACATGTTACTGATGGTTGTTATAATTAAGCAAGTATATTGAAAATTGTGTGAGGAGAAAACCACATCAGGATTGTCAAGCTGGAACTACCCAGTATTTTGGATTTTCATGTATCTAAAAGTAATGAGAATGATGGGGCTACTTAGTACAGCAACAGCAGCTTTAACTCCACTCTTTTTGTTCGCACAGCCTGGTACAGATGTTCCTCTGTGAGAAATGCAGCAGTGCTGTGTGTGCTGTGTACCACTGCAGGCATATTTATTCCACCTGTATGGTCCACACCTGGGGCTGTACTGTGGATAAATGTGATGTTCTTCATGTGCATGACAGAAGTACAACTCCCTGGTGAAGAGGGGCCAGGAGCATTGCCCCTGCAGCAGGGCTAAGATGGGAACACGGTACCAGGATCCTCTGGCCCAGCAGTTACTTATCAAGCATAAGCTTTCAAACAGTAGAAGTGATTTTTATCATTTGATCCACACTGCTTACTAAAATGGGCTGTTTCCTTAGACTCCCCAAGTCTATGTTTTTCCCATGAGTTCATACTCAACAAAGCACATGCATCCATGACTTCTGTACCAATAGACTTAGTGCAGAGACCTGCTACCTGCTGGCAGCAGAAGCAGCACAGAACTGAGCCAAAAGGCAGAGCAAGGGCAGATTTGTGGCTCAGAAAGACAAAGCTACAAAGGACGTTGTTGCTGTACGTGTAAGCTGTAGCTTCAGCTCTGCAGTTCCTGCTGTAAGGATACCTGCCCAAAACGTTTCCTTGCATGAGCACACAGGCAGGGCTTCCCAGTATGTCCTACCCACTCTGTCAGATTAATGATAATGCTATCTAATGTTGTAAGGTTAAAAAAGAAAACCAAAACAAGACACCCTTAAACCAGAGTACATTTTCTTTACACGTGCTCTGATGGACCTGCCTTCCAAGCTGTCAATGAGCTTCTCCCAGTTTCTAAGGAAGACAACCTTACAAAAGTTGGCAGTAATGGGAGAGAAGAGCCTCGTACAGGCCCCAGGAACGACTGACGAACTCTGCACCAGTACACTTGAGGGCAGCAAGTCATGAGATGCCCACTGCCACAAACAAACTTCATCCTCGGTGGGGCAGATGAAGCCTCAGGTTAAAGGTGGTCTCCATGTGCTCTGTGGGAGGAACCTCTCTTTGTTCTTGGCAGGGATGTGTCCATGTGACATGACTGACAGCACAGTTTGTGTCTGTGCTGACTATTCCAGAGTCCATGGCTTCAATGGGACAGGGACTTGAGCTGCTGCTTTGATCCCGCTCGGAGCTGGGGCACGTTTGCTGGGAAGTGCTTGCTGCTGGTGCCAAAGTGCTCCTGTGTGAGCGGGAGCAGCGAGGGGCTGCACCAGGACACACAGCTGCAAGAGGTGCCTTCAACCATCACATACCTGCAGGCTACAGGTGAAATGTACCTTGTTCCACAAGTACCACACGTGGTAACAGCTTGTTTAGGAGATGGGCAAAAAGTGTAATGAAAGATGTGAACACAGAAAAGAGCACTTGACTCCCAAGAGTGGTGCTGTTTGCTTACGTATGTCCACATGGATGTGGACTGCCTCTGCCATGCCTAACATTTGATTTTCAGGTCTTGCTCTGCTTTGTTGGATTTTTTTTTTTCCTGCACACACAAGAAAACAGATTGCCAATCAATTGCCCTCCACAGCTGGGGACATTTTTGAGTACACAGTTGCTTTTAATGTTTAATTAGGTCTGATAACAGAATAAATGTTCTTGGCACAGCAGAGTACCTATAGCTCAAATCTGAGCCATATTTCTCTGCTCACAGGGTGCCCCCAGCAGTGTAAGGACACCAGTCAGATACCTGTTGTCAGGGCTTTGTCAGCATTTCTGCCATCAACACAAATGATTGTCAGGGAGCTGCAGCTCAGCTGCAAAAANNNNAAACTGTGTACAAAAAAAAAAAAAAAAAAAAAAAAAAAAAAGGCGCTATAGGCTACGGTTTAGTATCGGGGGTCTTGGTCCAGTAGCCATTCTGGGGGGTTGTTTTCTGACAGTCTTTCCCGTGAGCAAACAGATGTAAATAGAAAGCGCCGGGGTTTTCGTCACCGATCAACAGATGAAGCTCTTGCAGTTACACACACAGTAGCTGTTTCTTTACACTCCCGTCAACTCACAGATTGCTTTAGGCCACAATATGTTTATCATATGTCTCAGAGCTGCCTTTTTTTTTTTT